>CM076575.1:1777022393-1777622393 GCA_034641835.2 Pinus albicaulis
TGAGGTGGAGCACATTATAAAAAATATGCCAATAGAACCTGATAGTGAGGTATGAGGGACTTTACTTTCTGCTTGCAGTGCTCACTACAATGTAGAGTTGGCAGAGCGTGTGTCAAAAAACCTTCTCAAGTTAGAGCCTGAAAATGTTGGAATTTATTTGTTTCTTGCAAACATATATGATGTAGCTGGAAGGTGGGAGAATGTAAGCAAGGTAAGAGCAATGTTAAAAGACAACAGGTTGAAAAATAATCCAGGATGCAGCTTGATTGAGATCAAGAAAAGGGTTCATGTATTCATAGTTGGAGACTGAGCATGCCCATAAACAGAGAAAATATGTTTTATGCTAGATAGTCTGGCTGAACAGATGGATGATGCAATGTATGCTCTTGGATCCAGGATTTCACTCCATGGACTGGATAAGGAGGAGAAGGAAAGCATCCTCTGTAACCACAGTTCAAAGTTGGACATATGAAATTTGGTTTTTATAATATCAAGACTGAGGCACCTATCATGATTGCCAAGAATGACATTTTTCGTGGTGTCTGTCAAATGAATCTCCAATATTGTGATGATAGAGATGCAAACCGCTCTAGAATTTTAGATATCGACAATACTCTCATGGCGGTTTCTGGTATTGCTGCTAAACCAAGCAGCGAGCATCTGCTTATTCCATTGCTTTGCACCCTGTCTAAGAATTATTCTTTTTGCTAAGACAACATAGCACTCTGGAATTTAGAGGTGTTGTATTTAACCTAAGGGGAATCAATTCTTGTAAAAGTTTATGTCACTGCAATCATGATGCTATGTTGTTGAACATTCACACAGTCAATGCAAGAGAAATAATGAAATCTTATGAGGAGAAAATTGAAAATTGAACTTGTAAGGAAGTCCTCTTGAAATAATTGAAAGTTTTGTTAATGTCCTGCAAAATTTCATATGAGAAAAATGTTGTGAACTGGAGGCTTACTATTGAATCTGTATTTTGAATCAATTTCCAAACTAGGTTAATTTATCTTTGTTTGGACTTCGACAATTCCTTCCAACCCCTTTAACTATCAATGTTGTGGCATCATCGTAGGTTCTAAATATCAACCTTCAATGTGAGCATAGTTGAGTTAAACAACAACAACACTATAAGTATATGCTTTCGATTAATTAGATATCAAATAGATTTGAAAAGAGGACTTAGGCAATGTGTTTAACCTGAAAATTTCAGAGCATTCACATAAAATGTAGTGTAAAAAATAGATATATCCTGAGAAATATCTCTTGTTAATTAAAAAAATAGAGAGCTATGTTCACTTGCCTCTTCAAGGGGTGACCTCCTAAAACAATGTTTTAAATACAATAACAATCCTTGACAAAGCATTACATAACCTTCTACTCAATATATAGCTATCCATGGGTTAAAGTTAACTACCTATGGACTTAATTATAATGAGGGCCAACTAACTAATTTGGGCCTTATTAATTAAAAAAACCCCTTTATTTTACAATGCTATTAACTAACTAGTTAATAGGCATTATTCAAGGAAGGTGGCTTTATATATTAATAAAGTCTCTAAGGGGGTTGGGGTAGGACTCTAACATGCCCTCCCCCTTCGAAAGCAACACGGTATTAAAGGAAAATTATTGTAGAATCATTGTTGGTTCTCATGTGGCATCTTCTGGTTGCATATCTTTCCATCGAGTCAATACTTTTTTGATCGTGCACTAGAGCAATTGATGCTCTATGCTATCCAATATTGCTTATGGATGGAGCCAAATGGAGTCTTCTTCATCAAATTCTGATAGCTTGGTCTGCACTTTGAAATTTAGAATTATTGTTGGTTCTCATGTACCTTCAGTAGTATTCAAAAATATAGAATGGAGTCTATATAACGAATCATGAAAAAAGGATCCATAAATCGGAAAGAAGAAACAACAGTTCTTACATGACCATAGGACTTGGTTATCAAGTAGCAAATCTAGAGCCAGCAACAAGAAACAATAAACTGAGTGGATGAAGGATGAAGAAAGAAACCAAAATTGAGTGGGAGTAAGTTGTAACTTGTCCCAAAATGCTGGGTGTGGACCTATTTCAAATTTGACTAGAATAATTTTAATCAGGAAAAAATATAGCAGAAAAACAGGAAGAACACAAAACCATGCCTAGGCTAGATGAAGTTATATTGACCCAGTACAGGGCAAACTCAATTTTAAGATATCATATTTTCATGTGAGAAACAATTACCTAGATCCACGATGCTAAGACAGGACACATGGTAATACTTGCCACATGTCGTTCCCACATAAGCTCTTAAATATCGAGGTTGAAAGTGTTGTTCTTGGGTATGCTACTAGAACATTTTGCATTTCCATTAATCCATAATGAAATCATGGTAAATTGGTCAAATAAAATTCACTATTTAAACTAATCATTGAAATTGATCATTTCTTATGAAGATGGAATGTGAATGCTCTAGAAACACTTTTATTGGTATAATTATGTTTGGTACATGATCCACTTGGTGAATGAATGATATATAGTTTTTCAATGTGGGAGCATAACTCGTGATTTATTTATGAGCATTACCTTGTTCTTATATCTGTTTTCAACCCCATTGTACCTTGTATGTTAGTTAAATTTCATGGTGGATAAGAACATTAGGGACACCTATTTATGGAAATTCATAATGTATAAAATTTTTAGCAGGATCACCTTTCGTTACAAGCAAGTTGTCAAGGATTCAAGATCTTTAACTGTTCAATAAAATAGTTTTTCCCAAACTCCCCAAGTGTCACTTCCCACTGCCTCTCCACATGACCAGATATGAGTATAGACTGAGATTTCCCACATATTTGAGCCACGAAAGGATAAAGACCAAAGTCTATTTTCCGAGATGAGCTAAGTAGTTATGTCTAGAAGTAAGTCACTGCATATTTTTAGTAGAATCCCTCCACGGATCGAGTCTAGGAATATTATAGATCCACTAAACTGAGTTGCAGTGATCCTTCACACACATCTAAGTTGTGAGATGACACAGTCCTGAAACCAATCTTGATTGGTCTGAGGTGTAAGGAATTGTTTTGAGGTCTGTAAAATTATACCAGTAGAACTGATGTTGACGTATGCATGTGCCAACTCTCCCCTTCACTGCACCTCTTCTATAACATTGTTTCACCTCCTCTGTTCTAACATAATCTAAATTGTTGCTATTGTTGGTGCACCTCTATTGCTGAACATGAACATTGTCAGAGCAACAAGGTAAGAAAACTCGAAAACTCCCACTTTACAAGTGTTCTCCACCAAGGCAATATACTATTACAAAACCTTGAACCCCCTATCTGCTAAGGGAAACATCATCACATTGGCCATCTGTGAACCTAAAGAAATATAACCTTAGACCACTACTCCCTTCTATACTCTAAAATATCTTTAGAATCTTCAAAGTGTGCATTCCTTGTTCAAGGAAGATTTCATCAACAACCCACCATTCTCTAACATTGTTGCACCTCCTCATTTCTAGCAGAATCTAAATTGTTGCTATTGCTAGTGTGCTTTTGTTTTTCACATGAACATTGTCAGAGCATCAAGGTATGCAAACTCTAAAACTCCCTCTTTAAAAGTGTTCTTCACCTTGTTGCAAGATAACCTTGTTCAAGAGTTCCTATAATTACATTTTCAATAATAGATGACACAATGAACTTGGGACAATTTGAAAGGAATGGTCCAATATTGTGTATGCCCATATTTTGACTAGGGAACTAGAATGCAGAACCAATGTTAATAAAGAAGGGTGATCATAAGAGATCTAAATTTTTAGAAGCCCAAGTATGTAGATGTAGATAAGGCAAATGCTTGCCTCTAGAGCAAGACTCCTAGATCCTTTACACATTTTTCATAAAGGTGTAGAGCCCCTTTTATATTGATTAATTACAAATGCTAGATCACAAGTTCACCTATAATATTATATAATCACCTTAATGAGCCTAGAGATATGTATTCAACTAACAATGTAGAGGGTTCAATTGGTTTTGTTCGATGTTACTGTTGTTTCTCTTAGTTCTTGAGTTGTTAAGTGTAATTTGTATTATGTTTAGAACTACTTCTGTTTCTGCTATGAGATTTTTGGGGAAGTGAACATAACAATTCACTTCACAAGAACATCATGAACTATATAAAGTAATCCATATTAAATAATAATTATTTATTCCGAGAATATGTACTTGAGTTTCAACTTTTGTAAGCTCTTTCACTAGTACAACTTCATTGATAACAACATTAGGTTTTTCCACATCAATTGTGTAGGTGTCAATGCTCTTATCCTTGTTTTTGGATCTTTGTTGTGCCTTCTCTCTTTCTCTATCTTCTTTATTTCCATTGGTATAGATTTATTATGACTTCTCAAATGAAAATTTGTATCAACTTCAGTCGACAATTTTTTTATTAATATCTTCAATATCTCTTTTGTGAACATTTTTTACGTTGTTAATTTGTTGTTGTAGTTCATTTATTTGTTTTTGGAACTGTGAATTTATGTACCTTGTTTTTATGATCATCTCTAAAATAAATATGCCCAAAGCAGAAAATTTTAGGTGAAGAAGCACCCATACAATCTCTGGGGAATTCATTCCCCTCCCACTTGTGGCAATTCCCCTAGAATCGATTTAAGATTAGCTTCCTCCCTCCATGAAAGAAGATAACACTCATGACTCAACATAAGAAGATGGATCGTACATAAGCACAATAAAGAGTAAATCAAACAAGAAGCAACAAAGAATAGATCCATGGCTAAGCTATCAACAATAAGCCAGGCTTTTGATATAGATAAACATAAGCAGAACTAGAAGAACGCGTTTTCCAAACTACACGAGAACTACTTCCCTCACGAGTCACCATGTGCCATGCTTGGTCTCGGTGGTTCTCTTCCTTCTACTCCTGGTTCAATTACCATATCTTCATTGGAACCAACACTCCGAAATCCACTAGACAACGATTCACCATTTTGTAGTAGTGATTCGCCATTTGTACTGGTGATTCGCCATGATTTTACAGGATAATATAATCTCGTGAGAGATTCGCCAAAAAATTATATATACATATTATATTATTAATAAAATCGCCTTCCATTTTTCCTATGTATCATGGGGATTCGCCTATTTTATATATATATATAAATTTAGGGGGGTTCTTAAAATTTTCCCTGGAAATAACACTTCATTTCATTAATATCAAAGAACTGAAATTTGTTTATAGACAAAATGGAAATAAACTAGCTAGGGTGCTAGTAGCTTATCTCTGAGAAGAGATGTGGTGGCTATAGGCCTCTGAACTCTGTGTTAAAATGAGGCTAGAAGGCCTATATATTATTTAGAAACAATGGAAAACCCTAAACATCCAAAAACCTAATCCTAGGAGATGAAACGCTCGAATATGGGCCTTGTTGGGGTGAATTGGTACATCAATTTCCCAGGGTCATAACTTTGGCATACTATCTCCGTTTGATGCACATGATACATATTTAGAAATATCTATCCGAGGAATACAACTACTGACATCGAATATCAAGTCTGGAAGTTCAGGACCCAAAAAATTTCTAAAAATAGTAAAATGTGCTATAATTAAGGAAAATGAAAAAAATGAAAGAAAAAATGGTGAGGCCCCAAGTGGAATAAGAGGGTAGCCACCAATATCCACCTGGATCATTCCTCACCCCTTAGGAAGCAATTCTCTCCATTGCATTGAGTTCCTCCATGGTATGAGGAAATTTCTACTGAACTTGGTCCCTGGTGAACCACTTGCCTTAGTGCAGGAGTTGGTTAGATTTGACAACCCGATACAGTTGGATTTTCTGCTGGTGAGTGTTCTTGATTTGTATGTCCATGATACAATCTATGGTGGCCTATTCCATGCAGTTTGGGTTTAAATCTATTGGTGTGAGTTGTTCTGTAATGTCAGAGGTGTCTAGGTGCAAAACAAGGAATGGTGGAATACAGAGGTTGAACGAATTGTTCCCTACAACCTTGGTGATGGTGTACGACCCATATTGGATTTGGCGAAGCTTGCAATGGGGTCCAGTGAGGCCCTCCTTCTGCAAATGTAGCCACACTTTGTTGCCCACCTGGAGGCACCCGATGTTGATAATGTCACTGCTTGTACTTAGCATTGGCTCTATCCAATATGTCATGAACCTGTTGGAAGATGTACTGAATGTTCTCATTGAATTTTTTTGCTTTGTGAGCTTCAGACTAGACATGAGTGGAATCAGAACGAGTAGCCACAAATTGCATGGCTATGTCAATGGGACATAATGGTTGGAAGCCCAGACCCACCTGAAAGGGGTTGTGACCAGTTGAGCTGTGGAGAGCCTGGTTATAATTGTGTTGTACATAGAGAAGGCTCTCATCCCATGTGGGTGGATGCTTTGAATTGTACATGCGCAGAATGTGTACAATCATCCTGTTGACGACCTCTATCTGGCCACCAGTTTGGGGATGGAAAGTTGTGGACTTGGTGAGATTGGTGTCCATTATTGACCAGAGGATGGACCAAAATGTGCTGAGGAACTTATTATTCATCAGTAATTTTTTCTTGTGTGATGACTAAATGTTTATCCTAGATTTCTAGAAACAAAATTCATCAATATTGCGAGTTCTAGAAATCTCGTTGCCTTCATTATCCTTAGGATAGATGCTTCACTATTTTATTATCCTATCATTTCAAACTCATATCACCACTCCCATAAGGCCCATCATGGGCTCATACCACTCATTTTTTCTATATTTTTTCACCCTTGACGTTAGCACTTTGTTTTTAGTTTTCCTATTTTCTTCCACCTGACACCTAGAAACACTAACCAAACTACTCACTCTTATGTTTCCTTGATACATCAAGAATTTATGGTCTCAAATTTATCTCTGTAGGCCCTTTAGATAAATCAAGTACATTGGATTTTGGATCTTCAATACATCAAAATATCAAAAAAATCTTTTTTTATACTTGAAGACCCAAAACCAAGTTTTCAGTCAAAGGCCAAGTCCAAAGAGCCTCACACTAGGTCACCTAGGGTTTCATAGGTCATAGGTTTGTTTTGGTATTCTAAAACCTTTTTTTTTCCTGTGTCAAGAGGTTTCATTTAAAGAAGAATAAGGTCAAGTAACTTTTGTCCAAATCTGATCAAAATCCTTCAAGGAAGGCCTCCTTGGTCAAAGCACAAATTCTGCAAGGGACAACTACCCTTGTTCACATTTCTGCAAGAATGATTGAGATGGCCATCAGCATAAAAAGAGGTAAGGTAATAGATTGAATCATTACTAGAAGACATCCACAGCAAGGAAAATGTAGCAGGCCTATGTACAATGAGATTCAGGGTTTTGGAAATGATAGACAAAACAATGTTGCCAAGCAAGGAACTAGTAGAAAGGCCACAAAGACAGAAGGAACAATAACACAACCAAGCACATATTGAAGATTTTCTAGAAATTATAAATGAAAAGGGAAAAAGGTGAGGTGAACTGAACAGAAATGAATGAACTTGAAAGGGCTATAGAGAACTTAGAAGACAACTCTACTTATTATTCTCTAACAACCCTAAAACCTAAAGGTTTGGAAAGATAGGCAAAACAGGTCAAATAAAGATAATAAAACCTCCATCATGACAACAGAAAGCAACCAAATTGAGCATGAGTTCTAATTTTGAGTAAATAAGGTGTCAAACTCCAAAGAAAGTTTGGGAAGACCAAAAACCCTGTGTTATGGCACCTGCAAAAAATTAGAAGTGGCCAAGGGAAAACATGGTAAGCATGGTGTACACATGTTTACCAAAAAGACACATCACTGTCAAATATCACTAAAAGGTGAGAAACACATGTTTTAGGTCAAATTCACTCAAGAATGCCACAAAGGGGTAAAACAATGGTTTCATTTTTTCAAAAGAGACAATTTGCACAAGTGCTCAGACCTTCAAATATGAAAAAGCGACCTTTTCATCCTTCAACACACCCTCACCAAAGAAAAATCACTTTGGCAAAGTTCAACATCACCTACAAAAAGAGTCAAGAGATATCAATGAAATTTATAAAGTGACCAAAAGCTAACATAGTAAAGTGGGTTTATAAGTTTGATTTATTTTTCTCAAGGGATATAAAAGTTCTCCAATTATCATTTCACACTCATTTTTCACTTGGTGGAGGGAGAGAGGCTTCAGAAGAAAAAGCAGAGTTTTCTAACTGTTTCTGGGTGATTTTCCCTGGCACTACGCAAATTAGTGGCGCTATGCAAATACGAGCTGGCGTTGCGCTAATAACCTCTTCCCCCATTAAAAATTACAAGGCATTGTGAAAATCTGACCCGGTGCTACACTAATCCTGGGCACAGCGCAAATATGAGCCTGACTCACCCGAAGACCGACAAACGCCCGGTACTGCGCTAACGCATGGGTAGGCCTGTCGGCGCCGCGCTAACACAAAAAACCCCCAACAAGAAAAATATATTTCCATAACTATCAAATCATCCTCCAAGCTACATCCAAGGTCTGTATAAGAACCAAGAATTGGTGAGTGGCATTATCTCCTTGTCCCCAAGCAAATTTCAAAATGATTTTAGTTTTTTGTGGCTTTGAACTCAAAACCATAGGTGGGTAAATGCTAGGTCTTACATGAAAATGAGCCTATGTTTTTAACCTTCTTAGACCAGTTAAATATCATTTGAAGGAGGATGAGTTAGTGAGGTCACAATTCATAATTCAAGGTTAACCCTCTTGAAAACTCCAAAGTAAGCAGTCCTAAGAACCCTAGCCTCCACATCCCTCATTCACTACAAGTTGATTTCATCACCATCTTCATCTTGCTCCACCAAACCCTAGTTTGTCAACCAATACCTCCTATCACCATGTCAAGAGCAGATAGTGTAGAAATTTTCTGAATAATGATTAATTATCCACCGAGACTATCCTGATCACATACAATTCGAATTTATATGCAACACATAATCTCTTCCACTCAGATCATCACACATGCGGAAAATAAAACAAGCGATAGCACATCAAATCATCATACACATTAACACAGTATGTATGGGGAAAGCTTATAGTTGAAAACCCCGCAGATATTGTGTATAGTATAATGGAGAAATCATGTAACAAACCCAGTACAATACTCCTCACAAGTACTCAGTACTATCTCATGAAGTTACACATAATCTAGCTTGGTTTTGAACAGGTTATTGGTTCAAAACTCACCACTAATTGCCTTGCCTCTATTGCGCAATCCAGGCCTGTCTATATAGAGATCCAAGGTTCGAATCTCCTTGGCTTGACAGCGCAATCATCATGGGCAATTCCTCCAAGTGTGGTGAAAATCTCATGCACAACTGATGTCGCCACTGATAGCTAACTCCACCTTTCATCTACCTCTTTCACTGGTCTCCACTGAATTGATCATGCACTGTAGTGAACTGATGTGTTCTTGAGTTGAATAATGAGTTACTAATTAATGAATTAAATAATATTTAATTCACTCCACTCATAATTAATTGATTAGCTAGTTAAACTAATCTCAACTAGTTCAACTAAAATAAACAGAACACAACTCCACTAGCTGTCTCATTAACTCCACCAAACTTCTGCCACTGAAGTCCTAACTGAAGTCAACCATGCATGATGCCATCAAACCCTAGGAATAGCGTAATTCCTCTGTCAGATGCATGAGCCAATTCCAAGGCTCGAACTGAAGTGCTCCAAGAGAGTAAACTGAAGTTTATAGTCCAAATATTATTAAGGGTAAATAATATTTGACTTCCCTATTTTAAGGAGAGGCAATCTAAAAATAGACTTCGACCTATAGGTCCAAAAAATAGAGGTCCATCTATTTTTACCAACATGACCAATACTCCAAGAATAACATACTGCAACCCCTGGACCATGCTCCATATGTCTAAAAATAGACATAGTCTAAAAATAGACTTTGCGCCAGAATTTGCCTGCGGGCCCACTTAGTGAAGGCGACTTCATTTCACTAAAGTCCATCATCTTGCTGCATTCTCAACACTCCCTCTCAGCAAGATATGGATTATCTGCAATCCCTATCCTGCCTCTGTGGAATTCGAACTTGCTCCTGGTGAGCGCCTTCGTCAGGATGTCGGCATCCTGATCCTCCGTCGGAACATATGAAAGCATCATGATTCTCCGCTGAACACAATCTCTGATATGATGGTACCTGATGTCGATGTGTTTGGACCTATCATGAAATACTGGATTAGCCGAGAGTTTAATGCAACTCTGGTTATCACAGTAGATCATTGTAGGCTCCAAATGCAACTTGAACAATCCTGCGAGGATCTTCCTCATCCAAATAGCCTCGCATGCAGCCAAGCTAGCTGCCATGTACTCGGCCTCTGCTGAACTGAGTGCCACGGATCTCTGCTTCCTGCTGTACCAGGAAACTGCTGTCGACCCAATGCTGAAAACTCTTCCAGATGTGCTCTTCCGGTCCGTTGGACTCCCTGCCCAATCTGCATCAGTGAAGCCAGAAAGCTTCGCTCCATCCTCCTGTCTGTACCATAGACCATATCCCGATGTGCCTCTAATATAGCGCAATACATGCTTGCCTACCTTCCAAAAGAGCTTGGTAGGCTTAACCATAGCTTACGAAAGCTGGTTAACTGCATAGCATATATCGGGTCGTGTATTGACCAGATACATAAGCGACCCCACCAACTGTCGATAGACAGTGGCATCCACTACCTCCGCTGAAGTAGCATCCTCCTTCCTCCAACCACCAGGAAGAGGAGTGTCAACAGGCTTGCAGCCGTGCATGTTGAACCTCTCCAGAATCTCCCGAGCATACTTGCCCTGAGAAACAAACAGTCCTCCACTGCGCTGCCAAATCTCCAATCCCAGGAAATAATGAAGGATGCCCAGGTCCTTCATCTCAAACTCTCGTGCAAGATCCTCCTTGCATGAAAGTATCCACTGCTCGTCGCCAGTCAAAATCAGATCATCTACATACAGTACGATGATCAACAGCTTCCCCTCCACCACAATCTGGTACAGGTTTGGATCCGCCTCACTCTTGGAGAATCCAAGCCCGGTGAAGTAGCTGTCTATCCGAGTGTACCAAGCACAAGGTGCTTGCTTCAGCCCATACAGTGCTCTCTTGAGTCGGCACACATGCAACTCACTGCTGAAGATCTCGAAACCTTTAGGCTGCTCTATGTACACCTCCTCCTCAATAACTCCATTGAGGAACGCAGTCTTCACATCCATCTGATGAATGTGCCACCCCATCTGTGCTGAGAGAGCAAGGATTGTCCGTATGGAAGAGTACCTTGTGACAGATGCAAAAGTCTCCTCATAATCGATCCCCTCGATCTATGAAAAGCCACGGGCGACAAATCTCGCCTTGTACTTCTCCACACTCCCTGTCAGCCACCTGCTTCACTTTGTAGATCCATCGCGAACCTACCACTGATTTCCCCACCGGTCTTGGGACAATCTCCCATGCACTGTTCCTGACAATCGAATCATATTCTTCGATCATAGCATCAACCCATGCGGGTTCCTCCACAGCTTCCTCAAAAGAGGATGGCTCTGTCACAACACATTGACTCACAAGAGCCATGTATCCAGTGTATCGATCCAGTGATTGCCTCTGTCTGCACTGTGCTGTAGGTGGTCCTACAACCTTCTCTGCATCTCGAGCCAGTCGCTTAGCTTCTGTAGTGCGCATGCGCCCTCTGATGGTTGGCGCTGCATGGGTGGTTTCTTCCACCTCCTAAACTTCCTCTTGTGGCTGATCCACATCCGGAAGCTCCTCCTTAGGAACTAACAGCTCCTCATCTGCATGCAAGTGTAGCTCCCTCTCAAGCGAACACTGCATGGCTTTCTCCTCCTGAAATTTTATATCCCATCGCACAACAGTCTTGCGACCGTCTGACAAATACACCGGTAGTTGTGAGGCGTATCAATGTACCCCACAAATATTCCAACCTCAGCAGTTGGATCCAGCTTCCTTCTCGCATCCTTCATCACATGCATGTAGACAGGAGAACGAAAAATCCGCAAATGGGAAATATCAGGCCTCTTGCCAGAATAAGCCTCCTCCAGTGTACTCATGCCAAGAACCTTGTGAGGACAACGGTTCTGCACATACACTGCTGTATTGCATGCCTCAGCCCACAAGTGAAGGGGTAGGCCATGATCATGCAACATCGCCCGTGCAGCACCCACGATCGTTCTGTTCTTCCGCTCAGCCACCCCGTTCTGCTGTGGGTTATGGGGTGCGATGAGCTCTCTCCGAATCCTTTCTGCGCTGCAAAACTCCTTGAATTCAGCCGAGATGAATTCACCACCGTTATCACTCCTTAGAGCAATCACCTTCTTCCCCGACTCCTTCTCGACCAGTGCTTTAAACTCACAGAACTTCGCGAATGTATCGCTCTTCTTCTGCATGAAGAAGATCCGGCACTTTCGAGAGAAATCATCAACAAAGATCACATAATACTTGTGCTTTGCTGTCGAAGCAACTGAGAAAGGACCACACACGTCTGTGTGAACTCTCTCAAGGATCGTCGTGGCGCGACTATCCTTCTCGTGAAAAGTGGCTTTCACATACTTCCCCAAGGTACACCCCTTGCACTGATCTGACTGCGCAAGAGTGCCCTTAGGAAGCCCAGTAGAAATCTGCTGCAGGATCTTCAAAGCTCCATGGTGAAGGTGGCCCAATCTCTTGTGCCACGGTTCGCCCTCATCATCCCGACTCACCACTTCTCCCGCCTTGCATGCCATAGCTGCGCAGCCATCTACCTGTAACTGATAAAGGTTCTTGGTTCGAACCCATATCTTCTGGGTCTCTCCAGTAGTCTTACTGCGCAGGAAGGCTTTTCCTTCGCTGAAGACCACATCATACCCCTTATCCTCCAACATCGCTACTGAAATCAGGTTCTTCTTCAATCCGAGTACATGCATGACATCCTTTAGTACAAAGGGTTTACCAGACTCCCTCTGAAAGGATACGGTACCGATACCAGTCGCACTGTATCTACCGTCATCGCCCATCTCGATGTGCATACCCAAATCCTTGTCCTCCAGATCTGAGAACAACTCCCGATCTTCCGTCATATGAAATGACGCACCGCTGTCCAAGAACCACACTGATCCCATCACACTTGAAACCAAGCATGCAATCAGTGAAAAGTCAAGCTCGAACTGTGAAGCCAAAGCTTCTCCATCTGCAGATCTTCCCGCTTGCTTGTTCTTCTTCTTCTTTGGACAATTAGTAGCATAATGTCCGTGATCATGGCAGTGAAAACACTTCACTTTCGCCATATCCTGCTTCTTGCCCTTAGCACCAGAATGAGAGGTTTTCTTACCCTTCCCCTTCTTTGCTTTGTACACCAAAGCGCAGTTTTCTTCATCAGCTCCCTTTGATGAAGATCCATCTCGAGTAGTCCTCCTTATCTCCTCCTGCATGAGATCCGCCCAAAGGCGCTCCCATCCCGGCAGCTTCTCCCGACCATTGACACTATCTTGATATGAGTGCCAAGCCTTTGGAAGACCAAGGAGAGCCAGGTCGACCGTGTCCTCGTCTTCGACAGTCACCCCCACACTTCCCAGCTCATCTCTGCATTGAGTGAACTTCGTGAGGTATTTGGCGATACTGTCGCCCTTCTCCATCTTGATGTTCTTGAGCTTATCTTTGAGCGCCAGCTTCCTTTGGTCGCTCTTACCCTAGAATAGATCCGTCAAAGCTTTCCACATTAAATATGGAGTAGCCTTTCCATGCAGGCTGGATACAATATGATCCTTGACGCCCTCCAACAGGATCCTTCGACACTTCGCCATCTTCTTTTGCCATGCTTTGACTTCAGCAGGATCAGTGGGCTTTTGGACATCCGTATCTACGAACTCCTTCAGACCATTATCTTATAATACTACCTCCATGTGATCCTTCCATGCAACATAATTCGAACTGCCTTCAAGAGCATATTCGAGTCGCAAACCGTTGAAAGACATTTTCAACACTGGCACCAAGAAAACAAAACTGCTGCAAAATTTCAAATTCAACCTCAAAGCTCAACCGCTCTAGATCTGTGAGAACAAATTATTTCTAGCACAGAGATTGACTGCAAGGGGCATTTACCAGACCTTTCACTTTCCGAAGAAAGATGAATTCAGAGGCTACCTGGCCCGCATGCAGACTCTGTCTACCGAAATAAGTTTGTAATCACTGTGATGATCAATCTTTGCTTCAATAGCTCCGATACCATGTAGAAATTTGCTGAATAATGATTAATTATCCACCGAGACTATCCTGATCACATATCAATTCGAATTCATATGCAACACATAATCTCTTCCACTCAGATCATCACACATGCGGAAAATAAAACAAGTGATAGCACATCAATTCATCATACACATTAACACAGTATGTATGGGGAAAGCTTATAGCTGAAAACCCCGCAGCTATTGTGTATATTATAATGGAGAAATCATGTAACAAACTCAGTACAATACTCCTCACAAGTACTCAGTACTTTCTCATGAAGTTACATACAAACTAGCTTGGTTTTGAACAGGTTACTGGTTCAAAACTCACCACTAATTGCCTTGCCTCTATTGCGCAATCATGGCCTGTCTAAATAGAGATCCAAGGTTTGAATATCCTTGGCTTGACAGCGCAATAATCATGGGAAATTCCTCCAAGTGTGGTGCAAATATCATGCACAACTGATGTCGCCACTGATAGCTAACTCCACCCTTTCATCTACCTCTTTCACTGGTCTCCACTGAACTGTTCATGCACTGTAGTGAAATGATGTGTTCTTGAGTTGAATAATGAGTTACTAATTAATGAATTAAATAATATTTAATTCAATCCACTCATAACTAGTTGATTAGCTAGTTAAACTAATCTCAACTAGTTCAACTAAGTTAAACCGAACACAACTCCACTAGCTGTCTCATTAACTCCACCAGCTAGTCCTAACTGAATTCAACCATGCATGAGCCATCAAACCCTTGGGAATAGCGTAATTCCTCTGTCAGATGCATGAGCCACTTCCAAGACTCGAACTGAAGTGCTCCAAGAGAGTAAACTGCTATTTAGAGTCCAAATATTATTAAGGGTAAATAATATTTGACTTCCCCATTTTTAGGATAGGCAGTCTAAAAATAGACTTCGACCTATCGACTTATAGGTCAAAAAATAGAGGTCCATATATTTTTACCAACATGACCAATACTCCAAGAATAACATACTGCAACCCCTGGACCATGCTCCATATGTCTAAAAATAGACATAGTCTAAAAATAGACTTTGCGCCAGAATTTGCCTGCGGGCCCACTTAGTGAAGGTGGCTTCATTTCACTAAGCTCCATCATCTTGCTGCATTTTCAACGGAAAGAAACAGTGACAGTGGAAGAGGTCAAAGGCCTTTAAGACCAAAACATAAGGGAGGCAAAGTGAATAGAATGGAACCTTAGAGCACAGTGGCCATTACCTCCTCTCCAAGGATCCTATCATGTTTTCAGAATGAGGGGTGTTTCCAATTCTGTGAGAAGGTGAAACAAGTGAAAAGCCACCCAGAGCTTATAAGGCTTCTCATTATCAAATTGCACAAAAAACACTCAAGCCTTGCAGGAGTAGATTTTGAGATCTCAGTAGATGCCATATATGATGCCAAAGGTATCCCTGCTATTGGTGAGAACTAGTTTAAGAAGGGAAAATTGGACAAGGACTTTTTAGAGCCATTTGTCAAGACTAGGTATAGAGTAGGCAGCAAGAAAATTTTCCCTTTCTCACACCTCAGACACATATTTTCACCCTTGATGATGGCTATCATGAAGTACTTCACTTGTGAGGGGACATACTCTAGGCTAAACTCCTACCATGTTAGACTCCTCATGCATTTCACAAGGGTTAAGATGCTAAACTTGCCCTACTATCTCTATAGGAGCATTGAGAAGATGTCTTTTGTTGTCCGGATAAGGACTCCCTCACAACAAATGAAAATCTTATTTCACCATTCCTTGATCAATATGGTGGTATTACATCAGTTGGATCAGTAGGGTATACCTTGGGAGGTATTCATAGCACATGAAATCTTCACATGTAATTATTTGAATAAATCACTTATTCTTGAATATTAACTTTGGTCATATATCAATTTCGAATTGCATACATAACACATAACCTTCTTCTACAATTAATTGTCACATGCGGAAATAACAGAAGCAATCTCACATCAATTCAATCACACATTAACTCAGTATGTATGGGGAAAGCCTATAGCTGAAAACCCCGCGGCTATTGTGTATATTATAATGGAGAAATCAAGTAACCAAACAAGTACAATACTCCTCACAAGTACTCAGTACTCTCTCATGAAGTTACTCACAATCTAGCTTGGTTTTGAACAAGTCTCGGGTTCAAAACACACCACTAACTGCCTTGCCTCTATTGCGCAATCATGGCTTGTATATGAAGAGGTTCAAGGTTCGAATCCCCTTGCCTTGACTGCGCAATTGTCATGGACAATTCCTCCAAGTGTAATGCAAATCTCATGCAAAACAAATCTACCAACTGATAGCTTTACTCACCCTTTCATCTACCTCTTCCACTGGTCTCCACTGAACTGATCATGCACTGTAGTGAATTGAAGTGTTCTTGAGTTGACTAATGAGTTAATATTTAGTAAATTAAATATTATTTAATTTACTCCACTCATATCTAGTTGATTAGTTAGTTAACTAATCCCAACTAGTTCAACTAAAACAAACAGAACACAACTCCACTACTTGTCCCGTTAACTCCTCCAAAAATCCTGCCACTGAAGTCTAACTGAAGCCAACCATGCAAGATGCCATCAAACCCTAGGAACCACGTGATTCCTTGTGTCAGTTGCATGAGTCACCTCCATGACTCAAACTGAAGTGCGCCAAGAGAGTAAACTGCTGTTTATAGTCAAAATATTATTAAGGGTAAATAATATTTGACTTCCATATTTTAGGAGATCAGTCTAAAAATAGCCTGGGTCCTAAAAATTAGGGTCTCATCTATTTTTACCGACATGTCGCATACTCCAAGAATCTCCAAGTAGAATTCCCAAACTATGCTCCGTATGTCTAAAAATAGACATAGTCTAAAAATAGACTTTGCGCCAGAATTTGCCTGCGGGCCCACTTAGTGAAGGCGACTTCATTTCACTAAGCTCCATCATCTTGCTGCACTCTCAACACTCCCTCTCAGCAAGATATGGATTATCTGCAATCCCTATCCTGCCTCTGTGGAATTCGAACTTGCTCCTGGTGAGCGCCTTCGTCAGGATGTCGGCATCCTGATCCTTCGTGGGAACATATGAAAGCATCATGATCCTCCGCTGAACACAATCTCTGATGTGATGGTACCTGATGTCGATATGTTTGGACCTATCATGAAAAATTGGATTAGCCGAGAGCTTGATGCAGCTCTGGTTATCACAGTAGATCACTGTAGGCTCCAAATGCAACCTGAACAAACCTGCGAGGATCTTCCTCATCCAAATAGCCTCACATGCGGCCAAGCTTGCTGCCATGTACTCGGCCTCTGCTGAACTGAGTGCCACGGATCTCTGCTTCCTGCTGTACCAGGAAACTGCTGTCGACCCAATGCTGAAAACTCCTCCCGAAGTGCTCTTCCGGTCCGTTGGACTCCCTGCCCAATCTGCATCAGTGAAGCCAGAAAGCTTCGCTCCATCCTCCTGTCTGTACCATAGACCATATCCCGATGTGCCTCTGATATAGCGCAATACATGCTTGCCCTCCTTCCAAAAGAGCTTGGTAGGCTTAACCATAGCTTGCGAAAGCTGGTTAACTGCATAGCATATATCGGGTCGAGTATTGACCAAATACATCAACGACCCCACCAACTGTCGATAGACGGTGGCATCCACTACCTCCTCCGAAGTAGCATCTCCCTTCCTCCAACCTCCAGGAAGAGGGGTATCAACAGGCTTGCAGCCTTGCATGTTGAACCTCTGCAGAATCTCCCGGGCATACTTGCCCTGAGAAACAAACAGTCCTCCACTGCGCTGCCAAATCTCCAATCCCAGGAAATAATGAAGGATGCCCAGGTCCTTCATCTCAAACTCCCGTGCAAGATCCTCCTTGCATGAAAGTATCAACTGCTCGTCGCCGGTCAAAATCAGATCATCTACATACAGTACGATGATCAACAGCTTCCCCTCCACCACAATCTGGTACAGGTTTGGATCCGCCTCACTCTTGGAGAATCCAAGCCCGGTGAAGTAGCTGTCTATCCGAGTGTACCAAGCACGAGGTGCTTGCTTCAGCCCATACGGTGCTCTCTTGAGTCGGCACACATGCGACTCACTGCTGAAGATCTCAAAACCTTCAGGCTGCTCTATGTACACCTCTTCCTCAATAACTCCATTGAGGAACGGAGTCTTCACATCCATCTGATGAATGTGCCACCCCATCTGCGCTGAGAGAGCAAGGATCGTCCGTATGGAAGAGTACCTTGCGACAGGTGCAAAAGTCTCCTCATAGTCAATCCCCTCGATCTGTGAGAAGCCACGGGCGACAAATCTCGCCTTGTACTTCTCAACACTCCCGTCAGCCGCCTGCTTCACCTTGTAGATCCATCGCGAACCTACAACTGATTTCCCAACCGGTCTTGGGACAATCTCCCATGCACTGTTCCTGATGATCGAATCATATTCTTCGATCATGGCATCAACCCATGCGGGTTCCTCCACAGCTTCCTCAAAAGGGGATGGCTCTGTCACAACACATTGACTCATAAGAGCCATGTATCCAGTGTACCGATCCGGTGACTGTCTCTGTCTGCGCTGTGCTGTAGGTGGTCCTACAACCTTTTCTGCATCTCGAGCCAGTCGCTCAGCTTCTGTAGTGCGCATGCGCCCTCTGATGGTTGGCGCTGCATGGGTGGTTTCTTCCACCTCCTGAACCTCCTCTTGTGGCTGATCCACATCCGGAAGCTCCTCCTTAGGAACTAACGGCTCCTCATCTGCATGCAAGTGTAGCTCCCTCTCAAGCGAACACTGCATGGCTTTCTCCTCCTGAAATTTTATATCCCGTCGCACAACAGTCTTGCGACTGTCTGGCACATACACCCGATAGTTGTGAGGTGTATCGGTGTACCCCACAAATATTCCAACTTCAGCAGTTGGATCCAGCTTCCTTCTTGCATCCTTCGTCACATGCATGTAGACAGGAGATCAGAAAATCCGCAAATGGAAATATCAGGCCTCTTGCCAGAATAAGCCTCCTCTGGTGTACTCATGCCAAGAACCTTGTGAGGACAACGGTTCTGCACATACACTGCTGTATTGCATGCCTCAGCCCACAGGTGAAGGGGTAGGCCCTGGATCATGCAACATCGCCCGTGCAGCACCCACGATCGTTCTGTTCTTCCGCTCAGCCACCCCGTTCTGCTGTGGGTTATGGGGTGCGATGAGCTCTCTCCGAATCCCTTCTGCGCTGTAGAACTCCTTGAATTCAGCCGAGATGAATTCACCACCGTTATCACTCCTTAGAGCAATCACCTTCTTCCCCGACTCCTTCTCGACCAGTGCTTTAAACTCACAGAACTTCGCGAATGTATCGCTCTTCTTCTGCATGAAAAAGATCCAGCACTTTCGAGAGAAATCATCAACAAAGATCACATAATACCTGTGTTTTGCTATCGAAGCAACTGAGAAAGGACCACACACGTGTGTGTGAACTCTCTCAAGGATCGTCGTGGCGCGACTATCCTTCTCGTGAAAGGTGGCTTTCACATACTTCCCTAAAGTACACCCCTTGCACTGATCTGACTGCGCAAGGGTGCCCTTAGGAAGTCCAGTAGAAATCTGCTGCAGAATCTTCAAAGCTCCATGTTGAAGATGGCCCAATCTCCTGTGCCATAGTTCGCCCTCATCATCCCGGCTCACCACATCTCCAGCCTTGCATGCCATAGCTGCGCAGTCATCTACCTGCAACTGGTAAAGGTTCTGAGTTCGAACCCCTATCTTCCGGGTCTCTCCAGTAGTCTTACTGCGCAGGAAAGCTTTTCCTTCGCTGAAGACCACAGCATAACCCTTATCCTCCAACATCGCTACTGAAATCAGGTTCTTCTTCAATCTAGGTACATGCATGACATCCTTTAAGACAAAGGGTTTACCAGACTCCCTCTGAAAGGATACGGTACCGATACCAGTCGCACTGTATCTACCGTCATCGCCCATCTCGATGTGCATACCCAAATCCTTGTCCTCGAGATCTGAGAACAACTCCCGATCTCCCGTCATATGAAATGACGCACCGCTGTCCAAGAACCACACCGATCCCATCACACTTGAAACCAAGCATGCAATCAGTGAAAAGTCAAGCTCGAACTGTGAAGCCAAAGCTTCTCCATCTGCGGATCTTCCCGCTTGCTTGTTCTTCTTCTTCTTTGGACAATTGGTAGCATAATGTCCGTGATCATGGCAGTGAAAACACTTCACTTTCGCCATATCCTGCTTCTTTCCCTTTGCACCAGAATGAGAGGTTTTCTTACCCTTCCCTTTCTTTGCTTTGGCCACCAAAGCGCAGTTTTCTTCATCGGCTCCCTTTGATGAAGATCCATCTCGAGTAGTCCTCCTTATCTCCTCCTGCATGAGATCCGCCCAAAGGCGCTCCCATCCCGGCAGCTTCTCCCGACCATTGACACTATCTTGATATGAGTGCCAAGCCTTGGGAAGACCAAGGAGAGCCAGGTCGACCATATCCTCTTCATCGACAGTAACTCCCACACTTCCCAGTTCATCTCTGCATTGAGTGAACTTCGTGAGGTATTTAGCGATACTGTCGCCCTTCTCCATCTTGATGTTCCTGAGCTTGTCTTTGAGCGCCGGCTTCCTTTGGTCACTCTTACTCTGGAATAGATCCGTCAAAGCTTTCCACATTAAATATGGAGTAGCCTTTCCATGCAGGCTGGATACAATATGATCCTTGACGCCCTCCAACAGGATCCTTCGAAATTTCGCGATCTTCTTTTGCCATGCATCGACCAGAGCTGCATCAGTGGGCTTTGGGACATCCGCATCCACGAACTCCTTCAGACCATTATCTTCTAACACTGCTTCCATTCGATCTTTCCATGCAATATAGTTCGAACTGCCTTCAAGAGCATATTCGAGTCGTAAACCATTGAAAGAAGACATCTTTCAACACCGGCACCAAGAAGAACAACCTTATGCAAAATTCGAATTCCAAACTCCAAGCTCTATCGCTTCCGATCTATACTTGAAAACAAATTATTTCCAAATCAGAGATTGACTGCAAAGGGCATTCACCAGATCTTTCACCTTACAAAGAAGGATGAATATTCGGGAGGCTACCTGGCCCGCATGCAGACTCTGTCCGAGGAAATAAGTTTGCAATCACCGTAATAGACTTCGACAATTAACTTCGCTCCGATACCATGTAGAAATTAGCTGAATAAATCACTTATTCAATGAAGATTAACGCGATCATACATCAATTTCGAATTGCATGCATAACACATAACCTTCTTCTACAATTAATTGTCACATGCGGAAATATAGAAGCAATCTCACATCAAATCAATCACACATTAACTCAGTATGTATGGGGAAAGCCTATAGCTGAAAACCCCGCAGCTATTGTGTATATTATAATGGAGAAATCAAGTAACCAAACAAGTACAATGCTCCTCACAAGTACTCAGTACTCTCTCATGAAGTTACTCACAATCTGACTCAGTTTTGAACAAGTCTGAGGTTCAAAACTCCCCGCCAATTGCCTTTCCTCTATTGCGCAATCATGGCCTGTATATGAAGAGGTTCAAGGTTCGAATCCCCTTCCCTTGATTGCGTAATTGTCATGGACAATTCCTCCAAGTGTAATGCAAAATCTCATGCAAAACAAATCTACCAACTGATAGCTTTACTCACCCTTTCATCTACCTCTTCCACTGGTCTCCACTGAACTGATCATGCACTGTAGTGAACTGGAGTGTTCTTGAGTTGACTAATGAGTTAATATTTAGTAAATTAAATATTATTTAATTTACTCCACTCATATCTAGTTGATTAGTTAGTTAACTAATCCCAACTAGTTCAACTAAAACAAACAGAACACAACTCCACTACTTGTCTCGTTAACTCCTCCAAAACTACTGCCACTGAAGTCTAACTGAAGCCAACCATGCAAGATGCCATCAAACCCTAGGAACCACGTGATTCCTTGTGTCAGTTGCATGAGCCACCTCCATGACTCAAACTGAAGTGCGCCAAGAGAGTAAACTGCTGTTTATAGTCAAAATATTATTAAGGGTAAATAATATTTGACTTCCATTTTTTTAGGAGATCAGTCTAAAAATAGCCTGGGTCCTAAAAATTAGGGTCTCATCTATTTTTACCGACATGTCGCATACTTCAAGAATCTCCAAGTAGAATTCCCAAATTATGCTCCGTATGTCTAAAAATAGACATGGTCTAAAAATAGACTTTGCGCCAGAATTTGCCTGCGGGCCCACTTAGTGAAGGCGACTTCATTTCACTAAGCTCCATCATCTTGCTGCATTCTCAACATCACAAACCCCTAGCCTCTTCATCAACCAAATTTTCCCTCCTCATCTGCACAGATACCCTCACCGCAATAAAATCTCCCTTCTTCCCCTTCTATTGATGCATAAAATGAAGAGGATGATAGTGGAAATGATGAAAAGAGTATTGAAAATAAAGGTGATGAAAACAGTGAGGAAGAGCAAGAAGGAAATGATGGTGAAGAAGAGGGCAGTGAACATGGCAGTGATGAAGATTAAAATAGTGACAATTTGGAAGAAGGAAATGATGGTAATGATGCAAGTGAGTCAGCGCAAAGTGAAGAAAGGAATGATGCTGATGAACAGAGTGCTGACCAAGAGGAGGTTGATGAATATGAGGATATTGACAGTCAAAGGGATAATGAGCATGACAGTAAGGACAATGAGTATGACCATGAAAATAGTGAATAAGACAGTGAACAAAAATCTGTCACTATGGAAGAGGATGCTGAAGGAAATGAAGAGGTTAAAATTGAAAATGACATGAACATTGAAGGAGGGGAAACCATCAATGAAATAAAGGATCAGGAAGAGGCAGATGAGGCAGATCATAATGAGGAAGAAATTGAAGGCAGCAGTGAAGAAAATGAAATAGATCACAGTGAGGAGGAGGTAAAGGATAGTGACAAAGAGGTAAGTGATCACAAAGACAACAAAGAGAGGAATAATCATGACAGTCATGACAACAATAAACCTTTCACTGACAATGAAGATAGTGCGAATGCAGAAAACAAAGAATATAACCCTAGTCATAATGACAGCAAAATAGGGGAAGAGGCTCATAGTCTAAGTGATGATCACAGCCATGGCAAAGAGACTGGTAGAATCAACATCACACCTCTTACATGCACATACCAAAGAGGGATAAGGAAATTGTTTGCTGCCTCCAAAAGGCAAGGTACCTTGCCACCTGCATCAAATCCAAGGATTGACAAGGGAAAAGAAAAGATGGAAAAGGTTAAGAAAGGTAAGGGGAGTGTTACACAGCAATTTTTCACCGTCCCTGCCATTCCCCATCCCGCACATTGGAGGGCTCATTCCGTGACCTGTGAGTAGAGACAAGACTTGAAAATACTTTCATTGCATCCCTCTGAAGATGAGCTTTCATTGCCCTGAAGACATCTCCCTGCAAAAAACCCTAAAAATAGCTCTTTTTCCATTGGCGTGGTTCCACAGTTCAGCCCTCGCGCCAAGGGGGAAAATCCTCCAAAGAGGGCACGCCAATTGGCGCTCTGTCATAGAGCCGCACCCGCACCAACCATATTAAGAGGTTTTTTTTAAAAATAAAAGGTGGAAGTTTCATCCTAACAAATTCCTGTACTGATTTCTATCTTGAGTTGGGAGGTTTGGCTACAGATTTCCATAGAGAGGAAGTGGTTTTCCACCTCTCATGGAAGCTTCCCTGATGATAGGGCCAATCCCATAATTATAGGGATCCCAACTCCCCTTCCTCCTTCTATAAAAGCTTGCTCTTCTCCATGGCAAGCTGATCTCCAAGTTCCCAAGAGATTTTACATCCTTATGCTGCAAGAGCCTTCTTGATTCCCTTAAGGCCAAATCCAAGTAAGGAGACTATTGCCAAGTATCCAGAGAGAAAGGCTTGTCCCATCACTGACAAGCTTTATCGAGACATGTTGTGCTGACGACCCGCTAAAGGACAGTGTTGCGTTGAAGCTATGGTTGTATTCTTCTTTTGACTCTTTAATGATAAGCGACTATCGGTTATGGTTCCACTCTTGTTCTTGATCATGTTCATGAGTTATGTCCTCTTCGACTGACATATAGTTGTATGTACTGGATTTTATGCTTGCGTTTGTGTTGTTTCTTGCACGTGCAGGTGTCCGATCACGGAGATCATGAGGATTGTGATCTTCCAGGGTGAAGGAACGGGAGCACCACCTCTTCTACAAACGACAGCGTTGGATTCCAGGTAAGCCTTCCTCACAAGTTGGTTTATTTGCAATTAGGAACCTGCACTGTAGCATGTTTGATTGTTGCTAGACCCTATCTGGGCTAATAGGGATCGCCTCTGTCCGCAGAGGGGATTTACCTCCTCAACAATTTGGCGACTCCACTGGGGAATCAGCTTGTTGTTTGATTTGTAAGCTATAGACGGAGCCTGAAGTGCAACCAGATAGCCTTCGAAACGATTTTTCTCTACATTAGCGGAGTAGATCAACGCTGCTTCAATTAATCTCTGGTTTAGTTTACGGACTAAAAAACTTGGAGTATTGTCTTCTCTTTTTCCGGTCAATTTCTTGGCCTTGCTTGCTTGGTCAGCTCTTTGGGCTGGCTCTTTCTGTGAATTTGGATTTTGGATAGCTTGATTATCACTGGTCTGCTTGTTGGATTTCTCTTTTGTATTTTTGACTGGTAAACTCGATTGGCACGCTTTTCAGCTTGACAGTCGCGCCCATTGGCGCAGGTTGCTAGTGTATTACCCGCGCCAATTATATTCTGGCGCTAGTTTCAGCCTTACAGTCGCGCAAATCCTGTAAGGTACTAGGGTTTACTCTGTTTTGAGCTTTCTGAGCTTGATCTGTGTCTGTCTCGCTTTGAGCCTAGATCACATGGTTCATTTGAGTCTTGGAGATTCTGCTTGAAGTGGTGAGTCTGGTCTTGGATGGGAGAAATTCTTTGTTTTTTCATTTTCAGACATTGGCGCTTGTTTTCAGTTAGCAACCCGCGCCAATTGGCCATTGGCGCTAGTTTTCAGTGTGCAAGTCGCGCCAGTTGGCGCTAGTTGTCAATGTACAAGTCGAGCCAATTTCAGGGTGTATGAAAATTGAGATTTTTTCCCTAAATCCTTCACCAGTGTGTCTTTCCCTTTCGGTCTTTTCACTGTATGAGCATAGATTACATTGCTCATTGTTTGAAATGTCTTCTTTCCATGATTGTTTGATGTAAAAGGGAATGAATGCCTTGTTTTGATCTCATGCTTTGGAAGTCCTCTTTGTGTTTTGTCACCTTTTGAGGAATTTCGTTACAAAGTGTTTTGAAACAACGATTGCATTCTTAGTGTTTGTTTACATCTCTTTTGCATTCATCCTTCATTAAGAAGATTTGCGTTTATTTAGTTTTCGTCTCAAAGTGTTCTTTTCGTTAAAATGCATTAGATCACATTGCATTGAAAAGTATTTTTGAGATTTATCATTGAACTTAGATTACATTGTTTAATGATCGAAAACTAAAAATCACTATGAGTGCATTCTCTTTCATTGAAAGCATGCATTAAGTAGATTTTCATTTCATCGAAAAATGCATTGAGTGCATTCTTATGATTTGAAAAGGAAAAGGAAATTGTGCATAGATTACAATTGCATAGTTTTCGGAAAAAAAGAGGATTTTGCATAGATTGCATTGCATAATTCGCTTAGTTGAATGTTTTAGAATACTTTTGGATAGTGAAAGTCATCTAGTTTGGAAAAGTTTCGTTTTCAGTTTTGCTGTTTGTTGCATCATTGTTTGAAGCTCTTCCCTTAACTAGATAGCATTCATCGAATTGAAAATTTTTCTTTTCTCATATAGCTGCATACAGGAGATTGTCATATGACATACGGTAGGGCCTTGAAATCGAAACATAATTGAAGATCAACCATAAAATTTCCTCAATTTACCTAAGGAACCATTGAAACATTAACGAACATTTAGAGGTCTAGGTTAGAGACGTGTTCTAGCGTCGTTAAACCTAGTAGCTGTCGTTCGCCTCTTGGCTTTAGACAGCGCTAGTACGGACTTGTGCTCCCCGTACCGTCGAGTATATAAAGAGAGACCCCACTAGGTTTCAATCCTTTATCCATAGGAAGCCGAGTCTGCCGCCCTATACCCGTGATACACCGGACACAACATTAGGGGAGATTTCCTGCACGTACGTTAAGTCCTTGGTTGATTTCTCTTTCATTTTGAAACGAAGGTGTATATTGCAGTTCACGGTTATTTGGTACACCCTTTGCCTAGCATTCCTGAGTAGTCATTTCGATCTTTTCTGACTCTTTAAATTTGAAAAGGTCATCAAGCGCTTGTCCTTTCATGCTTTTTTCCAATCTGAAAGCGATAGAGTCACCTTTTTCCTATTTCTCGACTCTTAAAAGATGAAACGGTAGAGTTTTTTTTCAATGTTTTAAAAATTAACTGCCCACAAAATATTCCTGGTTAAAGTTAGTTTCCTTAAGGTGTTGTTCTGAAGATCGTTTTTGATGGAAAATTTTCCGTAGTTCATCAACCAAGGAATCCCCTGTGAAGGGAATCCTATTCCTTTTCCTCTTTTTGGAAATGTTGGTGCTCCTTATATGGAAACGTTGTCCCTTCCTGGGTTAACTGTTGGGTTGCCTGTTTGGTTGTTTTCAACCTCTCTGGTCCTGAATGTCTCGGCTACTGTTCAATCAGTTCCTCTGCCTGAGCAACATCATGTTGATTCCAAGGTGGACCTTTCCCCTTCTTCGCCTATTTCTGTGTCCTCCTCTTCTACTTCGCCTGGTGAAAGTCTGGATTCTAGTAACCAGGTGGCTAAGAAGAAGAAGAAGAAGACAAAGAAGAAGAAGTTCGATAAAGGAGAGGCTAGCTCTGTGGCTATTACGCCTAAGAAGTCTCCTCTTGATAAACCTTCCAACCCTCCGCGGAAAGTCAAGTTCCCTTGAATGTTGTGCACAGGGGATAATCTTCTTCGAGATTGCCTTGGCATTCCCAAGGTGCTCGAAGTATGGTCCAATGGTCGTCTACCGTTGCCTTTGGCTTCTGGGAGTCAGGTTGGGGGAAAATCTTCAACTGGTGTTGGTAAGGCTCCTAAGAAGCAGGGTAAGCTCACCAATTCCTGTAATTTGTGTGAAGGGCATCATGCCATTCACCTTTGTCCGTATATGGATGAAGCCAAACAAGTTTTGGAAAACTCAGTTGTTTCTATGCCATGCCTCCCGGCTGGTTATAAACAGCTTTCTTTGAGTCCTCCACCTGTTGATGCCACGATTGGTCAAGAGTCATCCTTGGTCGATCCCGCTCCCTCGGAAATTCAAATTCAGGAATATGTTTCCGACCAACCATTGGTCGTGGGATTGGTTGAGCTGGCCCCATCTGCGGTACACCAGGTCTTTTCCGTCGAGAGTGGACCCCACACCCCTCAGGTTCTTCTTGTTTCTTCAGATTCCTCGGACTTGGAGAAAGATTCTCCTGTCCCTATATCTCAAGAAGCTGCTCCTCCACCTCCCATGATGGAGGTCCCGGAGGATACTACTCCTGCCTTCGAGATGGAGGTTGTGGAGGATGCTCCTTCTGCGGTCGTAACACCAGGGGAAGACCATCTCGATTCGATGGTAGCCCCTCCGAGTAGTTTGGTCGCTTCCTTTGATTGGAATCGATTCGCAGGATACCGCCTTCCGTCTTATGTGCCTTTCGAGATCACACTACAGGCTTTTGTTCTGGTCGTACCCAGCACCATTATAGATGAAGGCACGTCTGTTAGCGTTTTATCCTCGCCTACCTGGCAAGCTTTCGGTTCACCGCCGCTTGCGCCTGTTACGCAGAATCTGTTGGCATTTAACAGAAGAACGAGTCAACCCTTAGGGATCCTTCCAAGGTTACCTGTTACTTTGGGAGGTAAAACAGTCCATATGGACGTGATGGTTGTTCCAGGCCCCTTGGATTTCAATCTGCTTTTGGGGCACGATTACACCTATGCCATGGGAGCGCTTGTCTCCTCCCTTTTTCGTGTGGTCTGCTTTCCGCCTGAAGGACGGATCGTGACTATTGATCAGCTTTCGTTCTTTGGTCCTGAAGTGGCAGCTGGCCCGCCATCATCCCCTCATGGTTTTTATCCACTCGTTGTATCTGCCCCACCGCAGGTCAACTATGTGGCTACCTACCTCGTGCCTGTACTCAGTGATAGTGCCATCGTACATCGTGTGCTGGGGGCATTGGGTCCAGACTTCCAAGATGTTTTCCTTCCGTCGGATGGGAAAATCTTGGAAGTGATGACTTCTTGTTCATTATGATGAGGTCTATGGGAGCAGAGTTCCTTGTCTTGTGTCAAGCTCCTTAAAAAATGAAACAAGGTTGTCGGAGCATAGTTCCTTGTCTTGTGTCAAGCTCCTTAAAAAATGAAACAAGATTGTCGGAGCAGAGTTCCTTGTCTTGTTTCAAGCTCCTTAAAAAATGAAACAAGGTCATCGGAGCAGAGTTCCTTGTCTTGTGTCAAGCTCCTTAAACCATGAAACAAGGTGTCCTGAGGATATTTATTTTAATGTGTCAACCTCGTTAAAATAATGAAACACGTTCCCGTTCAATTCAAGTCTTTGATAAGATCTCGTAAAATACCAATTGAGTCTTTCCCTGATCTCGTAACTTGAACCTTCACTCCATCTGCCTTTCATATGGATTGAAGCTTGGGGGACATGTACCTCGAATTGAGTCACCATGCTGGGGGCATGCTTACTTTTTCAAGCATAGTTTGTTTCCGTTTTAAGCTTGTGTAAAAATGAAACCGGTTTCAAGCATAATTTATCTTTGTTTCAAGCTTGTGTAAAAATGAAACCAACTTCAAGCAGAGTTTTCTGATTTCAAGCTTGTGTAAAAATGAAACCATTCCCATTTTACCTCTTGTGATTGCCATTTTATCACCCTGTTTTTGCCAGATGAGCCTTAGTTTTCTCACTCCATCGTCACTATCTACTTGGCCGATCATATGCCTTCACTTGGTTGTTTTACCCGTTCCCGAGGAACCGCTGCGATGAGTGGTCTTTGTTAGCCAGCCTCTTGACCTTTATTTTTTTTTAGCAGTTCCACCATTACCAGAACCAGTTGCTACCCTTTATACCACTTGTTCCTCCAGGAGGAGTCAACTTTCAGCTCTTTTCTGACTCTCTAAATATGAAAAGATTGCCGAGTCTCTTGTCGTTTTGATCTCGATAAAAGTGGTTACGAAACGACATCTACCCAGTATAGGTTTACCCCTTTTTTGGGCTGGGATAGATTACTTACAAAAAATGAATACCCTATCCTATCGCGAATAGGAGGTTTTCTCGGATATTGTTTTCTACCTTTTCGAGTCTGAGGAACTATCTATGAAAAGGGACCGTTGGAGTTTACTTTTCCGCTGTCTTTTCAAACTCTCTAAATATAAAAATACGCCGAGTTCTTCCTTTGTCAGACTCGTTAAACCTTGATGACATCGGATTCAGTCATGATGACGATATTCGAGTTTCTCCTTCCTAGGGCTCGTTAAATGTACTAGGATGGATTCGTCCGAAGGACGAATTTATATGACAAGAATATGGTATCCTCTCCAAGCTTGTGTAAAAATAAAGAGGTACTCGCCAAGCATGGCGGGGAAAAATGGAACCAACATCATTGTCGTGTCGGCAGTATGTCGCTCTTGAACATGGCACTTGTCTGCATTCATGTCGGGTTGGGGAAATCTCATCTCATTTTTCACTTGCCTCCGTGGGTTTGGGTAATCCCTTTTGACCTCTCATTTGCTCGTTGCCTCGTCGTAATGACCTTTGATCTTTTGATGTCAAATACTGCCAAATCCACTGTCGTGTCGTTATATGTTCAAGAGAAGTTGACCTCTGCAAAATACCAACCTTCCTCTGATTCTCATCTGATCGCAATTCAAAAAAACATCATGTTCCTCTGTCTCGTGTCGATGATGTGGGAAACATTATGGCCCACCTTCGATCAAGGTCACTTCCTGTCGACTTAAGCTCATTATCCAGGAAGCTGATCTAGAGACTCTCTTATGGTACCTTGGAGCCTGCATGCCTCAATGGCAGGTTCGTCGCATTCGACATGAGGTTTTCATCATTGGCCTCCGATCGGGTGATTCTACGGGTGTTCGACGCCAGCTCATTGATTCACATGCCGTAGATTGTACCTATAGTACCTTGAGGACCATCTTCATTATTGGTGATTCCTCTTGCGTCTGTTAATAGATTTCATCATTGGCTGGTAATCAGACGATATTCTTGCATTTTCGACTTCAGCTCACATATTCACATGCTTGAACTTGTACTTTGTTCGGGTCTAGATGGAGCGCAAGACCCTGGATTGTGTCTATTATAATCTAGGCTGCGATATTGTGGATTATTATGATTATTTACATGACTCAATGATTGGATGGCTGCGACCATACCTGATTCTATTTACCGATCCTCACTGGATGGTTTCATCCATGCCTTGGATCTAGATTACTGTATACTCTGTTATGGATGGATGCACCCATACCACGCATATATATCATGTATCTGAGATATCAATTGTACTTCGCTCTGCAGGTTTTCCGATGGCAGTGTTTTCAGTCGGCATGTTCTCGTAAAGCATTTCACCCCTCTCTCTCTCTCTCGGGCCTCACGCTTTAGGGGGCATCTGTTACACAGAAATTTGTCACCGTCCCTGCCATTCCCCATCCCGCACATTGGAGGGCTCATTCTGTGACCTGTGAGCAGAGACAAGACTTGAAAATACTTTCATTGCATCCCTCTGAAGATGAGCTTTCATTTCCCTGAAGACATCTCCCTGCAAAAAACCCTAAAAATAGCTCTTTTTCCATTGGCGCGGTTCCACAGTTCAACCCTCGCGCCAAGGGGGAAAATCCTCCAAAGAGGGTGCACCAATTGGCGCTCTGTCATAGAGCCGCACCCGTGCCAACCATATTAAGAGGTGTTTTTAAAAAATAAAAGGCGGAAGTTTCATCCTAACAAATTCCTGGACTGATTTCTATCTTGAGTTGGGAGGTTTGGCTACGGATTTCCATAGAGAGGAAGTGGTTTGCCGCCTCTCATGGAAGCTTCCTTGATGATAGGGACAATCCCATAATTATAGGGATCCCAAATCCCCTTCCTCATTCTATAAAAGCTTGCTCTTCTCCATGGCAAGCTGATCTCCAAGTTCCCTAGAGCTTTTACATCCTTATGCTGCAAGAGCCTTCTTGATTCCCTTAAGGCCAAATCCAAGCAAGGAGACTATTGCCAAGTATCCGGAGAGAGAGGCTTGTCCCATCACTGACAGGCTTTATCGAGACATGTTGTGCTGACGACCCGCTAAAGGAGAGTGCTGCGTCGAAGGTATGGTTGTATTCTTCTTTTGACTCTTTAATGATAAGCGACTATCGATTATGGTTCCACTCTTGTTCTTGATCATGTTCATGAGTTATGTCCTCTTCGACTGACATATAGTTGTATGTACTGGATTTTATGCTTGCGTTTGTGTTGTTTCTTACATGTTCAGGTGTCCAATCATGGAGATCGTGAGGATTGTGATCTGCTAGGGCGAAGGAACGGGAGCACCACCTCTTCTATAAATGACAGCGTTGGATTCCAGGTAAGCCTTCCTCGCAAGTCGGTTTATTTGCAATTAGGAACCTGAAATGTAGCGTGTTTGATTGTTGCTAGACCCGATCTGGGCTAGTAGGGATCACCTCTGTCCGCAGAGGGGATTTACCTCCTCAACAGGGAGCAAGAAATCTACTCAAATACCCTAATTCATTGACCTAGTCAGTGATAATGAAGATGAGGAGATGGCCACTAGACTACTGCTCCAAAGAAAATATGCACAAATTAGGGAGTGGGAGAGAGATTTTGGCATGGAACAATACATCATTCAGTATTATAAGAATGAGCACAAGCACTTTAAGAATATAAAAATGGGTCTCGCTCTCCAGAAAAATATGACCAAGTACTATGCCATGAAAAACAAGCTTGTTTGTGCCAAACTAAAGGAAGACCTCCTTGAAGTCCAAACCATAAAGGAGGAAAAGGGGCATGATAACGTTGGAGTTCTGGCTTCATCTTCTCAACAGGTCTCCAAAACCCCTTGAGAGAGGCCTCCACCAATTTTGAGGAAATTTGAGAAACTTTTTGTTTTTTTTTGTTTTAACTTTGAAGGCCCATTAGCACAGCGCCACTGGTTCTACGTTAATCCCTGGAGAATTCTCAGGAGGAAAAATCAGCATTTTTGGACTTCTCATGGCTAGTACATTTTTCTCACCAAGTTTCAGAGAAATTGGAGTAGTTTTGACCACTCAAAAGGTCAAAAAACACCTAAAATTTCACGATTCTGCCTCTATTTTAGACCTGGCGCTGCACTAATGGAAGTCTGGGGATTTTGGAATTTTTAACAGGCTACAGGAGCTGGATCAGGAAACCACAAGAATTTCTGAAAATTAGATTCATCAAGCCTTCCAACAAGCCATCACGGAGCTAAATCCGACATCGGGAAGGGGTCCAAAACTTGGTTGCAAAAGTGCCTATTTTCTGCCTGAGGTGGCGCTGCACAAATGGACTGTTTAGTGTGTTTTTGGCCAAAATTCAACAAAACACACTCATTTATTGTAAAATCATATTTTAGTGTATTTTAAGGAAAATCACTCTAGAATTAGGTGCTAGAAGTTATTTTGGCATTTATTTCATGGGATATTTTGTGCCTTGGGCCTTGCATGGTCTCTTGGGTATTTATGACATTTATGAGTGATTTTGACATTTTCCAACCCTATCTAGGGTTTTTTTCCTCCTTTTCTGAGTTAAATAGAGCATGAGGGATTCATTTTAAGTTTTGGCATTTGATGAGCTTTGAGAGCAATACATGGTTTTTTTGAGGTTGAGGAGAAATTTGGTGTTGTGGAGCTTATGAATGATTTTCTTTGATTTATGATGATGAAGCTTGCTTGTAGGATCCCTGAGCTTGGTTAATGGTGATGTGTCTCTAATTTTTCCATGTTTTCTTGTTTATCATTATGTTTCATCCTTCTATATGTAGTAGAGAAGAAAAGTATAGGCTAAGAAATGTTGTTTGAGGCACCTTAGTCCTTCCTGTCTTCTATTGTCTTGATGTTTTCCTCTGCTAGGTGTGTTTAAGGAATTTTTAGCTACTCCTTGGGCCTCCTTATGCTTGTTTATTTCATCAATGGATTAATATACTAGTTTCCAAATATTTTTTATGGAAAGCCGTGCTTATTTGATGCTATCTAAACTCTTTTTTTGAAATCTCTCTTTGAATTATTACTTGTCAGGTTAAGCCAAGGAGGTCTTGTTCTAATCTTTCCCTTTGTCCATGCTTATCAGCTTTCCTCAAAGTTCTTTGTAGCTTGTGTTGTGGTTCCCATGATTTGGTAGATTTGGAAATACCAAATGATGAGACAACATCAAACCACTTTGGGATCTCAGGATCTAGCCCTCCTAGATCCAGAGAGGGATCACTCTATAAAGGAAAAGAAATATATATATTTGAAGTTCAATTTAAGGTATTAGGCTAGTTATAGGGTCACAAGGGTTATTTTTTTGTTTTGTTTTGTTGTTTGGTTGGGAAACATGAAAGAAGGGTTCAAAGTAAGACAAAGAAGTGAGCAAAGAAGGATTTCAGGCAATGGGATGATAATTCAAAGAAAACTCAAGTCCATTGGGAAATGGGGTCATAAAAGGGTTTACTTGCAATTCAATATCCAAGGCTTTCAAATGGGCTAGTCATCTAAAACAGAGGATCTCTAAAGATGATAGTATGGGATGAAATGATAAGGAAATGAAGGTGAATGACAAGGAAACCTTCCAAGGTGACCACTTAGGAGAAAATCTAGGGACAGGGCATGCCTTAACCGTCTATGATCATTCTCCTAAAGAGGCTAACTCTTCAGACAATAGAAAAAATTTAAGATTTGACACAAAGTGAAGCCTAATATTAGAGAAAGACTTTTAACCTTCTCTTCTTTCAAAATTCAAACTTAAGGGATCTTAGAAAGGTAAAATATTGGAAAAGGACCCTAGTGAGACAGAAACAACTCTGAACCTCCCAGTATCCCAATTCTTCTAGTTAAAACCAGACAAGAACATCTAAAAACAAACTCTAAATTCATGCATCAGTAAGCAGGGAGAACCAATTACTATACTGGTTAAATTATATTGAATTTGTTCTTAGATCACACAATTAGTGGAAAACATAAAAGATAAGAAGAGCAGGAAGCATTAGGGTACTTTACAGCAGTATATCCTAAGCTAGTATACTGATTCTTATCAAAGAAATGAAATATGATGAATAACAGAGGGAAAACATTGACAAATATAGAACACATCACCAATGAATTAGATCAGGATCCAATGAACATGCTTGTCATATTAAAGAGCAACACCAGTCACATACATCATTTTCCAATATCTTGATATCAGTCTGAAATCATCTCCCAACCTATTTTACAACTAATACACACAGAACTCTATCTCAAAGAAACAACTTACAATCCATGGTTAACCAACATTTACAATGTATTTATCAAGAGTTATTATAGCTGAAAGAGTAGCAGTAGAGGTAGATAGAACTTTAAATGAATCATTACAACAGAGGAAGAAGAGTGCTTGAGGCCCATTCGATTTTAATATCCCGTGTTGACTTTCAGTACTCTTTGGGTGAATTAGTAGTCTCCACCTGGCTGAAAATAACTCCAAAGGTATGTTCTTGAAGTACTCTCTGGCATTTGGTACTCTGTTTGAACACTGGGATAAGTAAGGCAGATAAATTACTTTCAGGCCTTCCATACTGTGTAACTAATGCTCTAGAAATCTTAGGACTCCTGGCAGGGTGGTGATCTTCTCAGGAATTCGATGTAGAATAAAAAACGCTTTGGGAACTTGTCCTTTATTGGGAAAGAACATTCTGCTGATGTGAAAACTCTGATGTGGCTTGTTTTATGTGTTTTAGGCCTTATTAGCCTTCTGGATCATTTATAAGGTCTTCAATTTAAATCTTCATCCTTTAAACACTGGATTAAAGCGTTAAATCTTCAATAATGGCTTTAAATCCCTTTAAACTGTCACTGATACTCTTTGCTACTTCACTTATGTCTTGTATATGAATATTGCAAGTTTTCATGGCACTGGAGGCTCATGAGAAGGTATCACATTGGTCCTTTAATAAAATATTTCGTTTAAAACCTTCCCAGGTGTTTTTCCTGCAATCTTCGGTTCTAAAAAACTGGCATTCTATGCCCTGTATTACCTTGTCTGTGATGGTGAGACGGAGTGAATTTTACCATCTGTAACCCTGCAAAAACACAACAAACATGTTATAAAAATCCCTGGGAGTGGATGAGGATTGCTCTGGAGGGCCAAGGAAATGGTGTCGCAGCAATGGAGATAGTGGAAGCAGTTGAAAAATGGCTGAAAATCGTTGCGGAATGGAGGAAAATTGGCCTGGTGAAAGTTTGGTGTGAGGATGGTTCCGAACCATTGGATTAGATTATACAGTGGCAATCAATGGTCGAGATTCACCGATGTAGGAGGTTAGACGGAAGAAAAATACTTTTAGTGTAAAACTGAAAGGTTTAATGTTTGGGTGAATTAAAAAGGAAAAAGGTTAAAATGAATGAAATCAGAGGCTTTTGGTGGTGGGACCGGAAGGGTGGAGGGAGACTGAATGTGGACCGTCGGATCACGAAAAAGATCAACAGTGGAGATCTTATGATGAAAATATTTGGAAGGTCCGATGGATGGGATATGAAAGAAGACGCGATGTAATAAGAGTCGTTGATCTAGATCAAATGGACTGTCGGGATCTTGGGATGGAGCTTTCAGAAGCAAAGGGGAAAAGGTGGATTTTAGCGGAAAAACCACTGGTTTCACACGACTTCAAAGTGGTTTTGAAATTTTTCCAAAAAAACGCGATATGCCTCACCGCCTGACACGTTCCCCCCCCCCCCCAAACCGCTTTCATCGCGTAATTTTGAAATGTTAACTGTCGGGCACTGAAAAAACACGATGTGCACCTCAGCCGTTGGATGTAGGACGGGGAGATCTGACGGTGCAGGATAGTGTGCGATATGGAAAGATGCACGGTCGGTAAGGTGGCGAAAAGTCCAGGGCAGTTTAAACGCTGACCATCGGATCTATGGAATGGACGACGGAGATTTTAAAAGAGAAAGTGGAGGCAAAGGGGCAAGTGAATGGGCGGGGAGAAGGGGAGCCGTTGGATCTATCGGAATGAACGACTAAGATCTAATCGCATCAGGGAAAAGGCAGTGGGCCAAAACTCTGAGGTTTTGATCTTGCGATTACACGCGGATCATTGGATCAAAGGGGAGATCAATGGTCAAGATTTGACCAGAGGGGGAAAGGCGGAGGGCACATGAGCAGAACGCGATTTAATCTAGGCTGTTGGTTCTTGTGGATTCAACGATCTAGATTAAACCAGCGGAGCAATGATGTTAGGCTATCAGGTTCATCTCCAACCGTCAGATCTACACAAATGGACGGTTGAGATTCAATCGGATATCGCCAATCGGAGGAAACAAGGGGTGCCACTTAAGGCTTCTTGCGATTGGTGGTTATGTGAGTTAGCGTAGGCCATCAGATCATTAAATAGATCAACGGTGGAGATTGCATCAGAGGCCGATAGAACAAATGTTTCATCGCATCGGAAGATTATAAGAAACAAAGGAAAAGGCGCTCACGGAAAGCTCCGATTGTGATTAGCGCCCAGGGCTTTAGCACTTGGTCTTGGGCGCGGGTCATATGCGGAGAAGGGGTTAAGGGCTTATCCGAAAGGGGCTTAAGGCGTCAAATGAAAGAAGGGGTTTTTTAAGCCAAAATCAGTGTTTTTCAAGGAATTTCTTGGCTTTCGGTAAAGGGGGAAAGGGTGTTTTAAGCCTGTAAAAGGGATTTTTAGTGGCTTGAAAGGATTTTGGAGGCTTTTTAGAGGGGAAAAAGGGAGTTTAAAAGATGAAAGGAGGCTTAATGAAAATGAAGGGAAATGAGTGAAAATGGGTAATTACAGGACCTTTTGAAACATTCTTTTTCACCAAACAGTAGGGCTTTTTTCAGTGGAAACAACAGTGAAGATCTCTTCACAGGAAAAAGACACATAGAGGCTTCAAGAATGAAACATTTTCAAGGGAAATGTTTCTCTTGAAGGCTCAGAAACATTTTAGCTACCTGTTTTCTATGTCAAAAATTTATAGGTGGCTAACAGTGGCTCCACATGGGGATGGAATCTTCTTGAAGGTGTCAAGAATCTCATAAAATAATCTTTGGAAGTAGGCCAGATGCCTGGTACTTGACACATCTCTTCTTTCTTTAATCAGCTGCCACAACTCATGAAAACATTATATCAGCAGTAATATTCTCCCAAACAATCTACCTACCCATTCTACAGTCCTAACATTTTTTCTTCAAGGTGCATTTAGACTTTCATACCTTCTTCATGATTCATTTTTTTATTGAAAGCAGAAAACACTAATCTAATTCTACGCTTATTCCTCCATGAGACCAGATTAAATAGTTGGCCTCATAGCTTCTCTACCTACACTAATATCTGTTAGGACTAAACTGTCTAGCAGATTTCTTTTTCTACATTCTACAATAGAAATTGAAAAATAGCCAAGCCATGATTAGACTGTCTGGTTTGTTGTGGGTCCATGGCATAAAGATAGCTGCACATGAACTAAAATTTTGCAGGAAATTGAAACCAAAATTTTGAAGGCTTGAAATTGTGAAACTTTAGAGCATCCTTCTTTTTATTGTGACTCAGATTTTGAGCTTGTTAGAGTCACTTTTCTTCTTCATTTCAGCTCTAGTTTTGAGCTTGTTAGAGCTGATTCTTCTTCTTTCTTTGCTGGTTCAGGTTTTGAGCATATTAGAACTGACTTTCATTTTATTTGGCTTAGGTTTTGAGCTGATTTGAGCAATTATTTAGAAATTCACAGGTTCAAGTTTTGAGCTTGTCTGAACCTTTCCTTTTCTCCTTTTTTTGTATTTTTCCTTTTTCTTTGAAACTGAACAAAGAAATGGTATTTACAATGGAAGTGGAAACTTTAAACTCTGGACTTTAGCAGTAGTAATTTTTGAGCATCCTGCCATTGACAAGACCCCCAAACAGATCTGTACCATCTAACTTTTGCAGAAAGAATTCATTTGGACCAATGGTGGACTGAATAACATAAGGGCCTTGCCACAAACTGTCAAATTTTCCATGCTTACCCTTGTCCTCTCTTCTAGAGTCCCACTTAAGTGCCTTGTCTCAAATCTTGAAATCACAGGCTTTTGTTATTTTATCAAACAATTTTTTGATGTTCTCTTGCACTTTCTGAGCTCTGTTGTAGACCTATTCCCTTGTTTGCTAGAGACATATAGTTTGATTGATATTCCTTACCATGCTGTCCTCTTTTGACTGTATTTCTTGGACTAATTTTATCACTGGTACCCCTAGGCTGGTAGGGAACACTGCATCTGCTCCATAGACTAACTGATATGGGGACATTCCAATGGACTTTTTGGTTGTCAACCTGTCTGCCCACAAAGCATGCACTAACTTGTTATGCCATGATTTTTTGTTCTCTTCAAGCAACTTCTTGATGATGGTCACCAAACTCTTATTTGATGATTCTGCTAGCCCATTACCCTGAGGATAATAAGCAGTAGAATTACCAAGTGCAATCTGATACCTATGAAAAAAATCAATCATCTTTTTGGAACCAAAAGCAGCAGCATTATCAGTGATAATCTTCCTAGGGCAGCCAAATCTAGATAGGATGTGGTCTTCCAGGAATTTCATGATGACAGAATCTGTGGCATTCCTAGTAGGGATGGCCTCTATCCATTTTGTGAAATAGTCTGTGGCTATGAGAATCCATTTGTGTTGGGCAGACGAAGTAGGATGGATTTCTCCTATGGAATCTAGACCCCACTGTTGAAAGGGAGATTCAATAGTGATGGGTTGTAATGGTAAAGGAAGGAGTTTTCTTTTGCCCTCAAAGATCTGGCACTTGTGGCAAGCAACTATCATTTTATGTACATCTTGGAAAAGGGTGGGCCAGTAATAGCTAGCTCTAAGGATTTTGTTGGCTGTGGTTTTCCAGTATAAATGGCCTCCACGCTCTCCTTCATGGAATTCATGTTTGACCCTCTCTACATCAACTTCAAGCAAACATTTAAGCAACAAACCATTTGCATTTTTCCAGTACAACCATTCATTTAAAATGCAATAGTTTCAAGCTTTTAACTTTAGAAACCTTGCCTTTGTCTTTGATAAATCAGGAGGAGCATTAAGATTTGTAAGCACATTCAAGATGTCAGCGTACCAAGGTAAATTTTGGAATTATTCTTCAATAGTGGAAGCAGGTAACCCTTCATGTTCATCCAAAACATCTACCATGTTTATGTCAAGGGCTTGTAAGTTAGATTCAGCCATTAATTGAGCTAATCCTTGACCTTTGATGAGTTTTGTGGGTTTGATCTCCAAATCATACTCTAGTATCACTGCTATCCATTTACCTCTTTTTCCATCTGGGTCTTGTGACAGGATATCTTTTACAACTATGTTGGGCACGTAGGCAATGGTGTGAGAATGTAGAATATACACCCTGAAGTCTTTTAAGGCCTTTACCAAAGCATAAGCCTGTTTTTCCATTATATTATATTTCAAGGGTGCGTCTCTCAATGATTTGCTAAAGAAAGAGATTGGTTGTTCTTGTCCTTCTAGGTTTTTTTGCAACAAGACAACGACCACAGTATGCTCTGACGCATAGGAGAATATAAGGAAATCCTTTGTGAAATCTGGGCTGATAAGAACTGGGGCTCGGGTTAGTACATGTTTTACTAGTTCGAAATACTTTTTGGCCTCTAGAGTCCATTTGACTCCTACTTCTCTCTTAAGCATGTTAGTCATATTTCTTAGGAGTTCTACTAAGTTAGGAATAAACCTCCTTAAGAAGTTAATCTTCCCAATAAAGGATTGCAGTTATTTTATGTTCCTTGGGTGACTAATCTGTAGTATTCCCTCAACTCTTTTTGGGTCTATTTTAATTCCCCTTTCTGATATAATATGGCCAAGAAGCTTACCTTCTTGAAGCCCGAATACTGCCTTCTTGGGATTTAAAGATAGACCGAACCTTCTACATTTCTCAAATACTTTTCTCAAATGTTTAAGGTTCTCTTCATCATTTTTGGAATAGACTGTTATGTCATCAAGGTAGATTACGATGAAGTGACCTATTTCCTTTGAAAATTCTATATCCATAGCTCTTTGGAAGGTTGCGCCAGCGTTCATTAATCCAAAAGGCATTTTCACGTACATGAACATGCCCCATGGAGTGGTGAAAGTTGTTTTTAGTTGATCTTCTGGGAGTACTAGGACCTGGTTATACCTTGAAAATCCATCTAACAGAGATATCCTCTTTGAGCCAACTACCCTTTGTAGGATGTGTTCCATTTTGGGTAAGGGGTAATTTTCCTTTAAGGAGGCTCTGTTAAGGTTTTAAAAATCAATGCACAATATGATTTCACCTGTCCCTTTCCTTATAGCTACAAGGTTGGACACCCAATCGGAAAACCTCACAGGCACTATGATTCCTGCCTCATACATTTTCTTGATTTCCTTTTCTACAAGAGGCAGTTGTACTGGGTTAATCCTGCGCAGTTTTTGCCTAAAGGGTTTTTGGTTTCATTTCAATGGGATCTTGTGCTGGATGATTTCTGTGTCATAGGATTTTAGGTCCTCATAGCTCCAAGAAAACACATCAACAAACTCTTTAAATAAATTAATGTATTTCTTCTTGATGTGTGCTGGCAAGGATTTAGCTAATTTAATCATTTTAGGCTTATCTTCGCTGCCTATATTGCATTCTTCAACATCCAATTCAACATGTTCTATAATGGGCTTCTTTGCCACATCATTAAAATAAAAAAGGTCCTCAAGGGGTGCTAGTCCTCTAGGTATGTTTTTATATTTGGACTGCAATACCTCTATGTCTTCTTTTTTTGCCTTTATGTATTCCTTCGTTTGATTCTCAAAATTCTTGGTCAACATGTTTATTTCTGCCGAACAGGATGGTTTTTCTTCATCAGGGAGCTCTTTATCCAAACTTCTTTCATCAGACTTAAAGCCTGACTCTTGCAATTCGAACTCATTCCTGCAAAGCAAGAAATCCTCTATCTGTTTGTCCCCCTGAAAGACCTGCCAATATTTCTCATTATCTGGCACCATTGGTCTATATTTTGTTTGAATATCAATCCGTGTATCACTAGGTAGTCTCTGATATGAACTAGCGGCGCAGGCCAATCCATTTGCAATAATGTTATGGTCCCTAGGGATAAAAACAAGCTCGTATTCTACAAATGTTTTCAACAGATCCATGGCATCATTTCTATATTCCTTTAATCTAGGATTCTTCGCGGTGTACTCTCCATGTACTTGTTTGATGACTAATTCAGAGTCTCCATGTACAATTATCCTTTGGGCTCCTAGTTTTTTCAATAGATTCAATCCTAGTATGAGAGCCTCATACTCTGCAATGTTGTTTGTACATTTAAAATCTAGCTTGAAGGAATGACTCTCAGCATAATAGATTTTGGCATTGTGCAACCATACTCCAACTCCTGCATTCTTTCTAGTGCAAGACCCATCAAAGTTCATTCTCCATAAGGGATTGTTTGTGGACTTGTCATCATTTTCATCCCTAATGCTATGTTCACCCTTATGTAATATTCTAAGGTCTGCACTATGCTATGTAATGTTTTTTTCTTCAGGATTTGCATGGAGTTCAGAGTGATGAGTAATATGTTGTTTGCAGTGTTGGTTTTGTTCACTCTAGTCCTTTGATTCAGTACATTGGTCAAAGGTTCCTTACTTGTTTTCCTCAACATCTAGAGTTGCCATTATGTTAAGATCCACGGGCTCTACTCTGTTGTTTGGATGCCTGTCTTCTATCTCTGGCTCATCTGTGCATTCATCATTGTAAAGGATAAAAGAGTCCAGATCTGTATGGACAGAGTAGAGAGGGGAAATTTCAGGCTTCTCAAGGCTGCTAACCATAGAATTCATGTGTGCCTCTCTATATAGTCCTCTAAGATGGCTAAAGACAGGGATTGCAGCATATGTCATGTCCATATGCATTGTACCTTGCAGCTTGGCACCCCATGACCTTGACAACAACATGCCATACTTAGGAAGCACATCTGCCACTACACCATCCATTACCATGCACTTGGCTGGGATTTGGGTCAAATTCACACAAAGATCTTTGATTAGGCCAAGGCACTTCACTCTGCTAGAGTCAAATGAATATAAATCCTTATAAGGTCTGGTTATCTCTAGGCCTACCTTTTCCATTATCACTTTTGACATAAGGTTGTGTGAAGCCCCATAATCATGCATGGCATTATACAGGATTTTGTCATGGATATTGAGGCTGACATAAAAAGGAGGTACTACCCCTTCTTGAAATTTCCCTTCAATTTTTGGGCCAAACAAAAGAGCTGGTTGATCATCATTTAGATTGACGGTATCACCGTTTTCTACTAAGTTTAAAGCTTTCAAAATTTGACCTTTATACACATCTTGGGTAGCCAACTTATTGAGTGGAACATAAATTTTTATTTTGGCTATCTCACTCTCCAAATTGAAAGGAGACTGACTTTTTGAAAGGTTCAATTATTTTTTGTTGGTCACCATTTTATTGGCAAAATCAGCTTGCTGATTCTCACTATGTACAATGTTTGAAGCTATTTTATCAGGGGCATTAGCTGCAGTGCTAGTGCTTCTAGTTTCTTGACTTGGTTTATCAGTAGTCTGGATGTCTTTTTCTTTGTTTTTGCCAAAACTCTCAGCTGCTGATTTGTTGCTTTCAGCAGTCACTTTAGGAGTCTTTTCAGGTCTCTTTTTAATGGTGATTTCAGAGGATTTTATTTTGGGAGTGTCTATGTTATTCTTGCTTCTGAGATCATATTGTTCTCGGACCTGCATGATGGCATTTTCGAATCCCAACCTATAATCTTCAAATTCTAACCCTTCCTCATCCCAATGTGAGTATGAGGTCTGATTGTCCTCTTTAGAAAAGGTGTGATCTTGATTATCCACCTCCACCATGTTTATGGTGGCTCCCTCTGATTCTTCTATTATTCCCTCCTCCTCATCAAGGAAATTCTCTTGGAATGGAGGTATGACTTTTTGATCAGAGTTTCTTTGTCGATTTGGGGGATTGCTTCTCCTAAAATTCGGATTCTGGTTTTGATTTTGGTTTCTACTTTGATTATTGACTTGCATAACCATTTTCTCCATCATTCTTTCCATCCTCTCCATTTTTTTGGCTAGGCTATCATATTTGGAATCAGATGAATAAGATGCAGTGTCATCCCTATAGGTTACCTTATTTTCAGCCCTCATTCTAGCTCTTTTTTCAATCAGGTTTGCTTCTACACTCACTGCTCCTTTCTGCATGTCTTCTAATGTGTTATAATCTCTCTCCCTTAACTGATAGGCCATGTCAGCATCAAATCCTTCAGGGTATTTCACTAAGGCCATTCCTTGGGGAGGTTTCATGTGAGGTGGAAGAGCGTTGTAGACACTGTTAAATATATTAGAATAGTCATGGACACTCTCTCCCTTGTTTCTTTTGAGGTTCTTATATTCAGATAATATTTGGAGAGGGTTTCCTTTGACTTCCCATTTGTTTATGAATGTTTGATGTAAAGAGGGAAGATCATGGATACTATTGGGGGGTGGGCCTTTAAACCACTTCTTCACATCTCCTCCTAAAATCTGGGCAAAGATTCTCATTTTGACTGTCTCATCATATATTTCCATGTAATCAAATGCATCTTCCATCCTATCTACATGGTTTTGAGCTGTAGTAGATTATTTTCCAGTGAAATGTGGGATTTTTGACTGATAATCATTGGGTAAAGGCACTAGGGTCTGTGGTAACACCAAGGGAGCATACCATGCAGCCATGGTAGTGTTTTTTGGAGGTAAAGTTTGGGCTTGAGCAGCAGGTATATGAAGGATAGAAATTCTAGGACCAACAACAAACTGTTGAGCAGATCTAGGGTGAGAGAGGCCCAAGTTATGGATGAAAAGAATATCAAGAGGTGTTGATGGAGGACTTTCTCTATCACCAATCTATTGACCACTATGCTGTAGTGAACTTGGAGGCTCAAAGTCTGCCTGTTCTATAGCACTGAGTGACTAAGTCCTTGGTAGATTAATTGGTAAATCTAAGTCAATCTGAGTGTTTGATAGAGGCGAAAAGTTTTCAGGTGCTGAACTAGCTTTATTAATGTGTCTGATAATAGTTGGATCCCTATATGTATAAGGCTTCCTAATAATACTCTTAGGGTTGTCAACTAGCTCAGGTGGGTTTGGATTAGGATAAGCCCTGGTATGGATTGTTCTTGAAGCCAGTATGTCAGGCCTCAACAAAGAAAGTTAGCTAAGTATGACAGTCTTTAAGAGGCAAACTATCTTGAAACCACGAAGCTTAATCCTATGTGTTTCTTTTAATATGGATGATGTTGTAATGCAACTGGTCTCCCAGTGGAGTCTTGTGAAAACAAAGATAATCGACAGGCCTACTAATCATCAGTGAAGTATTATGGTCATTCAGGAACTGTGGAGTTGCCAGGTGGAAGGTTTAGAATGTTTTAAGAAAGTTTACTGTCCACCACAGTGATTTACTACCAAACCAAGGCTACTATGGTCTTCTTTGAGTTCTTAGAGATGTTTCAAGGAGTGTTTTTACTCAAAGCTTCCCCAGCGGAGTCGTCATTATGTTGTGGTTCCCATGATTTGGCAGATTTGGCAATACCAAATGATGAGACAACATCAAACCACTTTGGGATCTCAGGATCTAGCCCTCCCGGATCCAGAGAGGGATCTCTCTATAAAGGCAAAGAAATATATATCTTTGAAGTTCGATTTAAGGTATTGGGCTAGTTATAGGGGCACAATGGTTGTTGTTTTGTTGTTTGGTTGGGAAACATGAAAGAAGGGTTCAAAGTAAGACAAAGAAGTGAGCAAAGAAGGATTTCAGGAAATGGGATAATAATTCAAAGAAAACTCAATTCCATTGGGCAATGGAGTCATAAAAGGGTTTACTTGCAATTCAATATCCAAGGCTTTCAAATGGGCTATTCATCTAAAACAGAGGATCTCTAAAGATGATAGTATGGGATGAAATGATAAGGAAATGAAGGTGAATGACAAGGAAAAATTCCAAGGTGACCACTTAGGAGAAAATCTAGGGATAGGGTCTATGATCATTCTCGTAAAGATTCTAACTCTTCAGAAAATAGAAAACATTTAAGATTTTACACAAAGTGAAGCCTAAGATCAGAGAAAGACTTTTAACCTTCTCTTCTTTCGACATTCAAACTTAAGGGATATTAGAAAGGTAAGCTATTGGAAAAGGACCCTAGTGAGACAGAACCAACTCTGAACCTCCCAGTATTCCAATTCTTCCAGTTAAAACCAAACAAGAACATCTAAAAACAAACTCTAAATTCATACATCAATAAGCAGGTAGAACCAACTACTATACTGGTTAAATTATATTGAATTTTTTCTTAGATCACACAATTAGTGGAAAACATAAAAGATAAGAATTAGGGTACTTTACAGCAGTATATCCTAAGCTAGTTTACTGATTCTTATCAGAGAAATGAAATATGATGAATAAAAGAGGGAAAACATTGACAAAGATAGAACACATCACCACTGAATTAGATCAAGATCCAATGAACATGCTTTTCATATTAAAGAGAAACACCAGTCACATACATCATTGTCCAACAGCTTGATATCAGTCTGAAATCATCTCCCAGCCTATTTTACAACTAATACACACAGAACTCTATCTCAAAGAAACAACTTACAATCCACGGCTAACCAACATTTACAATGTATTTCTCAAGAGTTCTTATAGTTGAAAGAGTAGTAGTAGAGGTAGATAGAACTTTAAATGAATCATTAAAATAGAGGAAGAAGAGTGCTTGAGGCCCATTTTGTTTTAATATCCAGTATTGACTTTCAGTACTCTTTGGGTGAATTAGTAGTCTCCGACTGGCTGAAAATAACTCAAAAGGAATGTTCTAGAAGTACTCTCTGGCAGTTGGTACTCTGTTTGTACACTAGGAAAAGTAAGGTAGATAAATGAATTTCAGGCCTTCCATATTGTGTAACTAATTCTCTGGCAATCTTAGGACTCCTGTCAAGGTGGTGATCTTCTCAGGAACTCAATGTAGAATAAAAAACACTATGGGAACTTGTTCTTTCTTGGGAAAGAACATTCTGCTGATGTGAAAAATCTGATGTGGCTTGTTTTATGTGTTTTAGGCCTTATTAGCATTCTGGATCATGTATAAGGTCTTCAATCTAAATCTTCATCCTTTAAACACTGGATTAAAGCATTAAATCTTCAGTAATGGCTTTAAATCCCTTTAAACTGTCATTGATACTCTTTGTCACTTCAATTTTATCTTGTATGTGAATATTGCAGGTTTTCATGGTGCTGGAGGCTCATGAGAAGGTTTCACATTGGTCCTTTAATGAAATAATTCGTTTAAAACCTTCATAGGTGTTTTTCCTGCAATCTTCGGTTCTGAAAAAATGGCATTCTGTGCCCTGTATTACCCTGTCTGTGATGGTGATATAGAGTGAAATTTACCATCTGTAACCCTGGAAAAACACAACAAAAATGTTATAAAAATCCCTGGGAGTGGAGGAGTATTTCTCTGGAGGGCCGAGGAAATGGTTTCGCAGCAATGGAGATAGTGGAAGCAGTGGAAAAATGGCTGAAAATCGCTGCGGAATGGAAGAAAACTAGCCTGGTGAAAGTCTGGTGTGAGGATGGTTCCAGACCATTGGATTATATTAGACTGTGGCGATCAATGGTCGAGATTCACCAGTGCATGAGGTTAGACATAAGAAAAATACTTTTAGTGTAAAACACAAAGGTTTAATTTTTGGGTGAATTACAAAGGAAAAAGGTTAAAATGAATGAAATCAGAGGCTTTTGGTGGTGGGAACGGAAGGGCGGAGGGAGATTGAACGCGGACCATCGGATCATGAAAAAGATCAACTATGGAGATCTTCTGATGAAACTCTTTGGAAGGTCCGATGGATGGGATATGAACGAAGACGCGATGTAATAAGAGTTTTTGATCTAGATAAAATGGATGGTCAGGATCTTCGGATGGAGCTTTCGGAAGAAAAGGGGAAAAGGTGGTTTTTAGCGAAAAAACTGTGGGTTTCGCACAGCTTCAAAATGGTTTTGAAATTTTGCCAAAAAAATGCAATATGCCTTGCCGCCTGACACGTGTCCCCCCCAAAACTACTTTCCTCGCATAATTTTGAAACGTTAATTGTCGGGCACTGAAAAAACGCGATGTGCACCTCAGTCGTTGGATGTAGGACGGGAAGATCTGATGGTGTAGGATAGTGCACGATATGGAAATATGCACGGTCGGTAAGGTGGGGAAAAGTCTAGGGCGGTCTAAACGCTGACCGTCGGATCTACGGAATGGACGGCGGAGATTTTAAAAGAGAAAGTGGAGGAAAAGGGGAAAGTGAATGGGCGGGGATAAGGGGAGCCATTGGATCTATCGGAATGAACAGCTGAGATCTAATTGCATTAGGGAAAAGGCAGGGGGCCAAAACTCCGAGGTTTTGATCTTGCGATTACGCGCAAACCGTCAGATCAAAGGGGAGATCAACAGTCGAGAATTGATCAGAGGGGGAAAGACGGAGGGCACATGAGCGGAGCGTGATTTAATCTGGGTCGTTGGTTCTTGTGTATTCAATGGTCCGGATTAAACCGGCGGAGCGATGATGTTAGGCTATTGGGTTCATCTCCAACTGTCGAATCTGCACAAACGGATGGTTGAGATTCAATCGGATATCGTCAATTAGAGGAAACAAGGGGTGGCGCTTAATAATTCTTGCAATTGGCAGTTATGCGAGTTAGCGCAGGCCATCGGATCATTAAAGAGATCAATGGTGGAGATTGCAGTGGAGGCGGATAGAACAAATGTTTCATCGCATCGGAAGATTATAAGAAACAAAGGAAAAGGCACTTACGGAAAGCTTCGATTGCGATTAGTGCCAAGGGCTTTAGCGCCTGGTCTTGGGCGCGGGTCATATGCGAAGAAGGGGTTAAGGGATTATCCGAAAGGAGCTTAAGGCCTCAAATGAAAGAAGGGGTTTTTAAAGCCAAAATCAGTGTTTTTCAAGGAATTTCTTGGCTTTCGGTAAAGGGGGAAAGGGTGTTTTAAGCCTATAAAAGGGATTTTTAGTGGCTTGAAAGGATTTTGGAGGATTTTTAGAGGGGAAAAAGGGAGTTTAAAAGATAAAAGGAGGCTTAATGAAAATTTAGGGAAATGAGTGAAAATGGGCAATTACAGGGCCTTTTGAAGCATTCTTTTTCACCAAACAGCTGGGATTTTTTCAGTGGAAACAACAGTGAAGATCTCTACAAAGGAAAAAGACACATAGAGGCTTCAAGAATGAAAGTTTTTCAAGGGAAATGCTTCTCTTGAAGGCTCAGAAACATTTTAGCCACCTGTTTGCTATGTCAAAAATTTATAGGTGGCTAACAGCTTGATCAACAATGTTTATAAGTTACCTCTTTGATTGATTAAAGTTATTTTTTCATCTTAATTTTTTTCTAAATCTTGAAGGTGAAATCACTAGAAGTTAAATGAGTTTCTCGCCTTCTATATTTCATTAGAATGTTTGTCTTCAAGGTCAATTTGTTTAAGTATTGTCATTGAGTAAATGGTTTTCCCTATATCATGATTAGTATATTTTGCTTATCATATTTGAGATATTATTGTTTATGAGTATTTGACAAAGGATTCTTAACTACCTTTTGCCCTACCTCATTTCCCCAACTTAATGTTCATTTCACTTCACACATAACCCTAAGGATCCATTGACCACACTAGATTTTCCCTGTTATGCACTCTGACTCTTTGTTGAGATATCCATGACTTTTATAGACTCCATAGCCCAATCTTTTGATGATCACTCACTCCACCTATTCTACCTATTTCATCTTACCCAACCAAAACAAACAACAAAACCTAAACTTAACAACTAGCCTAAAATCAAACCCTAAATAGCAAAAGTTCACATCCTTTTCATCCAATAGAGAGAGCCCTCTCTGAGTCTAGGGAGGCTAGGTCCTATGACTCCAAAGGATAGTTTCATGTTACCCTATGCATTTGGTCTACCAATCTGCTAAATCACGGGACACTAACATTTTGGCGATCACAGTGGTACTGAGTACATAGTAGCCTAAAAACTCTCATATACTTTTTCAAACCCTCAGTTAAGCTTAGAAAATCAACAGATAGCCAAGAGTATACTTTTCTTGTTTCAACATCCTAGAAAAATGATGACTCAGCTATAGGAAACTCTCACAAACCCTAGGGCTACAGAAAGGTACTGAGAAAACCCCAAAACATCCCTAAATTGGTTTTTGGTTAGTTATCGATGGTGGACCATAAACATATATTCTTAAAATAGAAAAAAATATCCACCTGGCGACTCCACTGGCCTCCAATAGGCCTATTACTTCACTAGTACTCATTATATTCCCTGGGATTGTGTTAAACCAACCCTGAGAAATTTATAAACCTAGTTATACACTGTGAGAGTTTACCAAGCACTAATAGAGGTCAGCCTTCAAAAAACATTCCTAAATCTTTCATCCTCTCTTAATTTTGAGTTTGAAATATAGCTTCACATAGGATCAGTACCAGATCTCATCCGGACCCAAACCCTCCCAACATAGTTGATGACCCAGAAAAGATTTCATGGAAAACTTCTAGATCTGGAAACTCAACCACTGTTAGGGCCATTCACAGAGCAAGCTCCGTACCTGAACATCTTACATCTTTGCAAGATCCCCAGTTTGACTTGCACCATACAAAGAACCTTTTCAAAACCAAGTCACAAACTGATATTGACCAGACTGATCTTGAGCCCATAGATTTGCAGTAGAGTTATAGTAGAGAAGCCTCTCCTTCCCACTACCTAACTTTCAGCTTCTCTATCACCTCAACTCTTTCCATACCAAATATGCTCAGAATCAGTTTTCCGGTCCAATTACTTCCATCACACCCATCCATACCACCACTGTGCAAACCACTTTGCTTCATCATACACCTCCTTTCACAAGTCCCCCTCTTATAAATCCTCCATTACCTCCCATCATGGCAGCTTGGTATGTGCCTTTAGCTTTACCTCAACCTCTAGTGCCTTTGCCAAATGACTACCAATCCAAGATCCCTCATTTCACAGAAGTTGAATCCATCACTGCCCAACAGCATGTAGATAAGATAAATATTGATGCCTTTGATTACATGGAAATAGAAGAAGAAACCATTAAAATGAGGATATTTTGCACAAATCTTAGGAGGAGCGGCTAAAAAATGGTTCAAAGCATTAACTCCTAACACAATACATGATCTCCCTTCCCTCTACCAAAATTTCATAAACAAGTGGGAAATCTAGAAAAATCCCCTCCAAATCCTTTCTGAATATAAAAATATTAAGAGGAATATAGCAGAAAGTGTACAAGATTATTGCACCAGCTTTAATAGTATCTAAAATGCCCTCCCACCTCACATGAAATCCCCACAAGGCCTAGCATTAGTGAAATTTCCTGAAGGCTTTGATCCAGACATGACATTCCAATTAAGAGAGAGATACCCCACAACTTTAGAAGAAATTAAAAAAGCAGCTATCAGTTCAGAGGTCAACCTGATTGAAAAGAGAGCTAGGATGAGATCAGAAAAGAGAGTGGCCTACAAAGATGAAACCATGCCCTCAACCTCCTCATCCGACACCAAAATGGAAAGCCTAATGAGAACAATGGAGAGAATGATAGAAAGGATAAACTTGAATGAAAGGAAACCTCCTAGGGAAAACCAAGCCAATCCCCAAAACAGAAATAGAGCTCGGAACTTTAGAAGAGACATTACTCAAATCAAACAAAGGGAAAGTGACCAACAAATTAGACCTCCCTTTCAACAAAACTATGTAGATGAATAAGAAGGAGAAATTATAGAACCTGAAGAAACCCATGTAAACTTAATAGGTTCTGATAATGAAGATGATGTTTTTCTCACTGAAGAAGAACATGGTTTCTTTTCCTCAGATCAAACTGAAATAAACCATGAGGATTCTGAAGACTACCATTTGGGATTTGAAAATTCCATAATGGAAGTCCATAGGCAATGTGACCTTAGGAGAAAAAGAACCAAGATCCCCCCAAGAAAGGCCAAATAGACACTACTGTTAGGAAAACACCTGAAAACACTCCTAAGAAAACAACAGAGAATGTAAACACTATGGCTAAGAAAACTTATCCAAACAAAAGAGAATAAGCCAGCAAAAAAATGATGCAAGCTGCCTTAGTACCTCCACTAGTGGCCCTAAGAAAAATATTTTTTCTAAAGCTCCAAATCAGAATCAGCAAATTAAAAATGTAGAAAGATTCATGGCTAATAAAAATGATGTAAATATGCCCAAAACACAAATACCTTTCAGCTTTGAGGGAGAGATTTCCAAAATCAAGATAACCATGCCTCTCACTAAACTGGTTACTAAAAAAGTGTATAGGTCCCAAGTTTTGAAGGTCCTGAACATTGGAAATCATGCTGATACTTTAAACTTGAAAGATGATAAACCAGAGTTGTTGTTTGGTCGTGAAGTGGAAGGAAAGTATCAAGAAGGAGATGTCCCCCCTTTCTATATCATCCTAAACATACATGACAAGATATTACACAATCCCATGCTAGACTCCGGTGCCTCACACAACCTCATGCCTAAAGTTGTGATGGCAAGAGTAGGCCTAGAAATAATTAAGCCTTACAAAGACTTGTACTCATTCAATTTGAGGAGAGTCAAGTGTTTGGGCATAATCAAGTATCTTTGTGTCAATCTGGCACAAATACCTACTAAAGGTCTTGTCATGGACATAGTAGTAGCAGACATTCCCCCTAAGTATGGCATGATTTTATCCAGATCTTGGGGAGCCAAAATTCAGGGGAACATTCAACTAGATATGTCCTATGCTACTATCCCTGTTTTTAACCAGACAAGAATACTATACTGAGAGTCACACATGAAATATATGGTGAGAAATCAGGAGAGGCCAAACAACTCTCCTCTTTATTCCATTCATTCAGATCTTGATTCTTTCATCTTGTGTAATGAAGAGGACATTAGTGAGCAGGTAAGTGAAGTTGAGATAGATCTAGACAAACTACAACAGTCAAACCAGTCTTTACATGAGGAACTCAACAGCCAAAACTATAGTAGCCCTGAAAAACCACATGATGATAAAGCTAAACTTAATTTTCTAGAAACTAAAAATGAAAATTCAAAACCAAAAATCAGTTTAATATATGAATCAAGTTTTTCAAATGAAGGACAAACCACAAAAACACAATTGTTCCCTTTTTCCAATCCAGAAGTACTGAAATACCTTCACAGAACAAAAATCTTTAGGAATATGGATCATAAGAGTCTAATGTTTTTGCCTTACATAGATACCTCATCATCAAAGAGTTTTGTCCCTTCAAAATAATTTTTTACTCTCACAAATATTTCTATTGACCCTAAAGGAGTATCTACTGAAACTGATATAGAAGAGTATAATGTAAGCAATCTAGGAAAGCCCAAAATGATTAAGTTATCAAAAACCTTGTCTTTACACACAAAACTGAAATACATAAGGCTATGAAATAAGTTTCAGGATGCTTTTGTATATAGGAATGAAAGCTTAAATCCTTGTGAAATAGGAATTATTCAAAAGAGGCGTCCTTCAAAGAAATACCATGAAACCCTTGGCCAAATTGTATCACTAACAAAGAAAGCCAAAGGATGCACGTGGTGTTTAGACTTTAGGTACCTAGGCAAAATCTCCATGAAGTACAAATACCATTTTCCCAAGATAAATCATCCTATGCCAAGATTAGAAGTTTCTAACAAGATGTCATTACATGATAGTGTTTCAGGTTACCATCAGATGATACCACTTCAGATCAATTAGCATAAAGACATTTTCAAAGTTCCTTGGAACAATTGCATGTTTAACCAAATGATTCCTGGGCTAAGGAGTGTTGAAGACACCTTCCAAAGGGCCATGGCCCCTGTTTTCAACTTCTTCACTATGACATACACTGATGACATCACCATCTGTTTTGAAGATAATAAAGAACACCTTTTCTACCTAAGGAGGATCTTTGACATAAACAATTTTTCGAAGAAAGACTCAAAGAGGAAATACCAAGGAGAGCATGTTTGGAAATTTTTGGAAAAATCCTTATACCATGCTTTCAAATGGAGGTAATTATGATTTCTGTTTACAAGAGCTGAATGGGTGAAGAATGTTAGGAGATCCTTTTGAAGACAGGATGTTCAAGTACCATTGCTGTAAAAAACCTTAGTTTAAAACTTTCATTCATTGTACATATAAACATTGCATGAGAAAATCACAAAAAATACAAAAACATAGAAAGAATGAAAAAGAGGGCAGATTTGAAAAAGAGGTATAGCCCCATACCCAAAAAGAGTACTACTGAAAGTGTGCAAGCCTAAATGCCACTACTTGTTCCAAAAAGTCTTGTTCAGTCATCTAGCCTAATCATGGTTGAACATGTTTTCAATTTATTGTTGATAGGTTAGTGAAAGAGAACTTTTCAAAGCATCTAAACTTGACTTGTCAGTAGGAATAGATTAGGAAGAAAAGATACTGGTTTTCCATGCTCAAATCCAAACCAAAGAGAAAAGATAGGGATGCCTAACAAATTCTGAATCATAGCCCTCACATTTTCTAGTTTTGTTGGTAAAAATATAATATTTGTGTGTAGCTTGTTCTTGTGCCACAACTCATGGTAAGTCAAATTGCATAATCCTAATTTAAACCATGCTTTCAATTTCATGTTTATGCTTAGAGAATGAAGTCTGTCATACAAACTAATCTTGATAGTCAGTTAATCCAGGTAAAGAATAAAAAGAGTTCATTAGCATAGTCTGAACTCTTGGAAGAAATAATATATGTTACACCATTTTTTGGTCATTTAACCTGTTACTATTAGATGGAACTAAGTACATCATGTAAGACCAATTTTACCTTAAGTAAAATTGCTTTCACTATGAAACATAACTTAGTAAACCACCTTTATTAAGTTGTTTATGGTCTAAATAGGAAACCCCATGAGGAAATATTAAATAAATCTACATTTGTTTGATCTTTCTCAAGGAATAATTAGTTAAACAATAGTTTAATTAATATTCCTGGTCATATTTAATCTAAAACAAGAAAATTAATTTGATAAATTATTATTTATCTGATTATTTTATAGGAATAATTATTTAAACTTTATTTAAATAATATTCCTTGTTAAATTTGACTAAATCACTCATAAATAATTAAATAAATCATTTTTTATTTGATTATTACTCAACCACATCCTTAAAATAATAAATAAATCATTTATTTATTTATTATTTACAAATAAAGGGATTTGCCCCAAGTCAAATTCTTTTTCCCTCCAATAAATATAATAAAATATTTCATAAAAGTTGGATCTTGAATTGGTTAATAATATTTTAATTACGCACCAATATCTACACTAAATCAATATTTTGTTATAAATAGAAGGTTTTTTCTATTCACTCACTACCTTTTGTTGCCTAAAGATCACTCTGGATCTATACTTTTGGTCTGACTTTGATCCACCATCATTGTCATATTTTTCTATCTTTTTGCTTGTGAGCTCCCTTTGAGTTCCATTTTTGTCTGGGTTTTCTACACCATCAAGAGAGAGGAATTTTAGATCTGAAGTGATGAGGACTTACAAGAACCCATCCCATTGAGGAGAACTAATAACATCCTTCTATGTTTTCCTCCTTGGTGCCATTAATACAAAATTAATTCAACATATTCTTGTCTTGTATATTGGATGCATGGAGCAACTCTTGTTTTTATTTACTACTTAATGTTTTTTAATGCATAGATCTAGATTTTTGCAGCATTTATCTTGGTCAAATAATTGCAGATCTAAAGATATTGGCAACCATCATTGCTGTTAGGGTTTTTTGTTATGCACAACTAAAGTGAGCCTTTTTCGTACACTTGTGATTAAGATTCATACTAACAATTGGTGACTCCACATGGTTTTACAATTACGACCTCTGTCGTTTTCCAGATCCCTACATATCCAGCTTCTTCAAAACCTAGGATTTCTCTTCAGCTTCTTGTTTTGCTTTTCTTGATGTTTTTTTTAACCTATAAACCCTAAAACATTAAAAATTCTAACTTCCGTGTGTTTTCAGACCTATTGCGCAGGTGATAGACATCAGCCGCAGTTGAGATGACACGTTCTTATGAAACCTGCTCCCAAGAGTGTCGGAACTGCAGGTCACACTTTTTGGGCCAAAAACTGTGACCTAAACCTCCACGACATAGAAAACAGGCATAAACCTGCGACTTCTACAGAAATCAAGTCAGAAATTGCGACTTGGAATTTTTGCGGGTGTTTTTCTGAAATTTTTCTAGGTTTGTCTAGGCCTCTGTTCAGGGTTTTCCAACCTCCGTCTCCGCTCGTTTTGGACCTATACTTGTTCTATTTTACTCATATAAGTGGGAATCTATCCCTCTAGGGCTTCAGTACCCTCCACCTTTTGTGGAAGAGTTTTAGCTGCTGCAGGTTGTCTGAAGTTTCAGAGTGTTTAGCCTTTTTTCAAATCTGATACCTTACCTTCAGATCCACTTCAGATTGGCTATTTATCTATCCAAAACACCTCTTTTTATCTTTATTTGGGTTTTCCTCTAGGGTCCCCTCTGCTTCCCTCCAAGAGATAGCCTTTTTCCACCTCATTTACAACAATTTTTCCTCTAATTTTTTGTTGTTTTTCTGCACCTATTTCCAGCAGATCTGACCTTTAGATCCCTGTCCCTCCCCACCTTAGTTCTATTGGCTATTTTTGTGTGTTTTGACTAGATTTTTTCCCACCTAAAGACTAGTTGTTGAGAGGCTTTCCTCCTTGGGTTTAGATTAATGCATAATTAGCTGTTTATTTTATGTTATTTCAATTTCATATACTGTTATCTGCAGGTTTATTTACAGTTATACAACACACTTTTTCTTTTTCTCTACAAACGTCTGGGTTTAAAAATTAAAATTTACACACTTTACACACACACACACTAAGTGAAGAAGAGCTTGGTTAAAAATTAAAATTTACACACTTTAACATTGAAATCAATTGGTCCTGCACCTCTCTGCCCTTGTTTCGACATTGTAATAAGTTGATCCTACACCTCTTCACCCTTGTTGGTCTCTCTTCCCTTTGTGTCATGTTTGTGCCTTCACCATTGCACCACCAAGGCATTTATCCCAGAGACTTCTTGGCCTTCATCCTTAGTTTCCGGTAGGAAGGCTTAATCCTCCACATAGGATTCGAGTTAGTCATCTACCGAGTCCGCACTCCGACTCCTCTTCTGGTTCTTTGGGTTCCCCTTGTGGTTACGCCCCCGGTTCTCCCCCTGTTACCTTCACCATGTTTGGTTTAGGGCCTAACACTGGTGGTAGCCCCGACCCTAATGCTGGGAATACTACTAGTGGTACCGCAACAGGAACTACCCCGGCTGCTCCCTTGCTCCCCTATATGGCAGTCCTCTGTCTTCCTGATTTTAACCAGTTGATAAAAGGTGCTATACACCATGACACTATTTGGCCTGATATGCTAACCAGGCTCCCTTCCAACATCCCCAAGTTTGAAGGCCTTGCTGGAGAATATCCTACAAATCATGTTCGATCTTTCCAAATGTGGTGTTCGTCTAACTCCATTACTGATGACTTTGTCCGTCTTCGGTCGTTCCAATGTACGCTTACTAGTGAAGCTTCTAAGTGGTATATTGATTAGGCCTCATCCTCTCATACCACCTTTGCGACTCTTGCCTGGGCTTTTCTGTCTTATTTCCAGCTTCCCCTTCATTATGACACTAGTACCTAAATTTTGACTTCTTTTCGTGAATCGTCTGCAACCCGCCTATCCGATCATGTCAAGGAGTGGCGGAGAAGAAAGAGCCTATGTTGAGCCTCTACCTTTGAAGACTGTGTCTACATGGACTGGTTCCTTAGATCTCTTTTTCCTACTGTAGGCAAAGATGTCGCATTGCATTCCCCTCAAACCGAAGATGTCACTCTCCAAATTGCGTTAAAATATGACCTAGTCTACGCTCAGTCGGGTTATGTTTATATTGTTCTACCTTATTTTCCTAGACCTGGTGGTGCCAAAGCACCGAGGGAATCTCATGCTACTAACAGTATCGTTGGAGCTCTCTCTCATCCATATGCTCAGCCTCCCATGGGCTGTGGTTTTCCTCAGGGGGGGGCCAGCACCTCCTGCACTTTTCCCCCTCCCGGTAGCATGTATATAGGATACAACACGCCTCATCCTTTTTCCCAACCTCCTATTTACCACAATGTTATCCAACCTTCTTATTATCCATATCCTCCGCCTGGTGCTCCATCTCCTCCAGCATTAGCACCTCCGCCTCTCTTGCCTTCTCAACCCCCGCAACAGTAGCCACTGCCCCCTCAGGGGTAGGTGTATGCACGACAAGGCGCGACTAATCCTCCTCCTTCCAAAAAGAAGAGGAAAGGCACTCAAAATCAATCTGCTCCAGGTAATCCTAGACCTAATCCTCAAAATAATGCACCTAACACTGCTAACCAGCAACAGGGCACTCAGCCCAAGCAAGACAGGCCTATTCGCACAAACAAGCCTTGATCTTGTTTTGGTGTTTATAGTCATTACATGAATGATTTTCCTCTTTTACCACAGATGAAACAGATGTGGGAGTCTCAAGCAACATTGCGAGGACAGCAAGCCTCCCCTTCCTTCCCTCCCATTGCTGCACCTATTCAACCAGATGTGTTTACTAATCCTTTCCCTCAGAAAGGATTCGTGGCTACCCAACTACCTAAAGGTCAAGTGGCCACTCAACCTCCTCCATCTGGTACCTCTGATTACCATATTATCATGATGAATTCTAACCAACTTATAACCGTAGACCTCAACCTTCAGACTCGGTCCCATCAGTACAACAAGTCTTCCGCTATGTCTGTCCCCGAGCCCCCATCTTCTGGTTCTACAGAGCCTCTTTCGACACCTAATGGTCCTTTGCAGATCCCTCAACCTAAGGTGGAGGTTCATACCAAGATCCCTAAGGGACCATTACGCTGAAACATTGCTTCTAGCAAATTTTCCCATTCGTATAGTATAGTAGATGATTTGGCGCAATCTCCTACTACCATCTCAATGCTGGAACTCCTCCAGTCGTGCCCTCCACAAATAAAAGCTCTACTATTTTCCATGGGAACTGTAGATCCTTCAGATGATGGATTGATATTATTTGGTGTTGACCTGTTAGAACATCCTCCTCTACTTTCTTCCGTCTCTTTGCAAATCCCAGTCAAGATCCGGAACACCAACATTTCCCGGTGTATCATTGATGAGGGGGCATCCACCTGTATGATGTCCGCTTCAGTTTGGAAGAATCTTGGATCACCTGAGTTGGATCTTTCCACGATCACTCTCTGAGTGTGGGATGGCCACGCCTCCTAGCAAATTGGCTTATTCAGCAATTGTCCTATTACTCTTACGGGGAGGACTATTTGTGTTGACGTCGAAGTCATTGATGCCCCCTTAGATTACAAAATTCTATTGGGTCGTAGCTACACCTATGCAATGTCTGCTATCCCATTTTTGGTTCACCACAAGATGTCCTTCCCTCATAACGGAAAGATACTCACCATTGACCAGTTGACATATTATGAACCGAAGTCTCAAACCTCCCCTGAGTCCATCATCTCTTCGATGGCCAATAAACAAACCGTCGATCCTTTGACTAGTGTCTCACCCAGAGTCTAAAAAGACTCCTCTTTTCTTGGTACATTCCCTGGTCTTCCTCCTCTTGTCTCTGATTCTATATCATCGAATGTTTGCATGATGCAATCTTCTCGAACTTCCCTTAAGTGGCCCGCTTCAGCTAGTCAGTAGCCTCACCCTCTGCAACCTACTCCTAGCCCTTCAATTCAGCCTTTTGGACCTCCTCCTTCTGGCCCTTCACCTACAACTGGTATCCATGAGCCTCTGTACCCTACTGGAATGGTTCCTCCAGGCCTTAACCATCTTGGAGCCATCCCACCTGGCCATTACCACTCCGGTCAGATACCGTTCCTAGCTCCCCCTCCTGGAGTGTACTCAGTACCTTTCATGGCCACCCTATCTCTTCCTAACCTGACCCTGGGGATTCCCATCTAGTACCTTTATCTCCAAGCCACTACCCCACCTGGTCAACCTAAACCTTATCTTTCTTTGACCCTGGTTCAATCGGTCCCCATGACTTCTCCCACTGCTACAATGCCTCAACCACGTCAACAGGAGCCCTCTCCTGTTGTGATAGCTTCACGTAATAAGGGAAAAGCTCGCAAGAGGGCATCAAAATACAAGGTTTACCTGACTGAACCTGCTCCTCCTCTGCCTCCAAAGCCTTGTGCTTTGTGTGATGTCGTCGGTCATGCCACCCATACCTATCCTGAGTTTCCCCATATCAAGCCCATGGTTAATGTCATGTTCCTTGAGTCTACGGTCCCTGAAGCCTCTGTTTCTTCCTTGACTATAGCCAAAAACCACAATACTATTCACACCAACCACCCTTGTACTTTCTGTGATATCCATGGCCATTATACCCACCTCTGTCCCCACCTCGAGGACTTCCGCACCTCTGTAGCGGCAGTTTTCCAATTCGAGGCCAAGCGCAACGAGTCCACCGCTCCCTTATTTGTGCGTTTTGCTTTAGCAGAACCAGAGGACACATCAACTCCCATATACATTCCCCCTCCAAATTTCGAAATGAAAGAGTCTTCGAACACTGTCCACTACTTATTATCATTCATGAGATCCACGATGGAAGCTCCCTCTGAGACTTCCCCTCATGTTTCGCTCGACCTCCCTTCAGCAATCACTCTAGGTTCAACATTAGTGGATCCCTTATCTTCTTGTTCTTCAATCACCCCCCGTGACGATGCGCATGTGAACCTCTCTTCTCATGATGATGAGTCAGGTAGCTTCATCGCGTCGGGTGGTCTTTCTTCCACTAGTCACCCCATCTTCTATTACGATGATAACATTATGGAAGCATTTACCACCCCTGACTTTAGCTATCCCCCCTTACATATAACCCATGCATTCGAACCACATACACCTTATGGCCATTACATTGACAACCAATGTTTGGGTAAGGGGGCACCCATATTTGAGAGTCCAGGAGAAGAAATTCTCCACAATTCTCCTAGTGTATCGGGTCGTGTCGACTCTAGTACCATTATTATTCCCCATTCAGAAGAACCTCTAGAGTACCATATCACTTCTCACTCTAGGGATGATACCCCTCATCATTCCTTCATCTTAGATCAGCAACCTAGTCCCCTAGACATTGTTGTTGACCAACCTGTGGGTTTTCTATGAGAGCACTAGTTCATTATCTCCAAATCCTCTCTTTGGGATAGTGACACCATGTATGCCAACCTAGAAACTTAAGTCCATTTGATTCATATATGCAGTACTAAAAGAGATCAGTAATCATCCATTCCCTTTCTCGATCTGCATAACCATAACGAAAACAAATGGCGCACCACATCATAAAAATGTGTTTAGATTCCCCCTTTCTAAATACATTTTGGCATGACCATAACATGCTCGGGGGAACCTATGCCGCTCAACCATAAAAATCCCAAATCTCAGCCAAAAAAACATTGAAACCTCGTTTATTTGATAGGTCATACTTTTGAGGTTATTTCCTGAGACAGGTCATATTTTTCTGCCCAGTACCTACTACCCTTGTTGCAGAACAGACCCCAAAAAGTGCGACCTGGCCTGTTCATGAGCTCTGGGTACCTAAACTGAAATTGGTAGAGATTATATGCACTAAGAATGCATATTTCCTAGATCCACCTGATCTCACACTATTTAACTTTATGCAAGATACTGAATCATTCCACTTGTTAATATTTTGCGGAAAATTAATTGCACACACATGTAAAGCATAAATAAAAATAATCGCACATAACACAGTTGTTTTTAACCTGGAAAGCCTGAAGCTGAAAACCCCAAATATATATTATGTATCATGGAATCATATGAAAATCCTCATACAAATCTTATCAAGCTCTTAGTATAGTACAATTGTCATACACTAATCAGGAACAATCTTGCAAATCCAAGCACTGATCTTTGCCCTCCTACTAGCTTGCCTGCACTGCGCTATCCATGTTGAAGAATAACTTTGAATCAATTCGAATTACCCTTGCCTTGACTGTGCAATCCTCATTTGCAACTCCAATGTGTGTGTGATGCAATCAATGCATCACTATAGTCACAACAGATAGTCTATCTTGCCCTTTCACCTATCTCTCCACTGGGTCTCCACTGAAACTGCCATGCACTGTAGTTAACTATTGTATTGTTCAGTTGATTAATGAGTTATTATTTGTGAATTAATTAACTAATTAATTCACTCCACTCTCACTAGTGTATCGATCAGTTAGACTAGATACAACTAGCTCAACTAAGTCTAACTGAGTTAAACTGAATACAACTCCATAACTACTTCTTCCAACTGTGTCATAACTCTGCCACTTGAGTTCTAACTGAGTCCTCCATGCATTAGCTCCAGTAAACCCTTGGGAATTGTGTAATTCCCTCAGTCCACTAATGTGCCACATCTATGCACTGAAACAAAGTGCTCCAAGAGAATAAGTTGTTGTTTAGTGTTTGATTATTATTAAGAGCTAATAATAATCAACATGCATCTATTTTTAGATCAGTGATCTATAAATAGAATTCGCCCAATATTCTAAAAATATAATTTCATCTATTTTTCCAACTTGACCAACCATCCATAAATAGCATCCTAAAACTTCTGAAATATGATCATCATGTGTAAAAATAGACTTGCGCCAAAAATAACCTGCGAGCCCACTTAGTGAAGGAGACTCTTTTCACTAAGCTCATCATCTTGTTGAATCTCAACACTCCCTCTAAACAAGATAGGGATTATCCTTCACCCTAATCCTACATCTATGGTATTTGAATTTTCTCCTGGTGAGCGCCTTCGTCAGAATATCTACATCCTGATCCTCTGTAGGAATGTACTGAAGAAACATGATCTTCCACTGCACACAATCTATGATATGATGATACTGGATATCAATATGTTTAGATCTATCATGAAACATAGGATTAACCGATAGTTTAACGCAACTCTAATTATCACAATGTATCACTGTGGGATCTAAATGTGAACCTAACAAACCAACCAGGATCTTCCTCATCTAGATAGCCTCACATGTAGCTTGACTTGTTGCCATGTATTCCACTTCTGCTGAGCTGAGTGCCACAGAACTTTGTTTCCTACTGTACCAAGAAAATGTCGTAGATTCGATACTGAAAATTGCTCCTGATGTGCTCTTTATGTCTATTGGGTTTCCTGCCCAATCTGCATCCGTGAAGCCATGCAAATTCACCTCATCCGTCTGTCTGTACCATTAACCATACTCAGATGTGCCCCTGAGATATCTTAGGAAATGTTTGCCTTCCTTCCAAAAGAGATTGATAGGCTTAACCATCGCTTGTGAAAGCTGGTTCACCGCATAGTATATGTCCGATCTTGTATTGACTAAATACAAGAGCGAACCCACCAACTATCGATAAACAGTGGCATCCACTACCTCTGCCTATGTAGCATCCTCTTTCTTCCAATTTCCTGGAAGAGGAGTGTCGATAGGCTTGCAGCCTTGCATGTGAAACTTCTCCAGTATCTCTCGGTCATACTTGAATTGAGACACAAACAGTTCACCTTCCCGCTGCCATATTTCCAATCCAAGGAAATAATGAAGGAGGCCCAAATCCTTCATCTCTAACTCCTTTGCAAGATCTGACTTGCATGAGTGTATCAACTGCTCATCACCTGTTAGTATTAAATCATCAACATAAATTACAATTATTAAAATCTTACCCTCCGCCACAATTTTGTACAGGTTTGCATCTGCCTCACTCTTGGTGAAGCCAAGTCCAGTGAAATAGCTTTCGATCTGAGTGTACCAAGCACGGGGTGCTTGTTTCAGCCCATACAATGCTCTTTTGAGCCTGCACACATGCGACTCATTGTTGCAGATCTCAAATCCTTCAGAATTCTCAACGTACACCTCTTCCTCAATGATCCCATTAAGGAACGTAGTCTTCACATCCATCATATGAATGTGCCAACCCATCTGCGCTAAGAGAGCAAGGATGGTCCGTATGGAAGAATATCGTGCGACAGGTGCAAAGGTTTCTTCATATTCAATCCCCTCAATCTGTGAGAAGCCCCAGGCAACAAATCTTGCCTTATACTTCTCGACACTCCCATAAGCAGCTTGCTTTACCTTGTAGATCCATCTTGATCCTACAACTGATTTTCCCACCGGCCTTGGAACAATCTCCCAAGCATTGTTTCTGACAATGGAGTCATACTCCTCCACCATGGCATCTACCCATGTGGGCTCCTACACTGCTTCTTCAAAATAATATGGATTTTTCATGATACACTTGCTCATAAGAGCCATGTATCTAGTAAATCGGTCAGGTGACTGTCTCTATCTGCGTTGTGATGTAGAGACTCCTACATTCTGTGCCGCATCAAGCTTTAGTCTCTCAGCTTCTATGGTATGATTTCTGCCTTGTCTGATGTTTGGTTTTGCTTTAGTGGACTCCTCCACTCCATGAATCTCCTCCTGTGGCTGATCCACATCCAGAGGCTCATCTTTGGGAAAAAGATGTTCCTCCTCCACATGCAAGTGTAGCTCCCTCTCAAGTGACAACTTCATGGCTTTCACCTCATTGAATTTTATATCCCGTCGCACAACAGTCATCCGACTGTCTGGAAAATATACACGATAGTTATGGGGTGTTTCTGTGTACCCCAAAAATATCCCAACTTCTGCAGTTGGCTCCAGCTTCTTCCTGGCATCCTTCGTCACATGAATGTAAACAGGTGAGCCAAAAATATTCAAATGAGAAATATCAGGCTTCTTACCAGTAAAAGCTTCTTCAGGTGTACTCATGCCAAGTACTCTATGAGGACAATGGTTTTGCACATAAACCACAGTGTTGCATGCTTCCGCCCACAAGTGCATCGGTAGGCCCTGGTCATGCAACATTGCTCATGCAAAAACCACGATCTTTCTTTTCTTTCTCTCTACGACCCCATTCTGCTATGGGTTATGAGGCGCTATGAGTTCTCTTCGAATTCATTCTTTGCTGCAAAAGTCTTTGAATTCACCCGAGATGTATTCACCACCATTATTGCTCCTTAGAGCTTTCACTTGCTTCCCTGACTCCTTCTCCACCAATTCCTTGAACTCACAAAACTTTGAGAACGTTTCACTCTTCTTCTGCATGAAGAAGATCCAGCATCTATGAGAATATTCATCAACAAATATAACATAATACTTGTGTTTTTTTGTTGAAGAAACCGAGAAAGGTCCACACACGTCTGTGTGAATTCTCTCCATGATCACCGAAGCACGGTTCTCCTTCTCATGAAAAGTGGTCTTCACAAACTTACCCATAGTACATCCCTTGCACTGATCTAACTATGCAAGAATAACCTTGGGAAGTCTAGTAGAAATTTGCTGCAAAATCTTCAAAGCGCCATGGTGAAGATGGCCCAATCTCCTGTGCCATAATTCGCCCTCATCTTGGCTCACCACTTCTTCTGCTTTTACCACCATTGCAGCGCAGCCATCTACCTCCATATTGTAGAGATTATTAATTCGAACCCCTATATTCTTGGTTTGACCCATTGTTTTATGTCAAAGGAAGGCTTTTCCTTCACTGAAAACAACATCATAACCCTTGTCTTCCAGCATTGCGACTGAGACCAAGTTCTTCTTCAGACCTGGAACATGCATAACGTTCTTCAACAAGAAAGGATTACCGGAATCTCTCTCAAAGGTAATGGTCCCAATGCCAGTCGCACTGTACCAACCATAGTCGCCCATCTCTATATGCATCTGGAGGTCCTTCTCCTCCAATTCACTAAACAACTCTTTGTCTCCCGTCATATGGAAAGATGCACCACCATCAAGTTACCACACTGATCCCATACAACTTGAAACCAAGCATGTGATCAAGGAGAAATCAATTTCAAATTGCGAGGCTAAGGCCTCTCCAGTTGCGGATCCAGCAGCCTTCTTTTTCTTCTTCTTCTTTGGATAGTTAGTGGCAAAATGTTCATGTTCGTGACAGTGAAAACACTTCACTTTGGACAAATCATGCTTCTTTCCTTTAGAATCGGATTTTGAAGGATTTTTCTTCCCCTTCCCTTTCCTTTCTTTGGTAGCAAAAGCGCAATTCTCTTCATCTTCATTCTTCAATGAAGATCCATCCCTGGTACCCCGCTTATCTCCTCCTTCACAAGATCCGACCAAAGTCGCTCCCATCCGACAGTTTCTCACATCCATTGACATAGTCTTCGTAGCTATGCCAACTCTTCGGAAGCCCAAGGAGAGCCAAGCTCACCAAGTATTCTTCATCAACAGTAACCCCCACACTTCCCAGTTCATCCTTGCAGTGGACAAACTTCGTGAGGTATTTTGGAATATTGTCTCCTTTCTCCATTTTTATTTTTCTGAGCTTGTCTTTAAGTGCCAACTTCCTCTGGTCACTTATGCTTTGGAAAAATTCTGTCAAAGCCTTCCACATTAATAATGGAGTGGCTTTCCCATGAAGGCTAGACACAATATGGTCCTTCACACCTTCCAACAGAATCCTTCTCATCTTTTTTGTCTTCTTTTGCCATGCGTCAAGTAATGCAACATCGCTAGATCCCGACTTAGGAACATCGCTATCAATGAACTCCTTCAGTCCATTATCCTACAGCACTGCCTCCATCCTGTCCTTCCAGGCTATGTAATTTGAGCTCCCATCAAGGGCATACTCCAAACTCAACCGTTGAAAGACATTTCAATGTATACTCGACTTCTGCACCAAGAATATTCTGTAGCAAATTCGAATTGTCCACCATCACAAACTCACTTTAAAATTGCAATCTTTAATTAAAAATTCTCCAATACCATGTAGAAATTATATGCACTAAGCATGCATATGTCCTAGATCCACCTGATCTCACACTATTTAAATTTATGCAAGATACTGAATCATTCCACTTGTTAATCTTTTGCGGAAAATTAATTGCACATGCATGTAAAGCATAAATAAAAATAATCGCACATAACAAAGTTTTTTTTAACTGTGAAAGCCTAAAGCTGAATTACCCAACTATATATTATGTATCATGGAATCATATGAAAATCCTCATACAAATCTTATGAAGCTCTCAGTACAGTACAATCGTCATACACTAATCAGGACCAATCTTGCAAATCCATGCACCGTTCTTTTCCCTCCTGCTAGCCTGCCTCCACTGCGCAATCCCTGCTGAAGAATAACTCTGAATGAATTCAAATTACCCTTGCCTTGACTACACAATCCCCATTGGCAACTCCAATGTGTGTGTGATGCAATCAATGCATCACTATAGTCACAATAGATAGTCTATCTTTCCCTTTCACCTGTCTCTCCACTGGGTCTCCACTGAAACTGCCATGCACTATAGTTAACTGCTGTATTGTTCAGTTGATTAATGAGTTATTATTTTTGAATTAATTAACTAATTAATTCACTCCACTCTCACTAGTGTATCAATCAGTTAGACTAGATACAACTAGCTCAACTCAGTCTAGCTGAGTTAAACTGAATACAAATCCATAACTACTTCTTCCAACTGTGTCATAACTCTGCCACTTGAGTTCTAACTGAGTCCTCCATGCATTAGCTCTAGTAAACCCTTGGGAATTTCGTAATTCCCGCAATGCACTGATGTGCCACATCTGTGCACTGAAAAAAAGTTCTCCAAGAGAATAAGTTGCTATTTAGTGTCTGATTATTACTAAGAGCTAATAATAATCGACATGCATCTATTTTTAGATCAGCGATCTATAAATAGACTTCGCCCAATATTATAAAAATAGAATTTCATCTATTTTTCCAACTTGATCAACCATCCACAAATAGCATCCAGCAACTTCTAAAATATGATCATCATGTCTAAAAATAGACTTGCGCCAAAAATAGCCTGCGGGCCCACTTAGTGAAGGTGACTCTTTTCACTAAGCTCATCATCTTGTTGAATCTCAACAAAATTTTGATCCCCTTGATTGAAAGAGTAGGGTTAGGCCTCTTACCTGTAGCTGATGGATCTCGATTCCAACGGTTGATTTGTCTGCTACGATCGTTGCAAGATTTAGGGCCTTCTCTCCTCTCTACATTCACCATAGCTCCACATTAAAATGAGTGAATTTGGAGGGAAAATGCCTTATTAAAATAGAAACCCATTTTTTTTCTTTCGCCTATTGTGGCCAAACCGTAGCTCAACTTGGCAAACCATTTGTACCATTGGAAAGCTCTAACTGAGCCCTCAAATGGGTATCTGTTATTTTTTTGTGATTTGATACTTCACTAGGACACATTTCGTCCAAGAAGGGTCACTTCACCACTCCTCAAAATCGAATTTCTTCACTTGCAACACTTGTACTTGGGGCACCACTTTGCCTCCATACTTGTCCATGCTCGTGTTGATTTTCGTCGCGAGTAACCATCTTGTACTCATGTATTTATGGTCCCCACCAGACCTTTTCTGTGTGGCAGAATCATCGAGTCGCCCTTGTTTAGAGCATCCAAGTTGAGTCATCATCACATCCATGGAGTCTATCTCAAGTCCCTTTGTATCCCGTTATAGTCCTCCACCCTTCATTGCTTGGTTCCTCTCTCGTGTCATACATTATGGCCTTCAGTCTTACTATCCCTATCCCTTATGATATTGTGTCAGTCACTGCCAAGTAATCCATGCCCTTTACGCTCTAACAAGGGAAGTCATCTGTCTGCTACTCAGTACCCCCCATTTCATCATCATCCCTAGTGTCAGTATGTCAGTCGCTCTCCTATTTTCACTCGTGCCTTAGTTGAGGATCCCTTATTGCCTCACCTATGGCGGACCTCCTTCTGTCAACATTAGATCATTTATTCCGGAAGACAGGTCTAGAGGGCGGTGTACCTTGGTTCTAGTTTCCACTCTTGCTCAGTGCCTCAGATCAAGCAAAGGGACACCTTATTTCCCTTTGACTTGATTTTTTCTCAGCTCCAGATCCTTTCAACATGATCAAGATCCATATACTTGATGGTTCGGTGATGCAGCAGATGATACCGACGATTCCCTGGTGTGTGTGAAATGTTTTAGCCCTCATGAGGGGGTAGCCTTACAGGTAGCCTCCCACATGCCTAGATGATATCTTCATTACAGCCTTTGATGCAGCTCCATATATTTGATGATTTCGGCCTCAGCCTCTTGCAGCGCCTTTTTTTTTGCATGTATCAGTCATATTTTGAGAGCCCTTTCCTGTTTACAGGGGCATTTGGGTTGTATTTTTATCTCATGTACTCAGATATTATTGTATAAGTCCTAGCTGTTATCCCAGGCACAATATGTATGGGGGATTCATTATCATGTTTTTACCTGGATCATGTTTATGCCAACATGTACTATATAGTTCAGTCCCTTGTTTACTGGACGCATTATTCTTTGTACTTTGTCTCAGCGGGCATAGGTGTTCCTCCCCCGCTGCCTATAGCACAGGTAATCACTCATAAGAGATACTTGTCGCACCTTTAAGTCTCGCCTCCTTAGCGTCTATCCCTTTAGCACTTCAGTCTACCTCATATTTCTCTTTCTTTGACTTCGCCTTCAGTGTCTAGTGATTTAGTTCTCGCAACGTACTTCAGTCATACGATTATCTCCTAATGCTCGCACGTTGGGGGGCAATCTGCTACACCATTTTTTGGTCATCTAACCTGTTACTATTAGATGGACCTAAGTACACCATGTAAGACCAATTTTACCCTAAGTAAAATTTCTTTCACTATGAAAAATAACTTAGTAAACCACCTTTATTAAGTTGTTTATGGTCTAAACAGGAAACCCCATGAGGAAATATTAAATAATTCTATATTTGTTTGATATTCCTCAAGGAATAATTAGTTAAAAAAAAGTTTAATTAATATTCCTGGTCATATTTAACCCAAAACAGGAAAATTAATTAGATAAATTATTATTTATCTTATTATTGTTTAGGAATAATTATTTAAACCTTATTTAAATAATATTCCTTGTTAAATTTGACTAAACCACTCATAAATAATTAAATAACTCATTATTTATCTGATTATTACTCAACCACATCCTTAAAATAATAAAAAAACATTTATTTATTTATTATTTACAAATAAATGGATTTGACCCAAGTCAAATTCTTTTTCCCTCCAAAAACTACAATAAAATATTCCATAAAAGTTGGATCTTGATTTGGTTAATAATATTTTAATTATGCACCAATATGTAGGCTAACTCAATATTTTTGTTATAGATAGAAGGGTTTTCCATTCACTCACTACCTTTTGTTGCCTAAATATCACTCTAGATCTATACGTTTGGTCTGACTTTGATCCACCATCATTGTCATATTTTTCTATATTTTTTCTTGTGAGATCCCTTTGAGTTCCATTTTGTCTAGGTTTTCTACACCATCAAGAGAGAGGAATTTTAGATCTGAAGTGCTGAGGACTTAAAATAACCCATCCCATTGAGGAGAACTGGTAGCATCCTTCTATGTTTTCCTCCCAAGTGCCATTAATACAAAATTCATTCAACGTATTCTTGTCTTGTCTATTGGATGCATGGAGAAACTCTTGTTTGTATTTACTACTTAATATCTTTTAATGCATAGATCTATATTTTTGCAGCATTTATCTTGGTCAACTAATTTCATATCTAAAGATATTGGCAGCCATCTTTGCTGTTAGGGTTGTTTTTTATGCACAACTAAAGTGATCCTTTTTCGTACACTTGCGATTCAGATTCATACTAACAAGATAGAAGTAGATAGTTTGTTTTGCTGTCAAGATAAAAAAATTTCAAGGGTTTTCCAGTTCAAGTGCACTCAAGGAAGAAAAAATGTTAGGCAAGTAGGTTGGGTAGGTAAAGATGAAGTTGAGCTAATCATGTTTTTCAGATTATTAAGATCATAACTTCAAACGAACATCAACAAATGAAAGAAGTAAAAATATGCCCAATAGATGAGGAACTGGCCTCCATAAAACCAGAGATTTGAAGTTCTGGACACCTACTGAGAAGGAGCTACCCTCCCCAGGTGGAGCCACTGTTAGTCATTAGTAATTTTTGCCTGTGTAGATGACTAAATGTTCATCCTAGATTTCTAGAAACAAAATTCATCAATATTGTGAGTTCTGGAAATCTCACTGCCTATAGAAATTATATGCACTAAGCATGCATATGTCAAATATCCACTTGATCTCACACAATTTAACTTTATGCAAGATACTAAATCTATTCCACTTGTTAATATTTTGCGGAAAATTTAATTGCACACACATGTGAAGTATAAAAAAAAATTATTAATCACACATAACACAGTTTTTAACCAGGAAAGCCTGAAGCTGAAAACCCCAACTATATATTATGTAACATGGAGATCATATGACAATCTCATACAAACATACAAAGCTTATCACAAGCCCTCAATATAGTATAATTGTCATACAATAATCAGGACCAATCTTGCAAATCCATGCACCGATCTCTACCTCCTGCTAGCCTGCCTCCACTGGGCAATCTCTGCTGAAGAATAGCTCTGAATGAATTCAAATTACTCCATCCTTGACTGTGCAATCCTCATTGGAATCTCCACTGAGTGTGTGATGCAATCAATGCATCACTATAGTCACAACAGATAGTCTATCTTTCCCTTTCACCTATCTCTCCACTGGTCTCCACTGAAACTGCCATGCACTGTAGTTAACTGCTTTATTGTTTATTTGATTAATGAGTTATTATTTGTGAATTAATTAATTAATTAATTAAATCCACTCTCACTAGTGTATCAATCAGTTAGACTAGATACAACTAGCTCAACTCAGTTTAGCTGAGTTAAACTGAATGCAACTCCATAACTACTTCTTCCAACTATGTCATAACTCTGCCACTTGAGTTCTAACTGAATCCTCCATGCATTAGCTCTAGTAAAACCTTGGGAATTTCGTAATTCCCTCATTCCACTGATGTGCCACATCTGTGCACTGAAAAAAAGTTCTCCAAAATAATAAGTTGCTATTTAGTGTCTGATTATTACTAAGAGATAATAATATTCAACATGCATCTATTTTTAGATCAGTGATCTATAAATAGACTTCGCCCAATATTCTAAAAATAGAATTTAATCTATTTTTCCAACTTGATCAACCATCCACAAATAGCATCCAGCAACTTCTAAAATATTATCATCATGTCTAAAAATAGACTTGCGCCAAAAATAACTTGTGGGCCCACTTAGTGAAGGCGACTCCTTTCACTAAGCTCATAATCTTGTTGAATCTCAACACTCCCTCTCAACAAGATAGGGATTATCCTTCATCCCAATCCTACCTATATGGTATTCGAATTTTCTCCTGGTGAGTGCCTTCGTCAGAATATCTGCATCCTAATCCTCCATAGGAATGTACTGAAGTAACATGATCTTCCGCTGCACACAATCTCTGATATGATGATACCGGATATCAATATGTTTAGATCTATCACGAAACACGGGATTAACCGAGATTTTAATGCAAGTCTGATTATCACAATGAATCACCATGGGATCTAAATGTGAACCGAACAAACCAACCAGTATCTTCCTCATCCAGATAGCCTCACATGAAGCTAAACTTGCTGCCATGTATTTTGCTTCCGCTGAACTGAGTGCCACAGATCTTTGTTTCCTGCTTTACCAAGAAACTGTTGTAGATCCAATACTGAAAATCCCTCCTGATGTGCTATTTCTGTCTGTTGGGCTTCTTTCCCAATCTGCATCCGTGAAGCCATGCAACTTCACCTCATCTGTATGTCTGTACCATAAACCATACTCAGATGTGCCCCTGAGATATCTCAAGACATGCTTGCCTGCCTTCCAAAAGAGCTTGGTAGGCTTAACCATCGCTTGTGAAAGCTGGTTCACCGCATAGCATATGTCTGGTCTTGTATTGACTAAATACATGAGCAAACCCACCAACTGTCGATAAACAGTGGCATCCACTACCTCTACCGATGTAGCATCCTCTTTCTTCCAATTTCCTGGAAGAGGAGTGTCGATAGGCTTGTAGCCTTGCATGTGAAACTTATCCAGTATCTCCCGGGCATACTTTCCTTGAGACACAAATAGTTCACCTTCCCGCTGCCATATTTCCAATCCAAGGAAATAATGAAGGAGGCTTAAATCATTCATATCAAACTCCTTTGCAAGATCTGCCTTGCATGAGTGTATCAACTGCTCATCACCTGTTAGTATTAAATCATCAACATAAAGTAAAATGATTAAAATCTTACCCTCAACCACAATCTGGTATAGGTTTTTATCCTCCTCATTCTTGGTGAAGCCAAGTCCAGTGAAATAGTTGTCGATCCGAGTGTACCAAGCACAGGGTGCTTGTTTCAGCCCATACAACGCTCTTTTGAGCCTGCACACATGCAACTCGCTGCTGAAGATCTCAAATACTTCAGGCTTCTCAATGTACACCTCTTCCTCAATGATCCCATTAAGGAACGCAGTCTTCACATCCATCTGATGAATGTTCCAACCCATCTGTGCTGAGAGAGCAAGGATGGTTCGTATAGAATAATACCGTGCGACAGGTGCAAAGGTTTCTTCATAGTCAATCCCCTCAATCTGTGAGAAGCCATGGGCAACAAATATTGCTTTATACTTCTCGACGCTCCCATCAGCAGCTTGCTTTACCTTGTAGATCCATCTTGATCCTATAGCTTATTTTCCCACCGGCCTTGGAACAATCTCCCAAGCACTGTTTCTGACAATGGAGTCATACTCCTCCACCATGGCATCTACCCATGTGGGCTCCTGCGCTGCTTCTTCAAAAGAATATGGCTCTGTCACAATACACTTGCTCATAAGAGCCATGTATCCAGTATATCATTCAGGTGATTGTCTCTGTCTGCGTTGTGATGTAGGGACTCCTACATTTTGTGCTACATCGAGCTCCAGTATCTCAGCTTCTATGGTACGCTTCCTGCCTTGCCTGATGTTTGGTTCTGCATGAGTGGACTCCTCCACTCCATGAATCTTCTCCTATGGCTGATCCACATCTAGAGGCTCATCTTTGGGAACAAGAAGTTCCTCCTCCGCATGCAAGTGTAGCTCCCTCTCAAGCGATAACTTCAAGGCTTTCACCTCATTAAATTTTATGTCCAGTCGCACAACAGTCATCTGACTGTCTAGAAAATAGACACAATAGTTATGGGTGTTTCTGTGTAACCCACAAATATCCCAACTTCTGTAGTCAGCTCCAGCTTCTTCCTAGAATCCTTCATCACATGAATGTAAACAGGTGAGCCAAAAATATTCAAATGAGAAATATCATTCTTATTACTAGTAAAATATTCCTACGGTATACTCATGCCAAGTACTCTATGAGGACAATGGTTTTGCACATAAACTGCAGTGTTGCATGCTTCCGCCCACAAGTGCATCGGTAGGCCCTGGTCATGTAGCATCGCTCGTGCAGCACCCATGATCATTCTGTTCTTTATCTTTGCGACCCCATTCTGATGTGGGTTATGAGGCACTATGAGTTCTCTTCGAATTCCTTCTTTGCTACAGAAGTCTTTGAATTCGCCCGAGATGTATTCACCACCATTATCGCTCTGTAGAGCTTTCACCTGCTTCCCTGACTCCTTCTCCACCAATTCCTTGAACTCACATAACTTTGAGAACGTTTCACTCTTCTTCTGCATGAATAATATCCAGCATCTACGAGAAAATTCATCAAAAAATATCACATAATACCTATGTTTTTCTGTTGAAGCAACCGAGAATGGTCCACACACGTCTGTGTGAATTCTCTCGAGGATCACCGAAGCATGGTTCTCCTTCTCATGAAAGGTGGTATTCACAAACTTACTCATTGTAAATCCTTTGCACTGATCTGACTGTGCAAGAGTACCCTTGGGAAGTCCAGTAGAAATTTGCTGCAAAATTTTCAAAGCGCCATGGTGAAGATGGCCCAATCTCCTGTGCCATAATTCGCCCTCATCCCGGCTCACCACTTCTTCTTCTTTTACCACCATTGTAATGCAACCATCTACCTCCAGCTTGTAGAGATTCTTAATTCAAACCCCTATCTTCTTGGTTCGACCTGATGTTTTATGTTGAAGGAAGACTTTTCCCTCACTGAAAACAACATCATAACCCTTGTCTTCCAACATCGCGACTAAGACCAAGTTCTTCTTCAGACCTAGAACATGCATGACATTCTTCAACAAGAACGGATTACCAAACTCCCTCTCAAAGGTAATGGTCCCAATTCTAGTCGCACTGTACCAATCGTTGACCATCTCTATATGCATCTTGAGGTCCTTATCCTCCAAGTCACTAAACAACTCTTTGTCTCCCGTCATATGGAAAGATGCACCACTATCGAGATACCACACCGATCCCATGCAGCTTGAAACCAAGCATGCAATCAAGGAAAAATCTAGCTAAAACTGTGAGGCTAAGGCCTCTCCAGCTGCAGATCCAGCAGCCTGCTTATTCTTCTTCTTCTGTGAACAGTTAGTGGTGAAATTTGCATGCTCATGACAGTGAAAACATGTCACTTTGGAAAAGTCCTGCTTCTTTCCTTTCACACCGAATTTAGAAGGATTTTTCTTCCCCTTCCCTTTCCTTGCTTTGGCAGCCAAAGAAAAATTCTCTTCATCTTCATTCTTCAATGAAGATCCATCCCTGGTACCCCGCCTTATCTCCTCCTGCACAAGATCCGACCAAAGTCGCTCCCATCCTGGCAGTTTCTCTTGTCCATTAACAGAGTCTTTGTAGCTATGCCAACTCTTTGGAAGCCCAAGGAGAGACAAGCTCACCAAGTCTTCTTCATCAACAGTAACCCCCACACTTCCCAGCTCATCCTTGTAGTGGAAAAACTTTGTGAGGTATTTTGGAATACTGTCGCCTTTCTCCATTTTTATTTTTCCGAGCTTATCTTTAAGCGCTAACTTCCTCTGGTCACATCTACTTTGGAACAATTCTGTCAAAGCCTTCCACATTAAGAATGGATTCGATTTCTCGTGAAGGCTGGACACAATATGGTCCGTCACACCTTCCAACAAAATCCTCCTCGTCTATGCAGTCTTCTTTTTCCATGCATCAAGTAATGCAACATCGCTAGATCCTAGCATAGGAACATCGCTATCGATGAACTCCTTCAGCCCATTATCCTCCAGCACTGCCTCCATCTTGTCCTTCCAGGATATGTAATTCAAGCTCCCATCAAGGGCATACTCCAATCTCAACCCGTTGAAATACATTTCAATGTATACTCGATTTCTACACCAAGAATCTTATGTAGAAAATTCGAATTGTCCACCAGCACAAACTCACTTCATAATTGCAATATTAAATCAACAATGCTTTGATACCATGTAGAAATTATATGTGCTAAGCATGAATATGTCCAAGATCCACCTGATCTCACACTATTTAACTTTATGCAAGATACTAAATTTATTCCACTTGTTAATCTTTTGTGGAAAATTTAATTACACACACATGTGAAGTATAAACAAAAATGATCAATCGCACATAACACAGTTTTTAACCAGGAAATCTTGAAGCTTAAAACCCCAACTATATATTATGTAACACGGAGATCATATGAAAATCTCATACAAACATACAAAGCTTATCACAAGCCCTTAGTACAGTACAATCTTCATACACTAATCAGGACCAATCTTGCAAATCCATGCACCGATCTCTGCCTCCTGCTAGCCTGCCTCCACTGCGCAATCTCTGCTAAAGAATTATCTGTACAAATCTGGCTCTGATACCAATTTTTGGAAATACTGAGAGGGGGGGTGAATCAATATTTATTTCAATTAGAGCATTAGTTAATCTTCAATTATTATCAGTGTTTGTACAATGATAGCAGCAAACAAGAGGAACACAAATGCACACAATTTTTAAGGTGGAAACCCACTCCGGGACAAAAACCACCTAATGATTTTCTAATAATTATTTTCAACTCCAATTGAAAATAAAGCTCCAACTTCCTAGAATCTAGAAAATCATTCTTCTCCAGCTCCCACTAGATGGACGCTCCAACGCCCGAGATTCTTCAGTAGTCACTGAATGGATGCCCCAACACCCAATGAGCTACAACTCACCCTAGCACCACCCTACCACCCTATAGAAGAATAAAAGAAGAATGGACTACCGTACCAGGGAAAATGGTCCACTTTACAATGATACAGAATGATGTAGAAGAAGAAGATATACTAGACCATAACCCCAACTTTGACACAACCACCTAATGATGATCCTAGACCTCCCAACACTTCCTCTTCAACCCTTGGCAGATAGACACTTGTACCATTTTTACAATAATGTATTTACAATGACTAAGTACAATGATACCTTTACAATGATTATATGCAGTACTGTCCACTTGAAGACCTCATATGATGAACTTATTGTTGTTGTTATGCACTTGGTTGCTGCTCTTGTCATGCTACCCTCTGCTGCACCTTGTTTTGCTTTTATGCCATAGAAATTTTGGTCCTTTGCAATCCTTGAAAACACATGATCTAGATTTTTCTTTCCTTCTAGGAGCTCGATATTGAACCTGGTGTATCTCTATTATTTTAGATCCTCAGTATCTGATTTTCGGTCCTGTAGTATTCCTCTGATTCTTCTTTCCAATGCCACAGGTCTGACCCAATTTGGATTCTTCAAGAGAGAGTTATAACCAATTTCTCACACTGCACTAATTATGGACTGTTTCAGCATAGCGCACTTGTACGACATGCCATGTGTCACTGTTTATTCATTTTATTCTGAAATTTATAGAGAGAAAATTATATACTGTGCACTATCCCCCACTTTTTACATAATTCCAATCTGATACACAGAGAGAGAGTTATGAAGAATTTACCAAGGTCAATTCTTTGAGATGAATTTCAGGATCCTGCAAAAACCCTTACGTCCACAGATCATATCTCCAAAAATATTGCGCAACTTGATCTGAAATTTTAATTGCATGTTCCTCAGGATTTTGGCTTCGCCTCATAAAAATTTCAGCTTCTGAGCCTTCGCATAAACAAAGTTAGAGTGAAAATTCCATGATGACTTGTTTCAGATGGCCGAATCCCTTACCTGAGGAGGAAATGAAGATCACAATATATATGAATGATTAAGTTGAGAGGGGCTTCAAAAAGTGAATGTGGGAGGGATTTTAGGAGCTTATAAAATATTAATTATGAATTTTCAATGACCCATGCCCCAACCCCATGGGGTTTTAGCCCACTAACTAGGGAACAAACTTCAAACATGAATATCTCTCAAACCGTGAAGAATTACATGGCGTGCCATATATCAACGGAAACATCTCGACAAGTAGAAACCATAAAAATAATTATTGACCCAGAATATATTAATTTGGTAGGTAAAACTTCTCATTCAATATTGGGTTAGCCTCTGGTGCTGGTTGGGTTGACATCAATGACAACCGCTGATCAAAAATCTCCCCCTTTGGCATTGATGGCAACACAAGTACTCCCCCTGCGATCATGACACCTCTTCCTACAACATTCTCTCCCCCTTTGACATCAATGGCAAAGGGTAACTCCCCCTGAAACACAACCATCCTGCAGAACTATACACACTTCCACTCGCGCTGACACACAACCGTCCTACAGACATGTACACACTTCCACTCCCCCTTTAAATTCTGAAAAAGGAAAATCTAATGAGAACATGGGAGAATCCCAAGCTTCTGGCAAAGATATTCCAATGCTAGCGAATATTTGATATGTGATTCTTTTGGTGTTACTTGGAATCTTGCTACTTGTCTAGCTACTTGCATAACATCTGGTCGGGAGGCTATTACATATAGAATACTACTAATCATAGATTTGTACAACCTTTGATCCACATCCTTAGATGAGTCGTCTATGCTCAATTTGCAACCAAGTAAAGACATCTCGAAATCACTTTGCACCTTTGTAGCAAAATTCTTACTTAGACGATCATCATTGCTACCAATTATTGTATCATCCTCTTTAGCTATTAGACATGCTTTAGTTGCTTCATCCAGAACATATATGTCGTTTGGAGCTCAACTTGTTGTAGCCACAATTTCACCATACACGCCTTTCCTGATTTCACATTTCGTGGAGTTGAATAGTATTGTGTGTCCTTGATCACACATTTGTCCAACAATGAGCAGATTGTGATTCATGTTTTCAACCAATAGAACATTCTTGGCTAGAACATCTTTGCTTCCGAGAGTGACAGTACCTGATCCTATAACATTTGAAGATCGATCATTTCCAAAGGACACGGTTCCATCCTTCTTCTCTTTCAGAGATACAAATTTATTTCTATCTCCAGTCATATGCGTTGAGCAACCGCTATCAACATACCACACATCTTTGTTCTTTTGAGCCTTGAGAGTGAGATAAAAATTATCATTCTTCTTCTTCTTCCATGTTCGTTCATTCTGTGGCTTCGAAGATTCTTCTGGAGGATTTTCAAGTCTGCAGTCTTTGGCTATGTGTCCAAAGTTTCGACATTTGTAACATTCAATATTATTTCTTAAATGTTCAAATCTATTTGTTAGCGCTCGAATCTGCCTCAGGCTGAAGAAGGCGAGGTTCAAGGCAACATCAAACCAAGCTCAGCCTCGTAGCTAGCCCTACGAGGACAGGAGAGGGCTCTCTCCGGGTCAAACTCAGTGAAAGATGTCCAATAAGATCTGAGATGACCTAAATGAAACACTGATATTGATTTTAGGCTAGTAAATTGATATAAAAATGATTTTTTGATAAATGATTGGGTTTTTCTGGGCTGTGTGGGACAAAGAAAACAATAAAAAAAATAAAGAGCGGAAATTAAAATGAAAGATGGATTATTGTGAGGCAAGATAGGGAAAAAGCAACATTCATTTTCAAATTATGGAGTGCAAGAATGTCAGAAAGTGAAAAGGGCATGAATTCAGGACACCTTTTCGGATGGAGAAAAACATAGAACTTCTGATACTTTCCCAAGGCGGAAGCGGCGAAATTTGAATTCGCCCTTCTCATAGAAGTATTCAAGGAATGATTATGAATGAAACGATAACATAACAAGAAACATATGAAAGCAGGAGAAAAACATAATGCTAAGTTGTTACCACGGGGATCTCTGAAAACGAGCTACATCATTTCATTAATCTCCGACGAACCTGTACAAGGAAACAAATCTTTTTCTCTCCCACACACCTCTCAAAACTCCCCTCTAAATGTTTTTACACACATTAAATAAACTATGAGAGGTGTTAACTGATCGATGAAAATAAGGAGCAGTTACATCAATAATCATGAAAATAGGAAAACTCTGCTCTAAAAGGAATAGCGTTGTATTTGTTTGTTGATGACCAATGAATTGGTAGAACCTGTAGCTAGACTTTCTGAACTGCAGCTTGAAGACCCAAAATAGACCAACCAATTCGATTTCTGTGCTGGATAGTTATCTGTATTTAAATTTGGCTTTTGACTTTTATTCTCTCCCAAAATGTCACGACAAGTGTCTCTGCTGAAGGCACGTTTCCATGCTGCCACATATGTTCTTTAGATGAATCGAATGCCCACATATTGCAACGACTGCCACATTACATTTTCCCTTTGAATGAAGAATAACCTTTTAATAAAAATGGCTTCCATCGCACAATTGCTGCCTTCTGCTTTCCTTCACCAAATTTCAAGCTGCTTCACTCGTTGCAACAACTGTTCAACTACGTTATCATCCCACTGCAGACTGGGACACCCAATGGCCTTAAGGCTCTCTAACGCCATGCAATATTCAACACCTTGCAACTCTTGTAATTCAGAGCAGTCAGTAACATCTAATATTCTTAGATTTTTCAGCTTTGCCAACCCTCGGATGCTTTTCAACATGACGCAGTCAGCTAAGTACAACTGATGCAAAGATACCAAAGTTTCAATGCTTGGCAGCTTCTCCAATTTCAACCCTTAATTGACTACATTCACCTTGCCTGCTATGGACAAGTTCTTGCAGCCACTTAATTCCTATATGACCCTGTTTAAACCTATTCATATCTGTCCCAGGAAAAGGATCCAATTTAAAACCTTTTTCTTATTTGACACTATAGCGCATCCTCTGTTCCGCATCTGGTTTATTGGACTCCATATGCCAATTTTTTTTCCCATTTCTATGCCAATTTTAGAGGATGCATTCCTTGAAAATAATATTCTTCTGATAGCAACAATGTTTAAATAAAGGTTGGTAATCGAAAAGGGGGAGCAGCATTCACCAAAGCAAGAATCATATACAAAACACTTAACACTAGTTTAAAGCTGCTTCTGTTTCAGCTTTTCGCTCTGTGCAGATTGGACAAATACCCAGGTGGCAGTGTCATTGTCATTTTCATTATGCTTTCTCAGCACGAAATCAATGTCTCTAAACAATGCAGTGCATGAAAGTTCCTTCTGTAAAATGAACTTTAAAACCAGGATCAAAATTAAATGAAGTTCATAGGCCTTCGTTCTTCATATATGGTTTGAACCATATTTCAATGAAAATCAAAATGATTGAATGAACATGAAAGAAGTGACCATGTTAAGGAAATGGCAGTGATTTAGATCATTTAGTACTTAAACAGCCACTCCATCTTCCTCAGATTCTGAACCAAAGTACTCCCCAAATTTGTGAAAAGATACAGTCATCACACGGTCTGTAGTGTAGAAGGATTCTTCAACTCCATCACCATGATGAATAATACTGAACAAGGAGGCAAAAACACACGCTCATGGACCTTTAGTAATTTAAGATGGCCAAGCACAATATCGTGACATAATGGTGACACTTCACACTCTCGCACTTCTTGGCATGATGGAGACCCCCGAACCATTGATGGCAATGCCCGTATCCTTCCCATTTATTTAAGGGCTGTCCCAATCGGGCCTCTTGCAAGACTCCGTGCGCTCATACACACAAAACCAACGCCCGCGCCGAAAATTTAACACACTCGGAGTGCACAACAATCTATCCACTAAAGTTTTTGTAACTGCAACAAAGTGATAGATGGGCTTCCCATTTATAAAAACAAAACGACTCTTCTGATCACGATGCACAAGACCATTTCTTTTCGATTCCTACACATTCGATTCCTTTTTGTCAGATTCGTAATGTCTACTTCCTTGCATTCTCCTCGGAAAGCAGTAAGGACATATTAATCAGGTTAGCTGTTTGTAATTTTCTCCACTCATCAGATACACCAATGATTGAACAATGCCAAACCAGTTCCATCATGCATCGAAGATTTGTTGTAACCGCGGTCTCTGCATCTGAGCATTCAACACGCAAGGTGTAGATTATACATTTCTTAAGGTCTTGAGTAAAACCCTTCAAGTATCATAGCTTGCAAGTGAAAGAAAGCATGAGTTTTCTTGCCAATGTCTGGCCAGCTATGAGCCACACATGGTTCACTTTCAAGATTATGCATCAAACTCCACCATCACGAACAGTACTCTGTGATTTAGGTGGTGGAAAAACATTCCAAAAACGCAGAGTTTCATCCCCTGCACCTATGACAATTGTCTGCCCATCAGGTGAGATTGCAAGCTAAAGGACCCGAAGGGTATGGCCTGTTAGAGTTGCAAGCTTTGACATGGTTGGATATCGCCCATACTATTTCTTGGACAGTTCAGAATTTAGAATCAATTTTTTGCTTCAACTGTAGCAAATTATCAAGAACTAGTAGCATGGGTGTCACATACTTAAAATCTGGCTGGCCCTCACTTTTTGATACCTGCAGGCAAACGCTGGACAAGATATCCAATAAAACACTAACAAGACCATTGTCAGCACCTACTTCACAAGCTGCATTATCTTCATGTAAAATTAGAGCCAAAACATGAGATATGAGGATAGATGCTATCATCTCATATGTTCCAGTACAATTTTTTGAGTTGCTCACAAGAAATAATATAACCTTAGCTGTATAACTTTAATTCAAGTGGAAGATATCTCACTATCAAGGGGCGCCGAATCATCAGAGGTGGTCCAACAAATTTGAGTTTGATTAATAAAACCACCTTCAAGACCTGGACTCCATAGTACTCTCGGCAAAGATTTATGAATCTCTGGAAGAGAAATCACCATTGGGAGAACAAAGAAGCACTAGAGACTTGATGAAAATCCCCAAAATGCAAGAGCTTGTTGCTGTGTGATCCATCATCATTTCGCATCAAAAATTTGAGGCTCGCATTCCAAAATGACACCTATGTCATTCAAAAATAAGATCAACATAATGCCTAATGTATTCATCAATTCAATGTCACTTGCATGCTCATCCAAATCAATTGTGACACTGCTGGAAGTGGAAACATCACCATCTTCTTTCCTTATCACTGCCTTTGAATCCTCAATAAGTGCAACTTGCCATAGAGTCTCTCGATGTATCATTCCAATGTCAAGAAGCACGTCCTTTCTATCATTTCCAAACTCTGCCATTAATGTTGCCAACCATCTATTCTCTTTAGTGGCATCATCTAGAAAAATAAAAATTTGTGCCACAAACAAGCACCAAAATACTTTATGGTTCAGTCCATTTTCTACAGCTAATAAATTAGTTCCCACAGCAGGACCCAGCACATTTAATGTAGTTTTGAGATGCCCCCTCAGATAAGCACAAAATACCCGTGCAAGTTAGAATAACTCCTTTTGACCCAAATGACTGCAAATGACGAGGGATGAATCTTGGTGAATTTGACTACAGCGGGTTGACAAGACGGAGTCTAACATTGGCTCCAATGGGGATGGCAGCTGCCGCTTCTTGGAGGTGCCAAGAACCGCAGAGCTTTGGGAGAGCAGACAGTGCCTCCATCCATTGGGCTATGGAATCTTGCTTATCTTATTAACTGAAAACTGACTGAAATGATTTGAAAAATTTACTTGGCAAACTTCAAACTAAAGCTGCAATGAAACTGGAACAAGATGCTGCCCTTTGGCTGCTTATTTATTTACAAAATCTACCCTACTCTGCTGTAAAAACAATAGATCAGGTAATACTGAAATGCCAGATCAACCATTCAAGTAAACCTGAGAATGATGCCGCTTGAGAATGCTTCCACTAGGACACAGATGTAATTGCTAGCAGCCCTTCATGCACGTAATGAATCTGGCTATGTATAAGACAGCTTGATCTATCAGTCAAACTGAAAAACATTTCCATGTACATCGCAACAGGATCGCAACAGCCAGACTCCTTTTGCTGCCCCAACTCTGCAATACATACCTCCAGCTGCACACTGTCAATGAAAACATCTGTAGGCAGCTCTATTGTGTCTTGTTTTGAAGGAGGGAGAGTTTCCAAGAACTTTTTGGGATCTCGGAATTCATAAGACTGGATCTGATCATTTAAACACTGAATTTCCTTCTCAATTATTTCAACAACTAGCTCACAGACACCAGTTTTAGCTTCAAGAGGAAACTTCGGAGATTTCAAACATTGAAGCAAGGCACTGAAAAAATCTTCATTAATTTCAAAATCTGCTAACTGATCTCTAACCTCTTTTACAACTTCAAAAAGAGCAGGGTTTGCCACATACCCTACCATTGCATGAGTGGATCAGCGAGCACTGGAATCTCTGCATCGAGCTGGAGTCGCCAGGTGAATGATTTCAGCCTTGCGATGTCTGATCGTTGTTCACCATCAACCATCAGATATAAACTTGATACATATACTGGGGAAATTTACAAGTTAAATGCTACGATTACAAGTTAAACCGGAGATCGACTGAAGCAGCGCTTATCTACTTCGCTGATGCATAGCAACAGCGTTTCGAAGGCTACCTGGCGTGACTTCAGACTCCGTCTATAACAAGCAAACGTTTTGAGTTTCTCCCCAGTATGGTCGCCACTATGTTAGCGCTCGAATCTGCCTCAGGCTGAAGAAGGCGAGGTTTAAGGCAACATCAAACCAAGCTCAACCTCGTAGCTAGCCCTACGAGGACAGGAGAGGGCTCTCTCCGGGTCTATCTCGGCAGAAAATCTTCAAATGGGCCGAGATGACCTAAATGAAACACTGATTTTGATTTTAGGCTAGTAAATTGATATAAAAGGGTTTTTTGATAAATGATGGGTTTCTGGGCTGTGTGGGGCAAAGACAGCAAGAGCAGGGAAATTAAATGAAAGATGCAGATTATTACATGAGGCAAGATAGGCAAAAGCTTAAGCATTCATTTCGAAATTATATGGAGTGCAAAGAATGTCTAAGAAGCTGAAAAGGGCATGAATTCATGAATCCTTTTCAGATGGAGGAAAACATAGAACTTGCAATACTTTCCCAAGGCAGAGCAGCGAGCTGAATTCTGCCCTTCACACTTAAAAGTATTCAACAGGAATGATTATGAATGAAACAATAACATAACAAGAAACATATGAAAACAGAGAAAAACATAATGCTAAGTTGTTACCACAGGGATCTCCTGAAACAGAGCTACATCATTTCATTAATCTCCAGCCAGAACTGTACATTAAAACTCTGATTTATCTTCCACACACCTCTCAGAACTCCCTCTAAATGTTTTTACAATACATTAAATAAACTATGAAAGGTGCTAACTGATCGATGAAAATAAGGAGCAGTTACATCAATAATCATGAAAATAGGAAAACTCTGCTCTAAAACGAATAGCGTTGTATTTGTTTGTTGATGACCAATGAATTGGTAGAACCTGTAGCTAGACTTTCTGAACTGCAGCTTGAAGACCCAAAATAGACCAACCAATTCGATTTCTGTGCTGGATAGTTATCTGTATTTAAATTTGGCTTTTGACTTTTATTCTCTCCCAAAATGTCACGACAAGTGTCTGTGAAAGACGCATTTCCCATCTTTTGCCACATATGTTCTTTGGGTGAATCGAATGCATATTATTGCAACGACGCACGTTACATTTTTCCCTTTTAAATTGAAGAATAACCTTTTAATAAAAATGGCTTCCATCATACAATTGCGTATTACCTTTCCTTCACCAAATGTCAATTTGCTTCACTCGTTGCATATTTGTTCAACTACGTGCCATCATCCTTTGTTGGGACACCCAATGGCCTTAAGGCTCTCTAACGCCATGCAATATTCAACATCTTGCAACTCTTGTAATTCAGAGCAGTCAGTAACATCTAATATTCTTATATTTGTCAGCTTTGCCAACCCTCGGATGCTTTTCAACATGACACAGTCAGCTAAGTACAACTGATGCAAAGATACCAAAGTTTCAATGCTTGGCAGCTTCTCCAATTTCAACCCTTAATTGTAATTTACTACATTCACCTTGCCTGCTATGGACAAGTTCTTGCAGCCACTTAATTCCTATATGACCCTGTTTAAACCTATTCATATCTGTCCCAGGAAAAGGATCCAATTTAAAACCCTTTTCTTATTTGACACTATAGCGCATCCTATGTTCCGCATCCGGTTTATTGGATTCCATATGCCAATTTTGTTTCCCATTTCTATGCCAATTTTAGAGGATGCATTCCTTGAAAATAATATTCTTCTGATAGCAACAATGTTTAAATACAGGTTGGTAATCGAAAAGGGGGAGCAGCATCCACCAAAGCAAGAATCATATACAAAACACTTAACACTATTTAAAGCTGCTTCTGTTTCAGCTTTTCGCTCTGTGCAGATTGGACAAATACCCAGGTGGCAGTGTCATTGTCATTTTCATTCTGCTTTCTCAGCACGAAATCAATGTCTCTAAACAATGCAGTGCATGAAAGTTCCTTCTGTAAAATGAACTTTAAATCCAGGATCAAAATTAAATGAATTTCACAGGCCTTCGTTCTTCATATATGGCTTGAACCATATTTCAATGAAAATCAAAATGATTGCATGAACATGAAAGAAGTGACCATGTTAAGGAAATGGCAGTGATTTAGATCATTTAGTACTTAAACAGCCGCTCCATCTTCCTCAGATTCTGAACCAAAGTACTCCCCAAATTTGTGAAAAGATACAGTCATCACACGGTCTGTAGTGTAGAAGGATTCTTCAACTCCATCACCATGATGAATATCAATATCAATATAAAACACACGTTGATGGACCTTTAGCAATTTCAAGATGGCCAAGCACAATATCGTTGACATAACAGAAACCCGAATCCTCGCACTTCTTGGCGTGATGGAGACCCCCGGACCATTGATGGCAATGCCTGCATCCTTCCTATTGAGTTTAAGGGTTGTCCCAATTGGGCCTCCTGCAGAAGACTGTGTGCCATACACACAAAAACAACGCTCTGCGCAGAAAATTTAACACACTCGGAGTGCACAACAATCTATCCACTAAAGTTTTTGTAACTGCAACAAAGTGATAGATGGGCTTCCCATTTATAAAAACAAAACGACTCTTCTGATCACAATGCACAAGACCATTTCTTTTCGATTCCTACACATTCGATTCCTTTTTGTCAGATTCGTAATGTCTACTTTCTTGCATTCTCCTCGGAAAGCAGTAAGGACATATTAATCAGGTTAGCTGTTTGTAATTTTTTCCACTCATCAGATACACCAATGATTGAACAATGCCAAACCAATTCCATCATGCATCGAAGATTTGTTGTAACCGCAGTCTCTGCATCTGAGCATTCAACACGCAAGGTGTAGATTATACATTTCTTAAGGTCTTGAGTAAAACCCTTCAAGTATCATAGCTTGCAAGTGAAAGAAAGCATGAGTTTTCTTGCCAATGTCTGGCCAGCTATGAGCCACACATGGTTCACTTTCAAGATTATACATCAAACTCCACCATCACGAACAGTACTCTGTGATTTAGGTGGTGGAAAAACATTCCAAAAATGCAGAGTTTCATCCCCTGCACCTGTGACAATTGTCTGCCCATCAGGTGAGATTGCAAGCTAAAGGACCCGAAGGGTATGGCCTGTTAGAGTTGCAAGCTTTGACATGGTTGGATATCACCCATACTATTTCTTGACAGTTCAGAATTTAGAATCAATTTTTTGCTTCAACTGTAGCAAATTATCAAGAACTAGTAGCATGGGTGTCACATACTTAAAATCTGGCTGGCCCTCACTTTTTGATACCTGCAGGCAAACGCTGGACAAGATATCCAATAAAACACTAACAAGATCATTGTCAGCACCTACTTCACAAGCTGCATTGTCTTCATGTAAAATTAGAGCCAAAACATGAGATATGAGGGACAACATGCTATCATCCTTTACATGATCCAAAGTACAATGTTTGAGTTGCTCTACAAGAAATAATATAACCTTAGCCTGGAGTAACTTAATGCAAGTGGAAAATATCTCATCAATAGAAGGGGCGATGAATCATCAGGAGGTGGTCCAACAGCTTGAGTTTGACATAAACTACCTTCAAGACCTGGGACTGTAGTACCTTGGCAAAGATTTCTGAATCTCTTGGAAGAGAAACGGCCCCATTGGGAACAGGCTACACTAGGAGACTTGATGACAAACTCCCAAAATGCAAGAAGGTGTTGCTAGGTGATCCATCAAAGTTTCAGATCAAAAATTTGAGGCTCATCATTCCAAACAGATGACTGCCTATGCTGATTCAAAATAAGATCCACATAATGCCTAACAGATCATCAATTCAATGTCACTTGCATGCTCATCCAAATCAATTGTGACACTGCTGGAAGTGGAAACATCGCCATCTTCTTTCCTTATCACTGCCTTTGAATCCTCAATAAGTGCAACTTGCCATAGAGTCTCTCGATGTATCATTCCAATGTCAAGAAGCACGTCCTTGCTATCATTTCCAAACTCTGCCATTAATACTGCCAACCATCTATTCTCTCTAGTGGCATCATCTAGAAAAATAAAAAATTGTACCACAAACAAGCACCAAAATACTTTATGGTTCAGTCCATTTTCTACAGCTAATAAATTAGTTCCCACAGTAGGACCCAGCACATTTAATGTAGTTTTGAGATGCCCCCTCAGATAAGCACAAAATACCCGTGCAAGTTAGAATAACTCCTTTTGACCCAAATGACTGCAAATGACGAGGGATGAATCTTGGTGAATTTGACTACAGCGGGTTGACAAGACGGAGTCTAACACTATTGATATTTCGTTGAGCCCTGGGAGGTTCATATTTGACAGATCTCCTGGAATTGTATTCGTCCCTTGGGTACGTGAGACATTCTACAGCTTTATGACCAAATTTTCCACATGAATAACAGTAGCCATAAAAAATATGTTGGTACCTAGATGGAAATTTTCGTCGAGGAATTGTCTTCCAAGGTTGTTCTTGTGAATCTTGTCCAATGAATTCTTCATGCATGTCAGATCTCATAGGTTCATTGTATTTTGTTGTAGAAGGTACTTCATCTTCTTCTTTGTAACCGATGCCAGTTTTTTCATTGTAAGATCGTTGATTTTTGATGAGTTCTTCCAATGCCCTTGAGCTATTGGCATAGTTTTGGATAGTTTTTCCTTTCTTCACATCCTCACGCAGCAAGACTTCTTGGGCTTCTAATTCTTCCCTTTCTTGGTTGCTTTCTTCCAACTTCTTTTGAAGTGACTCTTCAATGCATTTTTGTTCTTCAACTTCAATTTTGAGACCTTGAACTTGTTCTTCAAGAGTTTTGGAACGGATCTTCTCCTTGTGAGATCTTTTCTGGGCTTGATTGCTTCCTCATAAAATTCGTATATGGTCCATCCTTCTTCTTCATTGTTTGATACCTCTTGCTTATTTTTATTGGGTTTATTATTCTTGGCCATAAACAATACTCTCTCATTGGCTTCTTCTTCACTATCATTGTCTTCATCGGATGATGAGCTATCTTCTTTAGAGAAAGTTCCTTTTGGATACCCTTTGTTGAATTTCTTAAAGCCTTTCTTTATTTTTTGAGTTGCCATTACTTTTGTTTGGAAATTTTGTTGCAAAATGCCCAACCTCATTACGAACTGCATTTTCTCTCAATGGAATTTTACCTTTGAATTGTCCCTTACCAATTTGTAGTTTTCTCGTGAAGTAAGCATATTCTTCATCTGAAAAACCTTCTTCATCGTCTCACTTTTCTTCACACTTGCAGGTGAATGTCTTTTCAATTGAAGGTTGTTTATCCTTATTGGTTTTCTTAGTTGCAACGAATGCAGTTTCTAGATGCGAAGCACCTCTTCTTCGTCAAGTCTCATTTCATATGCTATGAGAATTCCATGTAATTCCTCTTTGCTGAGTTTGTCCAGATTTTCATTTTATTCTAAGACCGATACCTTTGGGTTGAATCTCCCTAGTAACTTTCTAAGAATCTTCCATATAATAGTATTCTCGTCAACTGGCTCTCCCAATCCTTCCAAAGTATTGGTTATTTCATCAACGTATTGAAAGTATGCAGCAATGTTGCAATCTTCTTTCATTCTGAGTTGCTCAAATTTTTCTCTATATATTTGAAGCTTTGCTTCTTTGACATTTGAGTCACCTGCATATATATTATCAAGCTTGTCCCATACATTTTTGGAAGTTTTGCAACCCAACACCTTCTGATAAGTAGATTCAATAAGTCCACTGATAATAATATTCTTTTCTTTTGCATCATTTACCAAATTCTTCTTACCTTTTTCATCCGTGGTTGATGTAAATCCATTTTGAACAGTGTCGCATACTTCGTAACCTTGCACCAAGAGATAGACCTCCATTCTTCCTTTCCAAAGTGCATAATTATTTTCATTGAATAGAGGTACACCATTCTTGTTATGCTCCATGACCTCCTTCCAGTATTTAATCTATCTGATGGTTTGAGCTTAGATTTTCTTCAACTATGAGTTTAGCAATTTGGAGGTCATGGAGAATACCAAGAATGGTGTACCTCTATTAAATGAAAATAATTATGCACTCTAGAAAGGAGGAATGGAGGTCTATCTCTTGGCACAAGGTTACGAAGTATGGGACATTGTTCAAAATGGATTTACATCAACCATGGATGAACAAGGTAAGAAAAATTTGGTAAATGATGCAAAACAATATAATATTATTATCAGTGGACTTACTGAATCTTCTTATCATAAGGTGTTGGGTTGTAAAACCGCCAAAAATGTATGGGAAAAGCTTGAGAATATATATGCTGGAGTGATAAATGTCGAAGTAAAACCTAGTCTATAGAGAAAATTGAGACAATAGAAATCGAAGAAGATGTGATCAACTTTTACTAAATCAATGATAAATAAACAACTATGGAAGGATTGGAAGGAAACAATTAACGGAAGACGGAATGTTCTTCCTTACAGGAAGTTATTTCCCCGAGTGTCGATTATATCTGATGAAAATATGGACAAACTCAGCAAAGAGGAATTACATGGAGTTCTCATAGCATATGAAATGAGACTTGATGAAGAAGAGGGTACTTCGCATCTAGAAACTGCGTTCGTTGCATCTAAGAAAACCAATAAGGATAAACAACCTTCAATTGAAAAATACATACTGTAGAGTGAAAGGAATGATGAAGGTATTTGAGATGAAGATATGCTTACTCGCGAGAAAATTACAAGGAACAATTCAAGGTAAGTCCCATTGATGTTTGTTGTAATGAGATTGGGCGTTTTTGACAAAATTTCAAAAAATTAATGGCGATTTCAAAGAACAAAAGGCTTTTGAAAATTTCAGTAAGTAGATCAAGGATCTCTCTAAAAGAGAATGGCAATCAATAGTGTGATGGTGAAGAAGAAGCCAATGAGGTATTGTTATGGCCAAACACGATAAGCAGAGGGATCGAACGAAGAAGAAGGATGGACCATAGAAAAATTTTATGAGGAAGCAATCAAGCTTATAAAATATCTCAAGGCGGAGAAGATCCGTTCCAAAACTCTTGAAGAACAAGTTCAAGGTCTCAAAATTGAAGTTGAAGAACACAAATGCATTGAAGACTCACTTCAAAAGAATTTGGAAGAAAGTAACCAATAAAGGGAAGAATTAGAAGCCCAAGTAGTCTCGCTGCGTGAGGAAGTGAAGAAAGGAAAAACTATCCAAAACTATGCCAACAACTCAAGGGAATTGGAAGAACTCATCAACAATCAACAATCTTACAATGACAAAACCGGCATCAGTTACAAAGAAGAAGAAGTAGGACCTTCTACAACAAAATACAATGAACCTATGAGATCTGACATGCATGAAGACTTCATTGGACAAGATTCGCAAGAACAACCTTGGAAGACAATTCCTTGACGAAAATTTCCATCCAGGTACCAACATATTTTTTATGGCTACTGTTATTCATGTGGAAAATTTGGTCATAAAGCTATAGAATGTCGCACGTACCCTAGGAACAAATATAATTCCAGGAGATTTGTCAAATATGAACCTCCCAGGGCTCAGCGAAATATCAATAGATTTGAACATTTAAGAAATGATATTGAATGTTACAAATGTCGAAACTTTGGACACATAGCCAAAGATTGCAGACTTGAAAAATGCTCTAGAAGAATCTTCGAAGCCATAGAATGAACGAACATGGAAGAAGAAGAAGAATGATAATTATGCTCTCGCTCTCAAGGCTCAAAAGAACAAAGATGTGTGGTATGTTGATAGTGGTTTCTCAACGCATATGACTGGAGATAGAAATAAATTTGTATCTCTGAAAGAGAAGAAGGATGGAACTGTGTCCTTTGGAAATGATGGATATTCAAATGTTATAGGATCAGGTACTGCCACTCTCGGAAGCAAAGATTCTCTAGCCAATAATGTTCTACTGGTTGAAAACATGAATCGCAATCTGCTCAGTGTTGGACAAATGTGTGATCAAGGACACACAATACTATTCAACTCCACGAAATGTGAAATCAAGAAAGGCGTGTATGGTGAAATTGTGGCTACAGCAAGTCGAGCTCCAAACGACATATATGTTCTGGATGAAGCAACTAAAGCATGTCTAATAGCTAAAGAGGATGATACAATAATTGGTAGCAATGATGATCGACTAAGTAATAATTTTGCTACAACAGTGCAAAGTAATTTCGAGATGTCTTTACTTGGTTGCAAATTGAGTATAGATGACTCATCTAAGGATGTGGATCAAAGGTTGTACAGATCTATGATTAGTAGTATTCTATATGTAATAGCCTCCCGACCATATGTTATGCAAGCAGTTGGACAAGTAGCAAGATTCCAAGCAGCACCAAAATAATCACATATTAAATATTCGCCAGCATTGGAATATCTTCGCCAGAAGCTTGGGATTCTCCCAAGTTCTCATTATATTTTCCTTTTTCAGAATATAAAGGGGGAGTGGAAGTGTGTGCAGGTCTGCAAGATGGTTGTGTGTCAGCGCGAGTGGAAGTGTGTACAAGTCTGCAGGATGGTTGTGTTTAAGGGGGAGTTACCCTTTGCCATTGATGTCAAAGGGGGAGAGAATGTTGTAGGAAGAGGTGTCATGATCGCAGGGGGAGTACTTGTGTTTCCATCAATGACAACCACTGATCAACAATCAACCACCTTATAGAAGAATAAAACAAGAATGGAGTCTCGTACCAGGGAAAATGGTCCACTTTACAATGATATCGAATGATGTAGAAGAAGAAGATATACTAGACCATAACCTCAAATTTGACACAACCACCTAATGATGATCCTAGACCTCCCAACACTGCCTCTTCAACCCTTGGCAGATAGATACTAGTACAATTTGTACAATAATGTATTTACAATTACTAAGTACAATGATACCTTTACAATGATTGTATGCAGTGTTGCCCACTTGAAGAATTCATATGATGAACTTCTTGTTGCTGTTATGCACCTTGGATGCTACTCTTGTCATGCTACCCTCTGCTGCACCTTGCTTTAATTTTCTGCCGTAGAAATTCTGGTCCTTTGCAACCCTTGACAACACATGATCTAGCTTTTTCTTGCATTCTAGGAGCTCGATATTAAATCTAGTGTATCTCTGTCATTTCAGATCCTCAATATCTAATTTTTGGTCCTGTAGTAGTCCTTTGAGTCATATTTCCAATGCCATGGGTTTGACCCAATTTGGATTCTTGAAGACAGATTTATACCCAATCTCTCACAATGCCCTAATTATGGACTATTTCAGCAGAGCGCAATTGTACGACGTGCCACATGTCATTTTTTCTTCATTTGTTTCTAAAATTAATAGAGAAAAGATTACATACTGTGCACTATCCATCACTTTTTATGACATTCCAATCCGATACTCAGAGAGATATTTATGACAATTTTACCAAGGTCACTTCTTTGAGATGAATTTCAGGAGCCTGAAAAAACCCTTACTTCCACAGATCATATATCCAAAAATTTTGCGCAACTTGATCTGAAATTTTTACTGCAGCTTCCTCAAGATTTTGGCTTCACCTCATAAAAAATTTAGCTTCTGAGCCTTCGTAGAAACAAATTTAGAGCGAAAATTACACGATGACCTGTTTCAGATGGCCGAATCCCTTACCTAAGGAGGAAATGAAGATCTGATATCAGCAGCTACAGTTGTGACGAGGAGACCTGGCAGAGTGACATAGTCACGGTTTGGAATTTATAAAATGTGATCATAGTTTTCAAACGACCATGCTAACTTGCCATGAGTTTGGCCTGGTGGGGTGTGACTTGGTGAATATCTCTCGACAGAAATGAAGAATTGCATGGCGTGCTTATATATCGTGAATAATATCTGACAGAGTAGAAAAAAGAAAAATCATTATTGACCCAGAATATATTAATTTAGTAGGATCAAACTTCCCATTTAATTTGGATTAGCCTGATGCTTTGTAGGTTGTATCGACATCCGGACGCCACCATCAATGAAAAGAAGATTACATAGGTTCTGCACTGCTTATTATGAAATGAAGACTTGATGAAGAGAGGGTGCCATCTAAGCTGGTCACTTCACAATCAAAACCAATAAGGATAAACAACCTTCAATTGAAAATACATGCACCTGCAAGTGTGAAGAAAAGGGAGATGATGAAGAAGGTCTTTCAGATGAAGAATATGCTTACTTCATGAGAAAACTACAAATTGGTAAGGGATAATTCAAAGGTAAACTTCCATTGATATGTTTCAGCTGTAATGAGGTTGGGCATTTTGCAGCAAAATGTCCAAACAAAAGTAATGGCAACTCAAAAAGAAAGAAAGGCTTTAAGAAATTCAACAAGCAAGGATCCAAAATGAACTTTCTCTCTAAAGAAGATAGCTCATCATCCGATGAAGACAATGATAGTGAAGAAGAAGCCAATGAGAGAGTATTGTTTATGGCCAAGCACAATAAACCTAAGAAAATTAAGCAAGAGGTATCAAACAACAAAGAAGAAGGATGGACCATAAACAAATTTTATGAGGAAGCAATCAAGCTTATAAAAGATCTCAAGGCAGAGAAGATCCGTTCCAAAACTCTTGAAGAACAAGTTCAAGGTCTCAAAATTGAAGTTGAAGAACACAATGATCAGCAGAGTCTAACACCCAAAGAAGTTGGAAGAAAGCAACCAAGAAAGGGAAGAATTAGAAGCTGAAGTAGTCTCGTTGCATGAGGAAGTGAAGAAAGGAAAAACTATCCAAAACTATGCCAACAGCTCAAGGGCATTGGAAGAACTCATCAACAATCAACAATCTTACAATGAAAAAACTGGCATCGGTTACAAAGAAGAAGAAGCAGGACCTTCTACAACAAAATACAATGAACCTATGAGATCTGACATGCATGAAGACTTCATTGGACAAGATTCGCAAGAACAACCTTGGAAGAAAATTCCTCAACGAAAATTTCCATCCAGGTACCAACATATTTTTTATGGTTACTGTTATTCATGTGGAAAATTGGGTCATAAAGCTGTAGAATGTCGCACATACCATAGGAACGAATACAATTCCAGGAGATCTGTCAAATATGAACCTCCCAGGGCTCAGCGAAATATAAATATATTTGAACATTTAAGAAATAATATTGAATGTTACAAATGTCGAAACTTTGGACACATAGCCAAAGACTGCAGACTTGAAAATACTCCAGAAGAATATTCGAAGCCACAGAATGAACAAACATGGAAGAAGAAGAAGAATGATTATTGTGCTCTCGCTCTCAAGGCTCAAAAGAACAAAGATGTGTGGTATGTTGATAGCGGTTGCTCAACGCATATGACTGGAGATAGAAATAAATTTGTATCTCTGAAAGAGAAGAAGGATGGAATAGTGTCCTTTGGAAATGATGGATCTTCAAATGTTATAGGATTAGGTACTGTCACTCTCAGAAGCAAATATGTTCTAGCCAAGAATGTTCTATTGGTTGAAAACATGAATCACAATCTTCTCATTGTTGGACAAATGTGTGATCAAGGACACACAATACTATTCAACTCCATGAAATGTGAAATCAGGAAAGGCGTGTATGGTGAAATTGTGGCTACAGCTAGTCAAGCTCCAAACAACATATATGTTCTGGATGAATAAACTAAAGCACGTCTAATAGCTAAAGAGGATGATAAAATAATTGGTAGCAATGATGATCGACTAAGTAATAATTTTGCTACAACGGTGCAAATTGATTTCGAGATGTCTTTACTTGGTTGCAAATTGAGCATAGACGACTCATCTAAGGATGTGGATCAAAGGTTGTATAGATCTATGATTAGTAGTCTTCTATATGTAACAGCCTCCCGACCAGATGTTATGCAAGCAATTGGACAAGTAGAAAGATTCCAAGCAGCACCAAAAGAATCACATATCAAATATTCGCCAACATTGGAATATATTCGCCAGAAGCTTGGGATTCTCCCAAGTTCTCATTAGATTTTCCTTTTTCAGAATATAAAAGGGGAGTGGAAATGTGTACAGGTCTACAGGACGGTTGTGTGTCAGCACGAGTGGAAGTGTGTCCAGGTCCGCAGGATGGTTGTGTTTTAGGGGGAGTTACCCTTTGCCATTGATGTCAAAGGGGGAGAGAATGTTGTAGGAAGAGGTGTCATGATCGCAGGGGGAGTACTTGTGTTGCCATCAATGCCAAAGGGGGAGATTTTTTATCAGCGGTTATCATTGATGTCAACCCAATCAGCACCAGGGGCTAACCCAATATTGAATGGGAAGTTACAAAGAAGAAGAAGCAGGACCTTCTACAAAAAAATACAATGAACCTATGAGATCTGAAATACATGAAGACTTCATTGGACAAGATTCGCAAGCACATCCTTGGAAGACGATTCCTCGACGAAGATTTTCATCCAGGTACCAACATATTTTTCATGGCTATTGTTATTCATGTGGAAAATTTGGTCATAAAGCTATAGAATGTCACACGTACCCTATGAACCAATACAATTCCAAGAGATTCTTCAAATATGAACCTCCCAGGGCTCAACGAAACATCAATAGATTTGAAAATTTAAGAAACAATATGGAATGTTACAAATGTTAGAACTTTGGACACATAGCCAGAGACTGCAGACTTGAAAATCCTCCAGAAGAATCTTCGAAGCCACAGAATGAACGAACATGGAAGAAGAAGAAGACTGATAATTGTGCTCTCACTCTCAAGGCTCAAAAATGGAAAGATGTGTGGTATGTTGACAGTGGTTGCTCAACGCATATGACTAGAGATAGAAGGAAATTTGTATCTCTGAAAGAGAAGAAGGATGGAACCATATCACTGGTGAACTAGACCTCCAACTCCCATAAGGAGAGGATTGGGATGAAGCACTTGGTAAGACTCATTTTTTAATTTTTATGAGTATTATGATTTTTTTTATGATGTATGTTCTGACATTAAATCCATATGTTATGCAGATGTTGTACCAGAAAGACCTACAGGCATGTCTCCAATAGTGAGGCAAGTCCCTTGTGACTTTGATATTTCCCCTCATGGTGAGGGAGGCGAGGAGAAGGAAATCATGCGCAAATTGGAGGGGATCTCTCATGGAGTTCTGGACTATGCACGATTTGACGATGTTCCACGTGCATACCAGAGACACACTGTAGGGGTGTCAAACCGAGTTCACCGCTTGCTGAGGCGGCTTGTATGGGCAGTGACATGCTATCATTATCATCACGCGAATTACACACCTAGGATTTACTTCTGCATATTTTTGAGAGACATGAGGTTTCAGGATGTAACATAAACACACATATTTTTTGAAAATTATAGTGCACACTGATGCAAACTTTCCAATATATATATATATATATATATATATATATATATATATATATATATATATATATATACATCTATCTTCCTATCTAATATGAGTCTTTCATGTGATGATGATTTTATAGATTACACAAATGTCTATCTAATACAATGTTAGCCACTGTATCAGTTAATGCATTCATTTGTCTCGGAATATGTTGATATGTGATATAATCAAAATGTCTTTCCAGCAAACGAACACGTAAATACAATCTTAAAATGCAAGGGTTTCTAACTGAATAATTCCCATTAAGTTGAAGAAAAACAACCCGTGAGTCTAGATTTACAACCAACGCACTAATGTCGAGGGTAATCACCTCGGTTAACAGTTCAATGACAACACTATACTCAGTGACATTGTTTGTAGTCTGTCCTAGAAAAATACCTTGCAGATCTATCAACTCACCGGCAGGATCATAAATCACCCAGGTTGTTGAAGACAAGTTCCGGGTACTGCGGGAAGCACCATCCGCAAAACCGACATAAGCGATAATAGACATCTGCACAATAAGAAATGACCCGATAAGTAGGAAGACGCTCGCAAAACACACCAAGCCAAAAAATGTATAAAAATGAAAAGAACACCTATGTACACAAAACATGCACAAATGGCTCATGCATAATACTTTTTGAGATACAACCCATTTTTGGGCTGATCTAATGGATGACCTTCATAATCAATGAGCTCATAAGCCCCATTCTTCAAAACACGTTTAACAATGTAAGGCCCGTGCCACATGGGTTGCAATTTTCCTACCCCCAGCTTATCATGAGCTTGGTTGTATAAGAGGATGAGGTCTCCTTCTATAAATATTGATTGGTTAAAATGAGCTTTGACCCGCTTCTTTTGTGCCTCGATGAACAAAGAAGAAAAGCGGCAAGTTTCATCCAAACTTTCTAAGTAGAGAATATGCTCTTCTTTAGGTGAAGTGTTGGGCAATAATTCAACAACCAACTTGAGCGAAGGTATTTCACAATTAATCGGAAGGGTAGCTTCCAGACCATAAACAAGCTGGAATGGAGTGAATCTGGTCACATATTTAACTAAGGTTCGGTATGCCAAGAGAGATGAAAATAACATGAGATTCCAATTGGATTTATGCATCCCAATCATACGTTGAAGCATGGTGACAAGAAACTTGTTCACAGCTTCAACCTGGCCATTGGCCTAAGGATAGTACAACGTTGAGCTGTCGTGACGCAAGCCCAACCTGGAAGTCAACTCCGCCACCATATAATGCTGAAAATGGGAACCATGATCAGTAATGATGGCTTGAGGGACACCAAACCTAGAAATGATGTGATTGAATATGAACTGAGCTATTGTCTTACTGTTAGCGGCAAGTGTAGGCATTTCTTCAGCCCATTTGGTGAAGTAGTCAACAGCTACGATAATATAGACATGCCTCCCAGCCGAGTGAGGGTTACACATCATAAAATTGATGCCCCACTTCGCAAAGGGACTAATGGTAATGAAAAGGTGGAGATGTGCAGGCGGCGCGCGCATCTTGCGCTGATAGATCTGGCAATCATGACATTTACAGACAGTGAAAATGCAGTCCTTGAAGATAGAGGGCCAGAAATATCCATCACGAAGAATATTCTTTGCAGTGGCATAACCAGACATGTGACTTCCACAGGCGCCACTGTGACAATAATTCAAAAATTTCTCAGCCTCCTTGAGGATCAAACATTGGTGGAGAATGGAATCTACTCCGACGTGATATAGGGTATCTCTGTCTATACGATAAGGTTGCGATTGATGGCAGATGCGTTGGTGAGTATCCTTCGTCAACTCATATCTAAAAGTGGAAGTCTGAAGATATACGATGATATCACCGTACCAAGGATCGAGGGTGCTAATCAAAAAAAGCGTATCGTCTAGAATGAATTCTTCAGAACTAGACGGAGCGAAGTCAGAGGGGAGGGAGTAGATCAAATCGGAAAAGACAAGTGATTTCTTAGACTTGGCAGTAGTAAAAACAAAAATCGAACTCTTGGAGGATAACAATCCACTTTGAGTATTTCCCCCCCAGCAATTGTCGAGACAATATATAAGTCACGGGGTTGCATTCAAAAATCATAGTCACAGTACGCAACAAAATATAATGACGAAAAAGTTGAACCACTTGAAGCTAACACTAACTTCTCGACATGGGCATAGCATGTTTCGGTATCGAGAAGGTTATGAGAGAGGTAATAGATAACATGCTCGTCACCGTCATCATCGTCTTGAACCAGAGCCATGGAAATCGTGTTGGAAGCGACAACTAAATAGATGAAAAATAACGATGATAGTTCAGAGGATGAAAAATAGGAGTGTTGACAAGCAATGTCTTCAGAGCATCAAAATACTTCTGGGCAATCTCATCCCAAAGGAAAGGGACTCCCTATTTTAGTAATCATGTGAATCCTTTAGCTACTTAGGCATAGTTAGGTATAAACGGCGTAAAAAATTAGCTTTCCCCTGTAGACTTTGTAGCTGATGTAATGAAGATGGAGAGGGGAGATTAATGATAGCCTCGACTTTGAGCATATCAAGGCGAATCCCATCCTTGGACACGATAAACCCCAAGAGTCTACCGGAATCAACGTAGAATACGCTATTGTGCAGATTTAGCTAGATGTTATAGCGTCGACTATGAAGAAATGTTTAACGAATATGGTTAGGATGGTCCTTACACTTAGTTGAATGAGCCGGAAGGTCATCCAGATAAGGTTGAATGATGTGCTTAATATCGTGAAAATCGTATGACATCGCTCTCTGAAACTTGGCCCCAACATTCTTCAAGCCTAAAGGGAGCTTCTTATACGTGAAATTACCCCAAGGAAAGATGAAGGCAATATTATGTTGATCAGTCGGGAGAATTTTAATCTGGTTATAGCCAGAAAAGTCGTCCATGAGGGAAAAAATCTCACTTCCAGCGCAGTCATCAATGATCTGATCAATAAAGGGAGTAGGACAATTATCCTTAGAACAGGCCCAAATGTTGTCACGATAATCAACACAGACCCAAATGGTACCCCGTTTCTTATCTACAGGTACAATGTTGGAGACCCATTCTATCAAGGGAATCGTGTAGATGAAACCAGCATTGAGAAGTTTTTCAACTTCACTTTTAATGGCGACAGCTTTCCGAGGGTGCACAGGACAAAGGTGATGACGAACAGGCTTCAAACCCGGGTAGGTATGAATCTCATGCACCACTATATTGGGATCAATGCTGGGCATTTCTTCATAGGACCATGCAAAGACATCCCAGAACTCACGGAAAAGGCTAATATAAACCTGGACTTCATCGGAAAAATAGGTGACCCCGATATGGATGTTCTTGATGATTCCTGGTTTCACAGAAATGTCAAAAGGCATCATTTGCGTAACGTTACTCAAGTTACCCTCTGTAAAAAATTCATGTGTCAGTATAGGCGTTTGAAGCGGAGGAGAAGGAACCTGAGATGCAAACCTCTCAAGACACGTAGACATGGCATGAATGAGGAACGATGATGACTATCATCCCACAGAAGATCCTCGAGAGATATAACTTCCACGATGGATTCATCGGAGAGAAATATATCTTTCAAGGGATCAGGCGAATCTGAATCGCTGAGCCAGGGGGATTGAGAATAATTGTCAAGAGACATGCTCAAAGGAGCATGATCAGAAGATGGAGGTTCTGAAGCCACGATGAGTTCACAATAGTAAATCTCGATTGGACTCAACGACATTGAATATCTAAAATAATCGATCTGTTTAGACGAAGGGATGATCCACGGGTCGTCAGGTCGAGAGATCATATTGATCTAAACAGTATTAGGTAGAGGAAGGGGAAAAATACCCATGAGGGCGGGATCCTTGAAGATACCTGGCCCAACGCTCTCGTAGGGAGTAGGAATCTGATCCACATACGGAATGTTGTTCTCGAAAGAAGTGGTGAAGAAAGACAATTTATCAATAGTAGCAATCTTACCTTCGTGCGGGAATTTCAGGACACGAAAGAGAGTGGGCAGAATGCACAGAATGGCATGAGTCCAACTACGACCAAGGAAAATATTATAATTGAGCTTGGTGTCAACTACTTCTACCTCGACATTGACTATCTTCCCTCTCAATGTAATCAGTATACTAGCGAGAACACCTAAAGGTTTTTATTCCCTTCCATCAAATGCTTCAAGGGCATTTGGTGATGAATTCAAGGCTGGAGAACCAATGGCTTTCCAGCAAGAATATGACATGACGCACGTAGATGCACCCTTGTCCACAACTGCTCGATGAATATTGAGACCATTAATAGAAACCTGGATAATAAGCACAATTTGGTGCGGGAGTCATGGAACGAAATTCTCTAAATTGAAAGCGAGAAGGCTAGTATCAGCAGGATCAACCCTGTCGATCACAGATAGAAAAGCCTTTCTTTGAGACGGACAACTCTGAAGTACTTCTAATGCAGACATTTCAAATGGCACCTAAGCTAAATCCTCAACAATACTATAACATTATGTAGCACAGGTATTTGGATTATAAAAATACTTACGCATTACACCTTTGGAAGGTGGTCGTACAACGGGCTCAGTACTGGGCCTTTCAATCTGAAGAGGGCCAGAAGCAGGCGAAGGAGGAGGACCATCAGTGATCTCTTTCCCCGCTACTGATGTGATTTGTTATAATATTTTGGTCTAGTAGCAATAGAAACAGACTTAGAACTGTTCATCATGAACACCTGAGAGCCAAATGGGGAAGAGGACTAAGGTTGCTCTACCATCTGGGTCTACTGAGATGGAAAAGGTTATTTAAGGATAGTCGTAGGTTATTTTGGCCATAATGAATGTATGATTGCTGCTGTTGTGCAAGAGGTTGTCCCTGTGGTGGATAGATTCCCCCCCCCCCCCAAGAACGTAAGATGCTCCTGGTTGATATTGATACTGAGGTTGACCAGAAGGACCATAAGGTTGATGGACCGAAGATTGACCCTATAAGGGTTGCTCTTGCAGACCATAAGGTTGTCCCTACTGGATCAAAGGTTGTCCCAGAGGGGGTTTTCCTTGTATCACTGGCCCTTGATGAGGGATGGTTCGATAAGGATCAACCAGATGCAGATAAGCAGCTTGATTTGGATCAATAGGAGGCAAATAAAAGGGGTTGTCGTAGACATCATAGTGATGTGGAGGATTGACAGGAGCTTGGGGCTGCTATGAACCCTGAAAGTTCTGCTGTTGATCATCCAGAGAGGGAGCATACCATCGATGAATATCCAACATGTTTTCATCGAAAGTATAAGTGGAAACCATGGGTGCAAAAGCAAACTGGGTTTACACCGCGCGAGTTTGTGATCCACTCGCGGCAGAACTAACCGGGAACATAGGATTAATGGATATGGACCTACAAACAACAGAATATCTAGACGACTGATGTGTAAAAACCGCTGCAGATGAAGCCACACAAACGGTAGGTTGGACTAGGACAGATGTAACAATGACCGATGAACTAGGTGTCGACGGTGAAAGTCCTAATGAAGGAAGGACCGAACTCCTTAGAGGAGTCGAAGTACTATAGAATGCTATGGACGCAACACCAGAAATAATCTGACTCAAAGTCTGATAACCAGGTGGAAGTGACACCGATGGAGGGGAAGATTGATCAGAGACATACAGGAGATCTTCAAGGAAAAGTTGGTATTCTCCTGTGGACATAGGCATTCTCCACTGCCGACAGCACTTGAAGAATCCATGTCTGATGAAGCTATAAGATCTTCGAAAAGACTATGAGGGCTAGTAGGTAAAGCAATAGCTAAAATCGATGATCCCGAAGTAAGTGGAGGGAAATCTTTGTCATCCCCAAAACCAGACCAAGCACCCATAGGAGGCCAATTGAACTCAACTGACTCTTTAGGGTGAGATCGGGTAGCAAGAGGCAATATGGTCGGGAGGATAGGCTGCGAAAACTTAGAAGATCTAATGGACTGAGGGGTTTCAAAATAAACATCAGGGAAATAACTACCACTAGGCAGCAGTGAAGAAGATGACGAAACTGGTGGTTCCACCACTGTGACAATATTTCAACACAGGAAGGAAAACGATATAGCCGATCGAGGGCTTCAAGATCAAAGTCTAAGGAAAAACAAAAAAAAATGCAAGTAAAAACTTTTAACGGGCATGTGATCGTGGGTAATTAATTTTACGACATTGAAACCAGACTTTCTTGTTTCATGTTTTAAGAGTTGAGAAACAGACAAAAGATGACTCTAGTCACTTTCAATTTTAAATGAGCATGAAAGGACAAGTGCTCGATGACCTCTTCTCTTTTTAAAGATTCACGGAAAGATCGAAATGACTACTCAGGTAATCTAAGAAAGAGGGTGTACCAAGTTTCTATGAACTGCCATATACACCTTGGTGATCAAAAGAAAGAGAAATGACCAAGGACTTAACGTATGTACAGATAGTCTCCCCGAATGTTGTGTTCGGTGTATGACGGTTACAGGGCAGCAGACTCGACTTCCTATGGATAAAGGATTTGAACCTAATGGGGTCTGCCTTTATATAATCGACGGTACAGGGAGCACAAGTCTGTACTAGCGCTGTCTAAAGCTAGATGGTGAACGACAGCTACTAGGTTTAAAGACGCCAGAACATGTCTCTAGCCTAGACCACTAAAAATGTTCACATTAGGTTCCAATGTTTCCTTAGGTTAATTCAATTGATTTTACAGTTGATCTTGAATTAGCATTTTAGTTTCAAGGCCCTACCGAATTGTGATCTTGAATTTCCTAAATGCAAGCTATATGCAATAGAACACCATTTTCCATTCGATGAATTCTGACTACGAAAAGGATAGAGATCTTTCAAAAAGCAGCAAACATATAAAACATACAAAGAAGTCTCCTAATGCATCTAATACAATCAAAAGAGAAACGAAAACTCTTTCCTAGATGCAAGCGCTAGTTATGCGAAAGATTTTTTCAATTTCGATGCAAATGAAGGGATGAAATTTTTTTATTTTTCAATGAAATGAAGCACACAATGCACTAATTACAATAAAAAACAAAGCAAACACTAGTTCTGAGTATTGCGAATGTAGAGAGATAAACTGAATGATTCAATCCAAGAAATACAAACATGAAAAGCACTCAAACTAATGATGCATTGTTTCAAGAAAAGTGAAAGTTGTCTAAATGACCCAAAATGAGCAATGTAATCTATGCTCGAAAACGAAGAGACGAAGAGTCAAACAAACACAAAGTAATCGTTCAACAAACCAAAACTCAAAGGATCAAGAAAGACTCAGGCAACTAATCAAGGAATTGAATTGACAAAAACCAAAAGACTCGACCTTCAGCGAGAACGCTCAGTGAGTGAAAGACACCTAGAAACCTAGGGCTACGAACTACACTGATAGGAAAATAGACAAAAAACTGAGAAGAGCAAGCCTAAAATAGTCAAAACAAATCAAAAATCCCAATTGAAAACCAAAAAACAAACCAGATTCAAGCACAACTGACCAAAATCTCAACAGGGAGGTCAAACCAAACCCTACAGGGTTCGGCGCGACTGTAAGGTGGTAATCTGCGCCAAACAGGGGTTGGTGCTATTGCAACAAAAGCAACAAGTGCCAATTGGCGTGACTGTTCAAACAAAAAGCATGCCAAGCCGAATATCTATGGGAGAATGGGAAAACCAATGAGCAGAGGTCAATATTGACACTCTGGAGTTGAATAAGATGATTCCAAACACTCAAGTAGATCAGAAAATACAAACAAGAAAGGAAATAACCGAAGTCAACTAGACAAGGGCGAAATGACAAACTCACACTGATCCCCAGCGAAGTCGCCAATTTTTTATGCAGGTAAATCCTCTCTGTGGATAGAGACGATCCCTCTAGCACTAGAGTGGGTCTAGTAACAAAGGGACAAGCTAGAGTGAAGGTTCCTAACTAATGAATGAAAAATATGAGGTAGATCAACCTACTTGGATTCCAACGTTGTTATCGTAGCTGTCATGGTGGCCTCTTGATTCCTGTCTTGGAAGGTCACAATCCTTTCGCAACTATGCTTGGATACCTGCAAAAATATCATAAAACAAGAGAAGCATATGAAACAATGATCTCATTCATAATTACTAACCCGTCAAGAAGGTTTAAGCATATAACATCAAATAAAACACAATAATGCAAGATGGGAACAAGACAATAATCATGTATATGTATTAATAGAAGAAAGAGTTACAACAAAGCCTTGAAGTTGGAGCCTCCTTCAATGGGGTTTAGTTGAAGTGCGTCTCGATGAATCGTCGGGGAATTCAAACGGGATGAAGACACAAGTCTAAGCTCTCTCAATGAGGATCTCTTCCGTTCTATCTTTTCTAACCAAATGTACAGAAATCTCTTCAGCGTTTCAGCTACAATATGTTCAGTTTAGCTAGCACATCAATGGAATATGGTTGTATTCATAGAGGGAGAGGAGGAGGTTGGGATCCATACAATAGTGGAAGGGATACCTTATCCCTTGGGATATTTCTCAAAAAGGTGGAAACAAGAGGCCAAAGGAGGAAGGTCGTGGTTATTCAGTCGAACCACTTCAGATGACTCACACACAAAGTTTGTTATGGTGGAAACTTTGCCTCTATTTTTTTTTTTAAATCCATAAACATGTTGGTGCGGGTAGCTAATTGGGACAAAGCGCCAATGGGCATGGGGCCCAGTGTTAATTTCCCCATCGGCGCAAGGGCATAATGGTCTACTAGCGCCAAGGAAAAAACAGGTGTTTTTGATGGTCTGTTCAGGAAGTTGTCAACAGAAGGAATGTTGCACTCATGGAAAGGGATGCAATGATGGTCTTTGCAAGGCATGACACTTTATTTTGGTCACAGAAATGAACCTCCAATGTTTGGGATGGGGATTGCAGGGACAATGACAAAATGTTGTGTAACAGCTAGAAGCACCGATTTTCCCGCATTGGGTTTTTTCGGGGAGAGTTGTCCAAAAAATCCTTGTGTGTCACTTTGTCATTAAGCATGTTATTCAGTTTAGATTTGTATATGTAGGCTATTAATGTATTTACTTCGATGTTAATGCTGAATATTTCAGATTAATAACTTATGTAAGTAGGAGAAGTAAATCAAAAATTTAATAGTAGGGTTTCTGTTTAAGTATATTCATAAATTTTCACATATGCAAGAGTCAACCTGAAATATATTTACGTCTAGTCACAGAGAATAATTTTGATCAACAAGGAAGCCTTGATACAAATGTAGGCAGTGAAGAGACTCCTCAAAACATATGACAATTATGTCAAAATTATTTTTATTGCATATCCGAATATGCTTTAGTAGAATTTATATCAGGCTTAAGGAATGTGATGTAATTTTGCCTTATAATTGTGAAAATTTTACCTCTCCAAAAATTGGTGTAGATTTTCTTTAGAAGAGTTTCAAGGTTTCCATAATGCTACCTCAATAATTACAAAATTTCTCTCCATAGAAAATCTCCAAAGTTATGGCATAGATTTGTCTCAAACAATAGAAAAATAATGACATCCTAGAACTCGATGTTTGTCATTTTTTCAAGGCTAAAATTAAGGCCTTAGGACCTACGACTTAGTTATAGGAGTATGGCCTCAAATGTATTTGAATATTTCCTCAACGAATGCACATTTGATATAGGATTATGGCCTTAGATAATCCGTAATTATTCCTTATAGAGAGAGATCCAAAAAAAAGCTCAACTTGGTCAAAAAATTCTTGAAAATAAACCTCAAAATGATTTCAGGGACACCTCAATATTACCTCGTATCAGACCTCAGATGGCCAAAAAATTTAGATGTCTATTCCTTAGACCTTAACATATGATAGATTCCTTCTCCAATATAGAGAATATTCAATTACACAAAAAGTAAAATATTAATTCCAAAAACCCTTGACTTTCATCCTACTTTAGATGAACAAGACTACTCCAAGTTGAAAATAAACCTTGCCACATATGTGCATTATTTTCCTTTCTTAAGAATGGTATATGTTTCTTGTATTTATAGAGTCGAAGAAGGATTTTAGAGAGGAAATTTGACATTTTCTAAGGAGGGAGTTGACTCAACAATATTTAAGTTTGAAATTCGAAATTCAAAAATACTTTTTGGGGAAAAAAACTCATCAATCATTATGGCTGACTTATATTCAATTATTTGGTAATTTATCCTTGATAAAATCTTCATTTTAATTTGACTAGAATAGGCCCATTTAATTTTAATTTACTTAGATAATAAATAAATAAAATTCTTGTAGCACCTCTTTGGGGTTCCTTGACCACTAAATGGCGTTCCAAACTTTAAGAATTAATATCTACTCAATCGAGAGGACCCACATGATGTGCCACCTATTGTTGCAATCAACATGATGAGGAGAATCAAATGAGTATGGTCATGAGAGAAAATTCATTGATATTCGTCCTCAAAATCTTCAAGTTTGGGGCAATAGGATTATGCATGTAGGATTCCATATCTCATCAACTGAGAGGACCCACATGTCGTGCCACCTACCATTAGAATTTCCATGATGATTACAATCAAATGAAGATGGTTATGATATCAAATTCACTCATTTTAATCCTAAAAATATTCAAAAATTGTGGGGAAATATGATTATGCATGTAATATTACAAAAAATTTAGCTTTTAGCTAAATGGAATATTATAGTTTGTTTCATCACTAGGAAGCTGAATAAGTGGGTAGGGAGGCCCATAAATCTCCTTAGAAGGAAAAATAACACTCCTAATGTGAAAGGAGGAAGAATAAGCAGCTGGATTAAGCACCTTTGGGTGTGAATTGGAGGGGATACATGTTTAATAGGTCAACTTTGACCAAATCAACAATGTTGTCATGGAGGAGTGGCATTTATGATGAGACAACACAGTTTTAGTGGAGGACAGCTTGCATGAGCTTAGTGGCAATTATGGATGGGACCCAATGTGAGAAGGCTCACATACCATATATGGAGGGGATGGCAGCCGTTGTTATTCATGTTTTAGATTATCATTTTGATATTGGTCTATTTAGACCTTGCATCCTTTAGCTGTTTAGCGGGGTTTGTTGTGCTGTTTAGTACAAGAGTGTTCCTAATTGGGAATCCCTACCTCATCCTCAGGGAAGGACTGGTTCATTGGGCTACATTTCCTCATTTCAATATTCTGGCCAAGCTACCTTCTTCAGCTACAACACAATTTTTGTTTAGAGCTGGGTTGTGTTGTAGGGTGTAGAAAAGTAGGATCACATAGAGCCAATTCTGGGATTGTTTTTCAGTGGAGAGGTCGCCTATCCATTGGAGCATAAGAAAGGAGGGCTACTGATCATACTTCTAAATTTTTGGCATCAATCCAACCATCTACCATCCCTTATAGCGTAGTTACAAACCAGATATGTGCTATTTTTAGAGGCAGTTACTAGGAGGGTTCATTGAGCTCATCAGGAGGGTCTATTTCTATGATGGAGGGATTAGCCTTCTATTGAGAAATACCATTGGAGGAGGACATTACCATTTCAGATCTGTCATAGCCTCATTCTATTTCAATTCTAGTTTGCAGTGGCATATCAACCTCAGGGTTATTGTCACATTGTATATTTCTTGGTATTTTTAGCAATATTTTCCGGGTTGGCTAGAAATCTTGTATTATAGCCCTTATCTTCTTTTCTGGGCATTTATTTTGTATCCATCAGCCATATTCCATTAATGTATGTTTACAGCAGAAGCTACACTAATATAGACAGTGATGTCACTACTTTCCGACATTCTATACAGTAGCAGCAACTCATGTGCTTATTGATATGATCATTGGAGGATTTTTTCTCTTGCTTGAGTGGCTTTACCCTCAAGGTATTTTTGTATATTGTTGCTGATATCTTAATAAATTGATGGCTGCATATTGATCCCTCTTATGACATGTTCCAAATCGTTGTGTTTTACATTATTATGTCTTGTATTTCTTCTATTTCCATTTTGGAATATTACAGTGGTATTAGAGCATAATCTTGGTTCAACCTGTGCATTCAAGACATTATGTCATTAGGAGGATAATCTTGTCACAGAAAGGAGAAGTTGTACAAAGGAAACAAAGGCATCACTCCATTATTTGGAGAAATGAAGGAAGAGAGGCTCTCCCATCTTCTTTTTCAAACTGTGAAAAATATCAAGAAAGAAATCAAGGAGATGAAAAGGGAGAGGTGTAGAAAATTTCCAAGAGGGTTTGAAAGTGAAGCAAGCCCTAAATATTCACATGATGGGTGTGATCATTCAACCACACATGCAGATCCATAGAGCAGTTTATTGCCCACATTCACTGCAAGGGAAATGGAGGAAGAAGATGCACCAAGGGAGGAGACCTTGAGTGACTATCTTCACGAGTATGAGTCTCAATCTTGGAGATTCAAGGATCACTTGTAATTCCAAGGGTTTTTCCAACTCAAGGAAGATGGAAGATCTAGAAACCATGACATTAGCAAGAGAGGTAGAGTATTTCTGCCTAACTTTGATGGATCATCAAAGTACACAACCAAGGCTTGGGTGAAGGAGCTAGATTCCTATTTTTAGCTACACCAAGTCTCAGAAAAGGAGGCCATTAGAGTAGCAGCATTGCACCTTAAAGGTATGGCCCATGATTGGTGGTTTGATAATTATGCTTCATTTCTTCATGCAAATTTAAATACTTGTGCAAGGTTCACTAGGAATGTAATGAAAATATTTGATATTAAACATTGTGAAACATCCTTTGTTGAACCTAAAAACTCAAAACCTTTGCATGAGTTGGACAGATGTATTTTACCAAATCCACTCCATATTTCTATTGAAGGGGATAAAAACATGCATAATACCTTTCCAAGGGAAATATCCCCACTTCTTGAAGAGCCCTCTTCTATAGATGAAGACATGGAGATTCCTCCTTCAAGGGAAGACCAAGATCTAAGGTCTCTCATTGATGATGGGGCATTCTCAAATATTGATGAAGATGATGAGAAAAGAAGAGCTAACATCGTTCTACCATCAGGAGAAGGTCCATCACCACATGGAGGTGGAAAGGGAGCCATTTATTCTGTTAGAGGAGCCCTTGTGTCTTTGCAAGGAGTTCCAAATGATCTAAATTGTGGGAACTAAAGCACAATTCTAGAGCAGCATGTATTAGTTTTTGTGGATTGTGAGATGGGAGGAGAAGAAGGAAAGAAGGATCAGCATAAAGGGATGATGAGAATTCACCCTTATCTATTTTAGGAGGTTTCTGCATAGAATAAAGGGACTGTATTGTGCACTGAAAGGAGGGACAAATCAGTCCACTCATATATATAGTCTATTTTAGATCTTGATTTCTCACTACATGGGGGAATTCCACCTGGGAGGCCACCAGATCTAGACTTGGTGAGAGACATATTACAATTTGGTTCACCACTCTTAGATCCCAGAGGGGTGGATACTTTGGAGTGGCCTAGTACAGCGCAGAGAGTCTGGGATAGACTTAAGGAGGAGGGAGACATTCTCCCATTTTTAGCATTACCCACTCTCACTACATATTATGCGCTGACAGAAGTTGTTGCAATGATGGAGGATGGCACCACCATGGTGCAAGGAGGCAACTCCATGGATTTGGAGAAACAGAGGGACTTCCCTTGAGGAAGGAATCCTCCACATATTGGAGAAGATGGAGGCCACTCAAGCTTACATTGGCCAAGATCAAGAGGTTCTTTTTGGATGGTAGCTTCTCATGGGAGGCAAAATTCCAAAGGTCACCACTTCTACTTGAGCATGAGTAGCTACATGATGGGCATGGCAGCACTTTGGAGGATGATTTTGGCAGGAGGCATGTCAAAGGAAAATACAACAGCATGTGGGTAGCTTCAAATTTCAGATCTTCAGCATTGTCTCTTAGGAGGATTGATCCATATTGGAGATCTCAACTTCTAGTAGAGTACTCCAAAGATATTGGTGCTTGCATGATTCTTGATGAACTGGAGGGGGATGATAGATACATGGTAGATGACGGGGTCATCTATTCTTATGGTATAGTCTTCAGTGACTAGATCTTTTGAACTCAGGGATAATTTGTTACATGCAACACTTGTGGACATTCTTTCCATGCACCTTGATGCATATCAGTCCTTGATGGAGGAGTTCACTTGGGAGGGAATCCAACAGGATGTATACTAGCATATGGAGAGATGCATAGCTCGGATGATGATGGAGAGGTTGTCACAACCACTTCCCTACTCATTGAGAGTGAGGGAGAACTTTCACTTGAGCCATTTCAGCTCAATGACCAAGGTACATAGTAGAGGATGTACATTTATGCATTATGATTTATACTCTTTTACTTTTGTGAGTAGCATATTGTACCAAGGAGGATCATTCCTTCTTGTATATTGTATTGTGATGTACTTGAGGCCATTTTCAGCGTTTATGTTGGCCATTCTATTGGTGGTTTGTGGAAGAGGCCACATGATTCTTGGAGTGCACCATTGGCACCATACTTTACTTCTGAAAGACACTTGTTATACTTTGTCTTGAGTCAAGCAGGAGATGCGCTGCATTGGTTAAACAAGTGGGACTATGATCCACCTCCCAGTTGTCATATGGAAACTTGTTTTTATTTGCTTTCACTTCCATATATTGATGATGTTCTTGTTCTTATGGGAATCTTTGTTGGGAGGATGGCACAAGAGTTGGAGGTGCACATTGGGAGTATGATTCTCCATACTTCATATGTTGCATGTTTTAGGAGAAACAATGGGCAAGCCATGATTGCCACACTACATCTCTTGTCTTCATGTGGGAGGAGCCATTTGGAGAACTTGAGTTCTTGGGAGAGGCACTTCATGGATGTTTTGTTTGGTGGGGTAACTTGGTACATTCTTGGAGACCATAATATTTCACCCCAAGATCAGCAGCAGCCCCATACATATCATAAATGGAGAGAGAAACAACATAATTGGAAAAATCTAATCTCTCCATATAGCCCCAATACATTGCATGAATCGGGGGTTGAGGATTTCTTTGATGAGATACCTAGAATGGATCATTTCATTTGGATGATAGAATGGGTATGGGAGTCTCTCATTGGGAATGAGATCCCCTATGTTTTTCATCACTCCTACCTTGAGGAGGCCATTGGACAATAAGAAGGTTTCCACTTACACCTTCCACTTTCTCATGATGTGAGCCATGTGGGGTTGCATACTTGGGAGGAACAATTGGAGGGCAAATTTATTGCATATTATTTTGAGCAATGGTGGGGACTATTGATGAGGAGGCCAAGAGAGGAGCAGGGGAGGAATTTTGCTCGACCTTTACAGTTGCTTCAGGAAAACCAACATTTTGGAGGCGAGGACTGTAATATTCCAAAAAATTTAGCTTTCAACTAAATGGAATATTATAGTTTGTTTCATCACTAGGAAGGTGAATAAGTGGGTAGGGAGGCCCATAAATATCCTTAGAAGGAAAAATAACACTCCTAATGTGAAACGAGGAAGAATAAGCAGCTGGATAAATCACCTTTGGGTGTGAATTGGAGGGGATACATGTTGAATAGGTCAACTTTGACCAAATCAACAACGTTGTCATGGAGGAGTGGAATTTATGATGAGACAACGTAGTTTTAGTGGAGGACAACATGCATGAGCTTAGTGGCAAGTATGGATGGGACCCAATGTGAGAAGGCTCACATACTATATATGGAGGGGATGGCAGCCATTGTTATTCATGTTTTAGATTATCATTTTGATATTGGTTTGTTTAGGCTTTGTATCCTTTAGCTGTTTAGCAAGGTTTGTTGTGTTGTTTAGCACAAGGGTGTTCCTGATTGGGAACCCTACCTCATCCGCAGGGAAGGAGAGGTTCATTGGGCTGAACTTCCTCATTCTGGTATTCTGGCGAAGCTACCTCCTTCAGCTACAACATAGTTTATGTTTAGAGTTGGGTTGTGTTGCAGGGTGCAGCAAAGGAGGATCACATAGAGCCAATTCTAGGCTTGTTTTTCAGTGGAGAGGTAGCCTCTCCATTGGATGATCTGCAAGGAGGGATCCTGGAAATATTTCTACATTTTTGGCATCATTCAAACCATCTACCATCCCTCATAGTGTAGTTACAAACTAGATCTGCGTTATTTTTAGAGGCATTTGCTGGGAGGGTTCATTGAGCTCATCAGGAGGGTCTATTTCTGAATGGAGGGATCAACCTTCTATTGAGAAATACCATTGGAGGAGGACATTATCATTTCAGATTTTTCATAGATTCATTCTATTTCAGTTCTAGTTTGTAGTGGCATATCAACCTTAGGGTTATTGTCACATTGTATATTTCTTGGTATTTCTAGCAATCTTTTTCGGGTTGGCTATAAATCAAGTATTAGAGCCCTTATCTTCTTTTTTGGGCATTTATTTTGTATCCATCGGCCATATTCCATTAATGTATGTTTACAGCAGAAACTACACTGATATATATAGCGTTGTCACTTCTTTTTGACATTCTATATAGTAGCAGCAACTCATGTGCTTATTCATATGATCATTGGAGGCTTGTTCTTCTTGCTTGAGTGGCTTGACCCTCAAGATATTTTTGTATATTGTTGTTGATATCTTACTAAAATGATGGTTTCATATTGATCCCTCTCATGACATGTTTAGAATCACTGTGTTTTACATTATTATGTCTTGTATTTCTTCTATTTCCATTTTGGAATATTACAATGCATGTGGGTTTCTAGGACACCTTGACCATTATAGCTTCAATCAATCAATCTAGATGAATATTAAGAGCCTTCGAGGATTTATTTTGGCATCAATGACAACACCATTCAACATTTTGTCACTGAGTACAATATTTTTTGCTATTGTTTTTTCCATAAGTCCAACACTTTATAGGTTATCATATGAAACCCTTGGCTTCCTCTCCTATAGGTCGATAGAACCATTCTTTACCAGTAGTAGTGGATTTTTGTTGAAATTCACCCCTGATAGGAGTAATAAACTTCATATTCCTTCCTTCAAGTTGATATATTTCAACTTTCTAACATTTTCCTCTAAATTTGGACTTACCTTTTTCTTTCCAATCAATTTGGGACTCATTCCTATGCTTGGAATATTCATAGAAATACTTCATCTTTCAGATGGTTTCCTCCAATGTTTTTGGCTCATCAAACTGTATTTTTTTTTTGATACCTATGGAAATGCATTGAGATACCTCTAGATATTTACCTTTTCATCTTTGAGGTAAGGAACATGTTATCACACTCTATATTTTCAAAATCGGTTTTGATAAGGTCACCATAGGTTTCATGTTATGTCATGTTGGTTCAATTATTTGATGAAGAATTTACCAAATCATGTTTATCCTATGTCAAAAAAACCACCATGAGTCATGTCATGTCAGTCAGCTACACTCCATGTATTTTTTTTTTCACACCCATGCCTTCAAATTAAAAAAGTGAACCACTTTCCAGTTAAATAGAGTTTCATAGCGAATTCAATGCCAAATAGGCAAATTTCGCTACGAAAATACCCGATAATTTCGTAGCGAATATGAGGATTTCTCTGTTTTTTTACTTTTGAGCAGTCAAATTCAAGGGAAATTTATGGGAAAATAGAGAAGTATTTTAAAAAATTGAGAGAGGTTATTGTCAAGAACATATCAAATAAAATTAACCTCTTTCATGTTTCTCAAAGGTGCTACAAATTGGGATATTTAGATATATATTTTAGCTCTATTTTTAGAATGCAGAATTTTCATATTTTATACATGTTTTTAGAATGCAGATTCTGGACAACTGGATATGCTTTTCAAAAAAACAAGAGAAATTTTCTTCAAAACATACTTACCTACAAAAACCTCCTTTGGTTTTGCAACATCTATCAAGGATAGGGAGATACGAGCTCATATCTGAACCCTATTTTTTTAGAAAAAAACAGTCATTTTATTGATAGATAAACTTGCTAAAGGTGAAAAGGATGTTTTTTGAAGAGGGTAAGAGGAAATTTTGCATGATCATACTTCATCATATCAATTTTCAGACCTACAGGTGAAATTTTGAAGAAAAAGGAGAATTTTGAGTTTTTTTTTCACTTTAGGTGTTTTCGTAGCACCAGCCAGGCTTGAAGCCCAAAAAATGCTACGAAATTTCTGAAGATGAATTTTTGATAAAAGGGTGGTTAAACTTGAAATTAAAGCTTGGGAAAATTTTTTATTATATCTTTAAATATATCAAATAAATCCATGAAAGAAAAGAGAGCTAAGAGGTGGTGGAAATTGGTAAATTAAATTTGCTACCAAAAGCTACTACGAAACTGCCTTGTTTTCCCCTGTTTTGGCTGCAAGTTGAATTTTGAAGGAATTTTGTCTTGAATTGGTGAATTAAAGGTCATTTGATCACATGTGGAGGTCAAATATAGTCAGGAGGATATTTTCATACTGGTTTGGTCCACAAAGCTGTCCAGCTCATTTTCATATTATCAATTCATCATGGAGGTATTTCATCATGTGTGATGGCAGCATCTCCTTAAAAGTGGGAAGACGTGTTTCATGAAGAACTCCTAACATTTTTTAAAGGCTCATGGCATCAGAAATTAAAATCTATTGGCAAAAGTTTTTAAAACAAAGGCGCTACGAAAAGTTGCTACCAAATGAGCACTACAAAAATTTATGTACATGACTGTTTTAGCAGTCAACTTCACTCTTGATTTCTGACCAAATAAAAAAATATTTTGGAAATATGAAAGAATTTTTTCTTCATCACAGGTCCATATACAAAACCCTCTCTCATTTTCTTCAAATCCATCAGGTTTTGGAAATTATACACTTATCTTTGAAGCCTAGTTTTCAGAATTTTCACTAGTCAGATTTGTGAAAAAATTGTAAAGATTCGACTTGGAGGAGGTCCAACTCAGCATCCACGTGGCATAATAACACATCAACACTCTAGTACATTCAGAAAATTAGTTGGTTGCAGTTGATAAGGTTTATTAAATTGATTTTTTGAACTATTAATGTAATAAGAGTCCTTTTTGTATTCAAACTTTGCAAAACAAAAATATCCCTAAGAAGTCTTCAAGTGATGGAATCATGTTTGAAATAGGTCTCTGAGGTGGGAATTCGAAGCTATAAAGGTGGAATATCATTTGTATGAGTCCTCACTCTATAAATGTGATATTTTTAGAGTTATAAATGGTTGGAAGATGTTACTTGTGACTACTACTATTGTAAATTGTTTTGATCAGTAACAAACAGTGGATGTGGGCTTTCTCCTTCACCTGAGATTCATTTGATGTTTTCATGAACCTTGTCCTATGTATCTTGCTACTTTTATTTCAATATATTAATTTTTTATTACTCATAATTTGTGCTTCTCATGCTCTGAATTCCTTCAAGCATTAAACTATTGTATGTCTTTCTCAATATCCTACTTTCAATATCTTAATGTTCATTACTCAGAATTCATGTTTCTCATGCTCTAATTTCCTTTGAACATTTATCTATTGAGTAAATTATGTGTGTGTTTTATTTTCATTTAAATATCTACACACCTCAGCTTCCACAAGGAGAACCTTTTTCATTGAGTTCCCTAGCACTGACTCCATAAGCCCAATTGTAGCAAATCTTCTACATTTTCCACCTGCAATCATATACAATCAAGTCATTATCATATAGTTAGCCATCTAATAGAGTTTGTATTGAAAAGATCATAAGTTATCTTGAGATAGACCTCTCATATTGAAGAGGCTAATCTTCAGTCAAAAGCTGGTATGAAAATGTTATCACCAAATTGATTCATGTTGGGTTGCTTCAATGGTCAACTTGGAGTAACTATTTCATACCACCTTTTGACTAAAGATTGGCCTCTTCAGTATGAGAAGGCTCTCTCAAGAAAAATTATGATATTTTCAATACAAACTCTATTATATGGCTAACTCTATGTTAATGACTTGATTGTATATGATTGTGTTAGGTCCCTATATTACTAGTATAGTACCTTATTGTTGTTAGTGTAACCCCTTTATTGTTATTATTGTACCCTTGTAACCCCCATTCTGTTATTATTGTGCCCCTAAATTATTATTGTTAGGTCGGCTAGGATTACATTGTGGTTCACTGGGACTACATTATTATGTTCCATGGACTCCTATATATAGAAAGGAGGTTTTGTAAATTGAATCATCCAAGAATTGTTCATTCATATAATGTATTGGAGGTTGCCCCCTCGAAGTGGCTCATTTCTAAGGCGTGAATATCTCTTTTCTTCTCTCTTTGGAGCTGGTTACACAACATTTGGTATCAGAGCTTCGGGATTCTAGGGTTTCGCTGCTCCAAACAGGTCATCGTGGCATTTTCGCTATAATTTTTTTTCTACGAAGCTTCAGAAGCTGAAATTTCTAGGGTACGAAACTGAAATCTTGAGGAAGGTTGTCTAAAAATTTCAGATCTTGGTTCGCAATATTTGAGGAGATATCATCTGTGGAAGTTAGGTATTTTTTCAGGCTCATAAACAGGTCATCGTGGCATTTGCGCTATAAATTTTTTTGTACGAAGGTTCAGAGTCTGAAATTCATATGATGCGAAGCTGAAATCCTGAGGAAATTCGTCAAAAAATTTCAGAGCTTGGTTCGCAATATTTTTGGAGATATGATCTGTGGAAGGTAGTGCTTTTTCAGGCTCCTGAATTGCATCTCAAAGAGGTGATCGTGGGAAAATCTCAATAACTCTCTCTCTGGGCAGTGGATTTGAGTACCGTAAAAAGTGGTCGCAAGTACACGGACTGTAGTTTCTTGGCTATCAATTTCAGAGACAAAGGATGAAACAGTGACACGTGGCAAGTCCTACAAGTTTGCTCTACTGAACCAGTCCAAAATTAGGTCATTGTGGGAGATTGGACACAACTTTGTCTTGAGGAATCCAAATTAGATCAGACCTGTGGCATTTGAAAGAAGCTTCAGAGGGCTACTACAGGGCTGAATTTCAGATATTGAAGATTTTCAATTACAGAGATAATTCAATTTCAATATCGAGTTCCTCAAAAGCAAGTAAAAAGTGTGTATATTTTTTTCCAAATTGCATAAGTCTTGTTTGAAGAATCAAGTTGAATTGATTCCAAGGGCATATTGTAGAATAGATATCAGTATTGGATTCTAAAATGGCCCCTAAAAGAATTCAACACCCATTAAGTCAAGGCTCAGAACATGACTCATAATATCTAAGAATCGTTTCACATCTATCAAAATCTCAGTGAATAGCATAGTATGGCACAAATTTCACTCTCGCAAAGAGCATCAAAAAATGAAATGGAAGTTTTGAAGAAAGGTGTGGAAGTGAAGATGGATGGTTTGAAGAAAGGCATGGAAGCTAAGATGGATGGTGTGCAAGTAAAGATGGAAGGTTTGAAGAAAGGCGTGGAAGCTAAAATGGATGGTGTGCAAGCTAAGATGGATGGCATGGAAGTGGGCATGGAAGCTAAGATGGATGACATGAAAGACAACATAGAAAACATGAAGAATGATCTAAAATCATACATGGAAGGCTTGATGACAAGCTTAAAACCAGAAATGATTCCTAATGGCGGAAATATAGGAGAAGAACCTCATGATGAGAACAAAATAAATGTTAATCGAGATTTCATAAACTCGAATGTTGGTGGGAAGAACCACCATATTCCAAAAATGGATATGAGGAAGTTTGATGGAAAGGATCCTGTAACATGGATACTACAGATGGAGCAATATTTTGACCTCCATAATGTGCAAAACACACAAAAGGTACGCATTGCAACTTTACATTTAGAACAAAATACATTTGAATGGTATCGATGGCTTTGCTCCCGTAAAAAAATTGTCACTTGGTCAATTTTTACGGAGGAAATGATAGCACATTATGAGGATACAAAGAGCAACACCTTCTTTAGCCAATTGATAAATCTCAAACAAAAGGGTTTAGTGGGGCGGCACATTGAGGACTTCCAAAAATTGAATATAAGGGTAACTGATATTCCAGAGGAACACAGGATTGATCTCTTCATAGGCACTCTAAAGGATAACATCCAACATGAAGTTCGTGTTTTGGAACCTGATTCATTGGAGAAGGCATTCAGGTTGGCAAGAAAGTTGAATGTAAAATTATGGCGACAAGGAAGCCTACCACTCAATTCTATAAAGAAGGAAGTGTTTCTACGCCTAGATTTCCACAACCTACAAGGTTGACACCACAACAATTGGAAGAAAAAAGAGCAAAAGGGCTTTGCTACGTTGTGATAGCAAATACACCAAAGGTCATAAGTGTGCTGAAAAAAAATTATTTTACATAGATTGTGAAGAAGAAGAAGAAAATGAACAAGAAGAGGATACACACCAGGAACCAACCATAGAAGAGGAAGAAATGAATCCGACCATATCATGTAATGCACTGGCAGGAATTACCACTCCTCAAACTCTAAAGATAGCAGGACAGATCAAGAAGAAAAAGGTAATAGTGTTGATTGATTCAGGTAGCACCCATAATTTTATTCATTGTAAGGTAGCCAAAGAATTAAATTGTTTCCTATACCCAGCACCAGAATGTCAAGTGATGGTTGCAAATGGAGGAACTATAAATTGCTCTGGAAAATGCCATAACATCAAGCTGACCATGGGGGAATATGTGTTGACTAGTCCAATGCTTTCCATTCCTATGGGAGGTGCTGATGTTGTACTAGGAGTACAATGGTTACAATCTTTGGGGACTGTAGCTTTTAATTTTCAAGAACTTTTCTTGAAATTCTTTTCAGAAGGAAAGGAAGTCGAATTACGGGGTATTGAAGGGAAGCCAGGAAGGATAATAAGCTCTAGTGGCATGACAAAGCTTCTAAAGAAAGAACAACGAGGCGTAATTGCACAATTATGCTCACTAGAAGTTCCAACATCAAAATCATCTATTTCTGCAGATCTCCAACAAGTCTTGTACAATCATTCCAAGGTAACTCCCAAAGGACTCCCACCTATTCGTGATCATGATCATGCTATTAATTTGATTCCAGGAAGTGTTCCTCCAAACATCAGGCCTTATAGATATACTTACTTCCAAAAGAGCGAAATTGAACGTATGATTGCAGAAATGTTAGAGGCGGGTATAATTCAACCTAGTCAAAGTTCTTTCTCTGCTCTTGTAGTATTGGTACACAAGAAGGATGGATCATGGCGAATGTGTCTGGATTATAGGGAGCTCAATAAGCTCACCATTAAAGATAAATTTCCCATTCCTATGATTGATGAATTATTGGATGAATTGCATGGAGCAATTTATTTTACCAAGTTGGATCTTCGTTTAGGATATCATCAAATTAGAATGAAGACTGAAGATATTCAGAAAACAACATTTTGAACTCATGAGGGTCATTATGAATTTTTGGTCATGCCTTTTGGCCTTACCAATGCACCTTCTACATTTCAAGGGTTGATGAATTCCATTTTCAAACCCTTCCTTAGAAAATTTGTGGTAGTATTTTTTGATGATATACTAATCTATAGCAGGTCTTGGAAGGATCATGTTGAACATGTTGACAGGGTGCTCAAACTATTGTAGGAGAAACAATTATATGCAAAAACATCCAAATGTTTCTTTGGAGTACAAGAGGTGGAATATCCGGGTCATATTGTATCTCACGAGGGTGTTAAGGTAGACCCTAACAAAATTAAATCCTTTAAGGAATGGAAAGTCCCCACAACCATAAAGCAGTTGCGAGGATTTCTCGAGTTAACAGGGTATTATCGAAAGTTTGTTAAGAATTATGGGAGAATAGCAGCACCTATAACAACATTATTGAAGAAAGATGCATTTTCATGGACTCCTGAAGCAACTAAGGTCTTTGAACATCTTAAAGAGGCAATGTGCCTAGCACCAGTCTTAGCTACGCCAGACTTCACAAAAACCTTTATTGTGGAATGTGATGCCTCAGGAAATGGAATTGGTGCAGTTTTAATGCAGGAAGGAAGACCCATTGCTTTTGAAAGTCGTCCAATCAAAGCAAAGTATTTACAGAAACCTATTTATGAGAAGGAAATGTTAGCAATACTGCATGCACTAAAGAAATGGAGAACTTACCTAATGGGAAGACACTTCAAGGTAAAAACTGATCATGATAGTCTTAAACACTTTTTTGAACAAAGACTATCTTCAGAAGAGCAGCAAAAATGGGTCACAAAGATGTTGGGTTATGACTTTGAAATAATCTACAAAAAAGGAAAGCTTAATGTTGTTGCTGATGCACTCTCAAGAAAGAATGAAGAGGTGGAAGCATTGCTTTGTGCCATTTCTATTATCCAACCAGATTGGATAACCGAAGCAAGAGATGAATGAAGAAGGACAAAGATGTATGGACACTCATTCAAAAGTTGCAGCAAGATCCTAGTACATCTGATACATTTAGTTGGAAAAATGATTCCTTATGGTACAAAGATCGCTTATATCTTTGTAATAATTCTCAACTAAAACAAAAGATTCTTCTGGAATTGCACACTTCTCCTTTAGGAGGACACTCAGGATTTTTAAAAACTTACCACAGGGTGAAGAAAGAATTTTTTTGGGATGGCCTTAAATCTGATATTCAAAAGTTTGTGGCGGAATGTTTGGTTTGCCAGCAGAATAAAGTGGAAACAATTAAGACCCCATGACTTCTACAACCTTTATCCATTCCAAGTCAACGTTGGGAGGAGATTTCAATGGATTTTATCACAGGTTTACCTAAGTCCGAAGGAAAGAGTGTCATCATGGTGGTAGTTGATAGATTTACCAAGTATGCACACTTTTGTGCATTATCTCATCCATTTAAAGCAAGTACAGTTGCTACTACATTTATGGACACAATTCAAAAGCTACATGGAAATCCAAGGGTTATTGTGAGCGACAGAGATCCCATTTTTACTGGAAATTTTTGGACGGAGTTATTTTCTTGTTTGGGTACTCAATTAGCTCATAGCTCATCTTATCATCCTCAATCTGATGGTCAAACTGAGATAGTAAATAAATGTTTGGAAGGATATCTTCGTTGTTTTGTAATTGATAAACAAACACAATGGGTCAAGTGGTTACCTCTCGCTGAATGGTGGTATAACACTTCCTTCCATACTGCAGCAAAAATGACCCCATTTATGGCACCTTATGGATATCATCCACCATCCATCACATCATCTTTAAGGGAAAATTCGAAGGTTCAAGCAGTGGAAGATCACATCGAGCATCAGCAAGAAGTTCTCCAACTCTTAAAGGATAACCCGAATTTGGCACAAAATCGAATGAAACAACAGGCAGATCAACATCGTAGCGAGAGAAGTTTTGATGTAGGAGATTGGGTATTTTTACGGCTACAACCATACAAACAAATGTCCCTCAAGCAAGCAAAGAAGGATAATAAATTATCGCCAAAGTACTATGGTCCTTACAAGGTGTTGCAAAATATTGGTACTATGGCATACAAATTGGAGCTCCCTGCTTCTTCACGAGTGCATCCAATTTTCCATGTTTCATGCTTAAAGAAGGTTATAGGTGAAAATCTTCCAGTTCAAACAATATTGCCAGAACTTGATGAGGAAGGAAAAATCATATTGGAACCAAAAGCGGTCATGGAAACAAGAACTCGACAACTACGGAATCGATCAATTTCAGAGTATCTCATCAAGTGGAAGAATTTATACACTGAAGATTCTACATGGGAGGATGAAAAATTTATACGGAAGCACCCAGAGCTACTCAAGCGTTGAGGACAACGCTTTTTTGAAGGAGAGGGGCATGTTAGGTCCCTATATTACTAGTATAGTACCTTATTGTTGTTAGTGTAACCCCTTTATTGTTATTATTGTACCCTTGTAACCACCATTCTGTTATTGTGCCCCTAAATTATTATTGTTAGGTCGGCTAGGATTACATTGTGGCCCACTGGGATTACATTATGGCCCCATGGACTCCTATATATAGAAAGGAGGTTTTGTAAATTGAATCATCCAAGAATTGTTCATTCATGTAATGTATTGGAGGTTGCCCCCTCGAAGTGGCTCATTTCTAAGGCGAGAATATCTCTTTTCTTCTCTCTTTGGAGCTGGTTACACAACAGATTGCAGGTGGAAAATGTAGCAGATTTTCTACCATAAATTGCTACGAAACTGCCTTGTTTTCCCCTGTTCTGGAAGCAAGTTGAATTTTGAAGGAATTTTGCCTTGAAGTGGTGAATTAAAGGCCAGTTGATCACATGTGGAGGTCAAAGATAGTCAGGAGGATATTTTCATATTGGTTTGGTTCACAAAGCTTTCCATCTCATTTTCAAATTATCAATTCATCATGGAGGTATTTCATCATGTGTGATGGCAGCATCTCCTTAAAAGTGGGAAGACATGTTTCATGAAGCCCTCCTAACATGTTTTTAAGGCTCATGGTAGTAGAAAGTCAAATTTATTGTAAAAAGTGTTTAAAACAGAGGCGCTACGAAAATTTTCTACCAAATGAGTGCTACGAAAATTTGTGTACATGACTTTTTTAGAAGTCAACTTCACGCTTGATTTCTGACCAAATAAAAAAATATTTTGGAAATATGAAAGAGGTTTTTATTTAGCACAGGTCCATATACATAAAAATCTCTCTGTTTTTTCAAATCCATCAGGGTTTGGACATTATACACTCATATTTGAAGCCTATTTTTCAGAATTTTCACTAACCAGATTTGTGAAGAAATTGTAAAAATTTGACTTGGAGGAGGTCTAGCTCAGCATCCACGTGGCATAATAACACATCAACACTCTAGTACACTCAAAAAATTATTTTTTTTCAGTTCATAAGGTTTATTAAATTTATTTTTTGAACTGTTAATGAAAGAAGAGTCATTTTTGTATTCAAACTCTACAAAAGAAAAATATCCCTAGGAAGTCTCCAAGTGATGTAATCATGTTTGAAATAGGTCTCTGAGGTGGGAATTCGAAGCTAGAAAGGTGGAATATCATTTTTATGAGTCCTCGCTCTATAAATGTGATATTTTTAGAGTTAGAAATGGTTGGAAGATGTTACTTGTGACTACTACTATTGTAAATTGTTCTGATCAGTGATAGAGAGTGGATGGGGGCTTTCTCCTTCATCTGAAATTCATTTGATGTTTTCATGAACCTTGTCATATGTATCTTTATACTTTTATTTCAATATATTAATGTTTTATTACTCAGAATTCGTGATTCTCATGCTATGACTTCCTTCAAGCATTAAAATATTGTATGTCTTTCTCAATATCCTACTTTCAATATCTTAATGTTCATTACTCAGAATTCATGTTTCTCATGCTCTAATTTCTTTTGAACATTTATCTACTGAGTAAATTATGTGTGTGTTTCCTTTTCATTTAAATATCTACATGCCTCAGCTTCCACAAGGAGAGCCTTTGTCATTTAGTTCGCTAGCACTGACTCCATAAGCCCAATGGTAGAAAATCTTCTACATTTTCCACCTCCAATCATATACAATCAAGTCATTATCATATAATTAGCCATCTAATAGAGTTTGTATTGAAAATATCATAAGTTATACTGAGAGAGCCCTCTCAGATTGAAGAGGCTAATCTTCATTCAAAAGCTGGTATGAAATAGTTACTCCAAGTTGATCATTGAAGCAACCCAACAGGAATCAATTTGGTGATAACATTTTGGTGTCGTTGCCGGGGACCAAGGTGTGAATTTTCCCAAAGAATGAAAAAGTTCCAGTTCTAAGGTTCGAGAGCAGAAGACACTTAGACACATATTGGCTGTATTTATGCTCTCGTGACTCCACACATCAAATAATCAATTGGAAGGTGAATCCACTACTTGAAGATCAGTAGCTTGATGAAGTTCCAATATTAGTTCCATTGCAAGAATAAATGCCAGGTATGCCCCTATGAATCAGTCTCACATCCCTGGTTTTCCAAATCCTATGCCAAAGGTCGATTGGTTAACTGATCTTCCCATATTTAAAAATGAAAAGAAATACAATGCTGCTCTTCATTTGGTTAGATTCCATATGCATGTACACAAACTTAAGGTTTAGTTCCTAGAGGATTGTCTCATGAATATGTTTATGGTCACTTTAGAAGGAAAAGGATGGTCTTGGTACGAAAGCCTGCCAAATGGTTCCTTATATTCTCTTGTTGATTTCCATGTTTCATTTTATGAGATGTATAAAGAATATCATTCTTCCTTATTGTTGTTCAAAGACTATTGTAAACATTGTGTGAGTTTTATTGAATATTTGGAGAATTGTTATGAAGATGATGAGTTCATGGATGAGGAAATTTTAGAGGCCCTTCATGACAATCCCTTTCATCACCAATAAGAAAGGATAACCTCTCTCTTGGATGAAAATGAAACACAACAGGAGTTTATTTATGACAATCATGTTACATCTGAGTCTAAGTTTAATGAAAAGTTGCAGTAGAATTGTCAGTCTTTTGATCATCAGGAATATGAGAATCATTTCAAACAACAAGAGGATATAATGGAAGATAATTTCTATAATCCTTAGGTAAAGGAAGAAATTTATTCTTCATGTCATTCCTTGCATCAGCCTACATCAAATGAAGAAAATTTTAAAAAGAAAAATTTAGACAATCATATGGGTATGCAGTTTCATGGTATGCACGGTAATAATGTTAATAGCTACTCCAAGATCAATCAGAGTATTGGGAATACATACTCCATTTATATCCACTGAAACAATATGATTCCCAAGATAAATATATTTCTTTGCTAAATTCCTTCCATTAATTGCATCAGCACATTCCCCAATAAGATGAATAGTCAGTGTATATTTCTATTTCCTCTCCAGTTTCTTCAAAAACAAGTCCCTCACCATTTTAACATAGATGGGTATATTGAAAATAGCTTGAAACAAGTGAATTTTAACACATTTTTTCTTAATTCATTGATCACATCGTACTCAAGGTGGTTCACCGGTTCACTCTTGTTTAGCCTCTCAAGATAAGGAGGATTTAACGTCTCCCTTGAGGGCTTATCATTTTTTTGTGGGGTTATCGAACTAGTGGTGCCTTCTACAAATCCAGGGGTTTCTTCATCTCTCTCTTCTTCTATAATGTGGTTGGAATTCAACAACACCTTGCCTAAGCATAAATGAATATATTTCACTTATACAAGATTAATAACATAGGTTGGGAAGGGTTGCAACTCAACTTGCAGAATAGGTTGGGTTGCTTTATTATTCATGTTAGTGACATGATGAATAGGCAGTTGGTTTAGTCTAGAATGTTGGGTGGAAGGCAACAGTAGTTGGGCATTTGAAGGTTGTTTTTGAGTATATGTTGAAATTTGTTAGATTTAAAAGAATGGTTGAGGTTTTGAAGGATACTGAGGTTGTGAATTGGATAAAGATACAGGGGTATGGGCCCATGACCTAATCCTTGCCAAACTTGCTTCCAAGGTTGGTCATTAGAGGAAAATTTAGCCTAAAAGTGTCCATGAAAATTTCCATGTCATAATATGTAAACCATTAAAAATCCTTTAAATTAAAAAAGAGATATATGTAAATATTTTGGAGGGAAATCAAGAAAAACAAAATTTTTTAAGTGTATTTTTGGCTTATCTCCTTAGAGGTTTACTCAAATTTCAAACGTTGACACTTTTTGGATGCAGAATTAACTTCCACATCCATTAAGTTCTCATTATGCATACTTTTGAGAAGACCCACATTGATTAAAAATGAAGATACATTAAAAAAAATGTGTTGAACATAATTTTTTAATGTATCATTTTTTTATCAATGTGGGTCTTCTCAAAAGTATACATAATGGGTACTTGTTGGATGTGTAATTTAATTCCACATTCAAAGGGTGTATACAATTTAAATTTGAGTAAACATATAAGGAGATAACCCAAAAATACCATTTAAAAATGTATTTTTCTTCTTCTCCCTCTAAAATTCATAAATTTTATTTTATTATTTTTCCTTATGAGACAACTTTTAGGCAACAATGTCCTCTAGTGTATGAAATACTTGTTGTGGAAAAAATTTCCATAGTGTGGTGACATTCCATGGTGCGTATTGTAAGTTGGAAAATTGACAAAAAATTGTAGTAGCACGATCAAGAGATGTGCCTTGAGGCCTAGGTTGCCACGACTTCTTGGTTGTTAATTAATAGAACTGCTATGTTGCTATGTCATCCCTATGGTACACTAATTTAAGTCTAGGTAAGTAGGGAAAACTATCTGCAGTGTGATATTGTACATAGATGGCACAAAAAACGATGTTATCTAGAGTTTAATATTTCCTAGGGTGTTTCTTCCGACATCTGGGGTAGAAAATAGAAAATATGACATGCTCTTCTTCCTGTTTCCTCTTAAAACTCAAAGTATCAAGATGTAAACCAAGAGTAATTAATATATCTATTTTAAAATCCTCTAAGAGATTCCCTAGTTTTGTTCAGGTCACCCCATTATAGGTTGACTTCTAATTTTTAAGGAGATCTCGAGAGCTCTTAGTTGTCCTCCCTTGACCACGAGAGTATCTCCTACAAACATCAACAATTTTGTTAAAATTAAATGTATAAATATCATATGTTTCCATCAAATTAAGAATATTCATTGACTCTTATGCCACACCCTTCAAGAATAGAATATTATTCATGTTAAGATCCAACTTATGTTTCCTGGAACGCTGCAATATATATAGATATGTCTTCCCTTTGTACAATCCTAAAGAATTCCTCTTTTATTTCTCAAGCATTACAATAATCCTGATACATTTTAAGAAATTTATGTCTCCTACATTCGCAGGTAGTGATGTTATCTTATGGCAGTCCCATGAACCATCACAAAAATTGGATTATTTAAGCGTAGTTGGAAATAACTTCAACTTCTTTGTGTTAGTTTAATAGTCCATTCTATGACACAAAACATCAAATTTGAATAGAAAAGTGTCAAGATCCTCACTTACTATTCCTTGAAATTGTGAAATAACTATGGGAGAAATATTCTTCATATGCACGATGGAAGTTGGATCAACAATCATAAAAATGAAGGTTTTTTCTTCCTCATGCCTTGGCTGATTTCTCTCACTTTCACCTTTAGTCATTCTGTCTCCTCCAAAAAATATATACTTAGATTTCAAGAGAAGGGGTCTAATAGTCGAATTGTTGTGAAGTAATGACTCAAATCCTTCTCCCAATACTAATTCAATTTTAGGACCAAGGGAATATGTGGTAGCATGAATCACTATCCCATCTATTGATGATACATCTAAATTCTCCAGTGCTCCACCTTTTCCTTTCCCATCCACACTATTATCTACCAAGTTTGATCGAAATCTGGATTGGGGGAAAAAAATTTGCTAAAAAATAAAAGTTCTCATAATCATTCCAAACTAGAATGGCTGGATAGGTCTCGTCGCCAGGAATCCCGCACACTTTGTTTCATCGAAAATTGATTTCATATGTGAAAGTTAGAGCTTGTTGTTCGCCATGCCAAATAGTCAAAATTTTCAAAAAAGAGGGTCAAACAGGGCCAAAGGTAAAAATTTGGGCTTTTCCACCAGCTAATGACTTGCTAACAAGTGTCAAATTGTGAGAGGCCTGAATTTCTGGTTTGTTGGCAGTTTTTATTTGGTTTAAGGAGGACCAATTGGGAGCTGACACGTGGCTAGCCCGGAGACCTCCACGTACCTCCCAAAGGCCGAAATTTGTTTAATTGTATGGTATAAATTCATTTATATGGGTGAGAAAAATTATTGGTGGTGGAAGGGCGGAGGTCGGGGTCGAACCCGCAACCTCCCCCGCACTAATCCCAAGTCTTACCACCATACCATAGGCATAGTTCTTAATAGAAATAGTGCACGATATATATTTATATTCAAATGATTTGAATGGTGGGGGTTAGGAGGGGGTGTTATGAAACCAACTCCAAAAATAGAAGAAAAGAGAGATCAACACCTTAGAAATCAACCACTTCGAGGGGGAAACCTCCAATACATTACATAAATGAACAATTCTTGGATGATACAAATGAAAAAACCTCCTTCTATATATAGCAGTCCATGGGGTCACAATATAATCCTATTCGACCTAACAATAATAATGTAAGGAAAGAATAAGAACAATATGGAGATTACAGGGGTACAACAATAACAATAAGGGGGCTACACTAAAAACAATAAGGGGGCTACACTAATAAAAATAAGGGACTACACTAGTAATATGGGGACCTAACACGCCCCTCTCCTTCAAAAAAGTGTTGTCCTCAATGCTTGAGTAGCTCTAGATGCTTTTGTATAAAATTATCATCCTCCCATGTAGAATCTTCAGTGGGCAAGTTCTTCCACTTGATGAGATACTCTGAAATTGATCGATTTTGTAGCTGTTGAGTTCTTGTTTCCGTGACTGTTTCAGGTTCCAATATGATTTTTCCTTCCTCATCAAGTTCTGGAAATATTGTTTGAACTGGAAGTTTGTCACCTATAACCTTCTTTAAGCATGAAACATGGAAAACCAGATGCACTCGCGAAGAAGCAAAAAGCTCCAATTTGTATGCTATAGTACCAATTTTTTGCAAAACCTTGTAAGGACCATAGTATTTTGGCGATAATTTATTATCCTTCTTAGCTTGCTTGAGGGACATTTGTTTGTATGTTTTTAGTCGTAAAAATACCCAGTATCCTACATAAAAAATTCTCTCGCTGTGATGTTGATAATCTTGTTGTTTCATTCGATTTTGTGCCAAATTGAGGTTATCCTTTAAGAGTTGGAGAACTTGTTGTTGATGCTCGATGTGATCTTCCACTGCTTGCACATTAGAATTTTCTCTTAAATATGATGTGATTGACAGTGGATGATATCCATAAAGTGCCACAAATGGGGTCATTTTTGCGGCAGTATGGAAGGAAGTGTTATACCACCATTCAGCCAGAGGTAACCACCTGACCCATTATGTTTGTTTATCAAATACAAAATAATGAAGATATCCTTCCAAACATCTGTTCACTATCTTAGTTTAACCATCAGATTTAGGATGATAAGATGAGCTATGAGCTAGTTGAGTACCCAAACAAGAAAATAATTCCGTCCAAAAATTTCCAGTAAAAATGGGATCTCTGTCGTTTACCATAATCTTTTGGTTTCCATGTAGCTTTTGAATTGTTTCCATAAATGCAGTAGCAACTGTACCTTATTTAAATGGATGAGATAACGCACAAAAATGTGCATACTTGGTAAGTCTATCAACTACCACCATGATGACGCTCTTTCTTTCAGACTCAGGTAAACCTGTGATAAAATCCATTGAAATATCCTCCCAACGTTGACTTTGAATGGATAAAGGTTGTAGAAGACCCAGGGTCTTAATTGTCTCAAATTTATTTTGCTGACAAACCAAAAATTCTGCCACAAACTTTTGAATATCAGATTTAAGGCCATCCCAAAAAAATTATTTCTTCACCCTATGGTAAGGTTTTAAAAATCCTGAGTGTCCTCCTAAAGAAAAAGTGCGCAATTCTAAAAGAATCTTTTGTTTTAGTTGGGAATTCTTACAAAGATATAAGCGATCTTTGTACCATAAGGAATCATTTTTCCAACTAAATGTATCAAATATACTAGGATCTTGCTTCAACTTTTGAATGAGCGTCCACACTTCTTCGTCCTTCTTCCATTCATCCCTTGCTTCGGTTATCCAATCTGGTTGGATAATAGAAATTTCACAAAGAAATGCTTCCACCTCTTCATCCTTTCTTGAGGGTGCATCTGAAACAACATGTAGCTTCCCTTTTTTGTAGATGATTTCAAAGTCATAACCCAACATCTTTGTGACCCATTTTTGCTGCTCTTCTGAAGATAGTCTTTGTTCCAAAAAGTGTTTAAGGCTATCATGATTAGTTTTTACCTTGAGGTGCCTTCCCATAGGTAAGGTCACCATTTCTTTTGTGCATGTAGTATTTCCAACATTTCCTTCTCGTAAATAGCTTTCTATAGATACTTTCCTTTGATTGGACGACTTTCAAGAGCAATGGGTCTTCCTTCTTGCATTAAAACAACACCAATTCCATTTTCTGAGGCATCACATTTCATAATAAAGGTTTTTGTGAAGTCTAGCGTAGCTAAGACCGGTGCTAGGCACATTGCCTCTTTAAGATGTTCAAAGGCCTTAGTTGCTTCAGGAGTCCATGAAAATGAATCTTTCTTCAATAATGTTGTTAGAGGTGCTGCTATTCTCCCATAATTATTAACAAACTTGCGATAATACCCTGTAAACCCGATAAATCCTTGCAACTGATTTATGGTTGTGGGGACTTTCCATTCCTCAATGGCTTTAATTTTGTTAGGGTCTAGCTTAACACCCTCATGAGATACAATATGACCCAGATATTCCACCTCTTGTACTCCATAGAAACATTTGGATGATTTTTCATATAATTGCTTCTCCTCCAATAGTTTGAGCACCCTGTCAACATGTTGAAAATGATCCTTCCAAGACCTGTTGTAGATTAGTATGTCATCAAAAAATACTAGAACAAGTTTTCTAAGGAAGAGATTGAAAATGGAATTCATCAACTCTTGAAATGTAGAAGGTGCATTGGTAAGGCCAAAAGGCATGACCAAAAATTCATAATGGCCCTCATGAGTTCGAAATGTTGTTTTCGGAATATCTTCAGTCTTCATTCTAATTTGATGATATCCTGAACGAAAATCCAACTTGGTAAAATAAATTGCGCTATGTAATTCATCCAATAATTCATCAATCACAGGAATGGAAAATTTATCTTTAATAGTGAGCTTATTTAGCTCCTTATAATCCGGACACATGTGCCATGATTCATCCTTCTTGTGCACCAATACTACTAAAGAAAAGAAAGAAATTTGACTTGGTTTAATTATACCAGCCTCTAGCATTTCTGCAATCATACGTTCAATTTTGCTCTTTTGGACATAAGGATGTCTGAAGGCATGATGTTGGGAGGAACACTTCCTGGAACCAAATGAATAGAATTATCATGATCATGAATAGGTGGGAGTCATTTGGGAGTATCAAACACCTTGGAATGATTTTCCAAGACTTTTTGGAGATCTGGAGAAATAGATGATTTTGATGTTGGAACTTCTAGTGAGCATAATTGTGCAATTACACCTCGTTGTTCTTTTTTCAAAAGCTTCATCATGACATTAGAGCTTATTATCTTTCTCGAATTCCCTGCAATACCTTGTAATTTGATTTCTTTTCCTTCCAATTTTTTTTTAAGAAGTTCTTGAAAATTTAAAGCTATTGTCCCCAAAGATTGTAACCATTGTACTCCTAGTACAACATCAGCACCTCCCATTGGAATGGGAGGCATTGGACTATTCAATACATATTCCCCCATGGTTAGCTTTATATTATGGCATTTTCCAGAGCAATTTATAGTTCCTCCATTTGCAACCATCACTTGACATTATTCAATTCCTTAGCTACCTTACAATGAATAAAATTATGGGTACTACCTGAATCAATCAACACTATCACCTTTTTCTTCTTGATATTTCCTTCTATCTTGAGAGTATGAGGAGTGGTAATTCCTGCCAATGCCTTATACGATATGGTCAGACTCATTTCTTCTTCTTATAGGGTTGGTTCCTGGTGTATATCCTCTTCTTTTGAAGTTTCTTGTTCATTTTCCTCCACCTCTTCACAATCTATGTAAAATAATTTCTTCTCAGCACACTTATGACCTTTAGTGTATTTTCTATCACAACTGTAGAAAATCCCTTTTTCTCTTTTTTCTTCCAATTTTTGTTGTGTCAACCTTGTAGATTGTGGAAGTCTAGAAGTATCAGTACTTCCATCTTTATAGATGTGAGTGGTAGGCTTCCTTGTCGCCATAATTTTACATTCAATTTTTCTTGCCAACCTGAATGCCTTCTCCAATGAATCAGGTTCCAAAACGCGAACTTCATGTTGGATGTTATCCTTTAAAGTGCCTATGAAGAGATCAATCCGGTGTTCCTCTAGAATATTAGTTACCCTTATATTCAATTTTTGGAAGTCTTCAATGTACTCCCCCACTAAACCCTTTTGTTTGAGATTCATCAATTGGCTAAAGAACGTGTCAGCTCTTTATCCTCATAGACAAAATAATATTTTCCCTCCGTAAAAATTGACCAAGTGACAATTTTTTTACAGAGCAAAGCCATCGATACCATAAAAATGTATTTTGTTCTAAATGTAAGTTGCATGCATACCTTTGTGTTTTTCACATTATTGAGATCAAAATATTGCTCCATCTGTAGTATCCATGTTACGGGATCCTTGCCATCAAACTTCCTCATATCCATATTTGGAATATGGTGGTTCTTCCATCCAACATTAGAGTTTGTGAAATCACGATTAACATTTATTTTTTTCTCATCATGAGTTTCCTCTACTATCTTTTCAGCATTAGATAACATTTCTTGTATCAACTTTATCAAACCTTCCATGTCTACTTTTAGATTATTCTTCATGTTTTCCATGTTGTCTTTCATGTCATCCATTTTAGCTTCCATGACAGCTTCCATGCCATCCATCTTAGCTTCCACACCTTTCTTCAAACCATCCATCTTCGCTTCCACGCCTTTCTTCAAACCATCCATATTCGCTTCCACGCCTTTCTTCAAAACTTCCATTTCATTTTTTGTTGCTCTTTGCGAGAGCGAAATTTGGTGCACTTGCTCTTGTAATTTTGATAGATCATGTTGCAATTATTCATCTTCATGAGACATAGTAGAGTATTCTAAGGGCTTAATGGGTGTTTAATTATTTTTAGGAGGCATCTTAGAACCCAATACTGATATCTATGCTCAATAGGTCCTTGGAATCACTTAAAACTAATTTTGCAAACAAGACTCATGTAATTTGAAAAAAATACACACCTTTTTCTTGCTTTTGAGGAGCTCAATATTGAAACTAAATTATCTTCGTAATTGTGGATATTAAATATCTGAAATTTGGTCTTGTAGTAGTGCTCTGAATCTTCTTTCAAATGGAATAGGTCTGACCTGATTTGAATAGTTAAAGACAAAGTTATGCCCAATCCCCTACAATGACCTAATTATGGATTGGTTCAGTAGAGAAAACTTGTACGATGTGCCACATGTCATTGTTTCCTATTTCAGCTCTGAAATTTCTACACAAGAAACTAAAGTCTGTGTACTTACAGTCAATTTCTACAGAATTCCAATCTGATGCTCAGAGAGAGAGTCATGATGATTTTCCCACGATCACCTCTTTGAGATGAAATTCGAGAGCCTAAAACAAACCTAACTTCCATAGACCATATCTCCGAAAATGTTGTGAAACAAGCTCTGAAATTGTTCCATGACATTCCTCGGGATTTTGACTTCACTTTGTAAAATTTTCAGCTTCTAAACTAGCATAGAAAAAAATCATATCTCAAATTCCATGATGACCTGTTTAGGTCAAATTTAGGAGCCTCCAAAAATCCCTAACTTACACAGATCATATCCCCGAAAATATTGCGAATCAAGGTCTGAAATTTTTCCACGACATTCCTCAAGATTTTGTCTTTGCGCTGTAAAAATTTCAGCTTTTGAACCTTCGTAAAAAAATTATAGTGAAAATTCCATGATGACCTGTTTGGAGTAGCAAAACCCTAGAATCCAAAGCTCTGATACCAAATGTTATGAAACCAACTCCAAAAGTAGAAATAAGCCACTTCGAGGGGGAAACCTCCAATACATTACATAAAAGAACAATTCTTGGATGATACAAATGACAAAATCTCCTTCTATATATAGGGGTCCATGGGGTCACAATACAATCCTAGCCGACCTAACAATAATAATGTAAGGAAACAATAATAACAATATGGGGGTTACAGGGGTACAACAATAACAATATGGGGGTTACAGGGGTACAACAATAACAATATGGGGGCTACACTAATAATAATAAGGGACTACACTAATAATATGGGGATCTAACAGGGGGGTAGCCCTGCGGGCCAACCCCCTCACCATATGACCTCAGACCAATGACCAAAGGCGGAGGGCTTATTCCCTAATGGGGGGATTTACCACTAATATGGGTTATTAACCCTTAAAACCACATTTAAAGTGCTAATCCAATTGTTTACCAGTTTAAATCCACTTAATGTTATTTAAACTCCAGTTTAATACCATGGAGAATATGCTGGAGCCCCCAAATCCGGATCTTCCTCTAAAATTAGCGGGCTTAACTGGAGTTTCTCCAGATTTGGAGTTTTTCTAGGAAATATTGAGGAAGCCATAACTTTGGCATATTTCAACAAATTTTGGCTCAAGAAGAGTCATTCCTAGATGGTTTTGATGCTCTGAGCATGATGGTGCAGGTTGCAGAGGCATTGGATCACTTCTGTAAGTGATTTTTCCACTTTGAAGATTAAGGAAGCCTAGGGCCACCAAAAGAGGAGGTCATGCCTAGATCATATGAAGACCATTTTCAGAGCTTAAAGAGTATATTTGGAGGTTTTTGGGTCTTCTGAATCTAATGGAGTAGGTTTCAAAGCCATTGGATCAAAATATATGCATGTAATCATAGAATTTACCATTAATCCAAAGAGGGCCTAACTAGTTGAATCAGGTCCATGGAGATGTAGCCCAGGAGGGGTGAACTCCATTATCAACTATTGTGTAATTTATATGAGATTTACTTGATGTACATCTATTTTTAACATCTAATTAATTCATGAATTTCTCATTAAAAAACAAAAAACTTGACACAAAAACCCTCACATAACTGGCTAATTTGAGACGATCTTAAACACATTTTTTAATACTGATGAGGGAGCTAGCACAACAAAAATATTTTTCCCATATTCATATCAAAGTTATTATTGGGGGGTTTTTCTATTTTTAATTCAATAATTGGAGTATTAAAATTTACCTTGCCCCTACCCCTTTTATCTTTACATTTTTTCATACAATATTAACATCATCTAGATTTAATGAGGTAGGCTAACCCACCAAAGCGTGTGTGTATTTTCTTACATCTAGTATTATAGTTCCTACCACTCTATGTTCTAAGATGCTCATATATTTTATGGCAAGAGATCTAATCACATATCAAACCAATCAAAATATAATTCCTTGGCCCCTCCCCACTAATGACACCAAAAATGACAATAATTTAATTACTTAAATTGTTGTACATTAAATTGTCAACCAGGGGAACGTAAACTGATGAGGAACCTACAAAATACATGTAGAAATAGATCTAATTAGATAACTATGAATCAAATGTAACATCATTCTCTCATTATTCTATTGTAACAAAAACATAAACTTGTTCCTCACATGTCACATGAAATTATTAAATATTTAAATACAAAAATTATTCAATTCATGAAGATCAAAGGAACATGTAATCAATTTGGTAACTGAAATAGCCAATTGAGAAAATAACACAATGTTGGATAGAAATAAATCCAAATAATTGAATAATCTCACCTCGAGCCTTAGGATTACACTTTGTTATATCTCTAAGTCACGATTCTTCCGCACACAAGGGCCCTTTTCTTATTCAGCAACTCAATTTAACTTGTAGCAGTAGAATCACACATAAACAATGCAATTCTTCATTCAATACAAAAGATAATTCATCAATGAATTAAGAATATAAGTATCACTTTAAAATAAAGTCACATTGATTCACATAACTACAGTACTGCAAGTGCATCCCAGCCCAATGGACCCTACCTGACTAGGAGCACTGCAGGTGAAAAAAAAATTTACACCATGATGTAAACCAACAACAATGTTTCGATATTTCTAATAAACCATCTGAAAAAAATCACAAAGTTACAAAATGATACAGATGGCCACAATAGAAATTAAAAAGTACAACTATGACTAACCTTGTTTAGTTAGTCACAAAATTATATATAGTTTGTAAGAACTAAATTTCAGGCCAACGTGGATTACAAACAATTGGAATAACGTGGATAAAATTCCAAAATTACAAAAAAGGAGAAATCTAAATAAATGTACATATAAAATGATATTCTTAAATAAGAAGATTATATAGTACTTAAAAGATTACGTGAAGATCAATATAACTTCTAGCTAGACATATTGTTGACATAAATATTTAGGTTGATTTTGACTATTCTGATCATTCCCCCTTCTTGGAACTCTAGTGACGACCGCTTCCGGTAACTAGAGCTTAAAGCACAGGGTCAAAACATTCAATTATTCAGTGGTCATAACTAGAGCTTTGGCCTGTAGCTTGGCCAAAGAAACTGCAATGTCTCAAAATAGTTACAAAGCCTATTTCGCTTAAAATATAGATTGTTTAGTAAAAGAATGCTTAGTAATGACATATATTAACCTTAGTACTCGAAGATGTTTAAAAGCATAAAATTGATAAGAAAACAAACAGTGTTTAATGGAATGTAAGACGAAATGGAGGTAAATGGGTCTCAGAGGGTTTTCTGGAGGTACATTGGGCAGGTTGAATTTGGGACACATAAATATAGATGGGGGGAGGGAAAGATAGATAGATATGGAGAGAGATAGAGTGTGTGTGTTTGGAGGAGTGAGATAGAGAGACAAATAAGGAGAGATGGAGGATATATATGGCAGGGGGAGAGAGACGGAAGAAGAGGAAGTAAGTAAGGCTTTTCCAAAAGGTAAATTAAGTTGGATTTAGAAAGCTATGAATATTTTGGTTTTTCATTGAAATAGATGCATTGATTTCAATATAGATGTTGATTTATAATCCTATTTGATTGCTTGCACTAGATGCATTGATTTCAATGTAGATGTTGATTGCTAATACTATTTGATTGTTTGCATTAGATGCATTAATTTCAATGTAGATGTTGATTTCTAATTTAATGTAACTAGATGTATGATGTACATTAATTTCAAAGTAATTATATTAACAGTTTGCATTGATTTCCGTGTAAGCACAAACAAAATTATTATCAATGTGCATTGATCTATGTGTTGCAGTAATTCAACCATAAATAAAATACTTAAATTTTCATCTTAAATAAAATGTTCACTTACATGAAATGGTTTGCTTCTTGAAACTATAAACTATTTGTAATTGAATACATTCTATTATTCTCATTTTCCATCATTCAACATTGTTAGTCACTTTGCGTTCAAACGAGGTAATAGAAAACAACTACCATTGAAACTTATTTGGGGTTTAACACTCCATAAGTCACAATGATTGACTTTGGCGAAAGTTACTATTAATATTGGAGATAATGATGGACAAGGTATGACATTTAGCTCGAGTTAAAGATTTGAATGGTCTATGATTTCAACCACCATTTTCATATGATCAATATGAATAGATGGAAAAACTAACAATTCAAACAATAAGAACAACATAATAAAATAGTTTGAAATTGATCATAATAAAGTCTATTTGTAATTGACTACATTCTTATTATTCAGATTTTCTATCATTCAACATTGTTACAGTGTCACTTTGCATTCAAAAAATTTATTTCATAATTTTTCATCTTTCAAGTTATTAATAGTCTTTATCATCTCAACAAACTGAGGTAAGTCAAGAAATTTAACATTAAAATGACGAAATTAATGAGAGACATATTTAGCATATTTAAAATGATAAGATAATTAAATGTTCTACAAATTTCCCATGATCGCACACAACTAAAACTATGGATCCATTTTAACCCAAGATCTATCAAGCACCAAGAAAAATCAAATCTCTCGAAGTGCAAACATTTTTTAAAATTTTATACTCAAAAAAGAAATTTACACCTCAAAAAATTTAATCCCTCTCAATACTTAATAAATCCAAAATTATAATATATCACAACTAATATATTATAGATTAAATATAAAATAAATATAAACTTACAAAAACTAAAATACAAATAATAATAATGATCCCTCTTATTTAAAAATCCACTCCACCTGTCACATGCCTCGATAACATACTTCAAGTGATACCTTCCCTCTAATAAAGATTGATAATAACAATATTAATAATAATGGTCCTTCTTACCATAATATACTCCACTTCAAGTGATACCTTCCCTCAAATAAACACTGATAAGGACAATAATAAACCAACGACTAATAACATTACGGTTTCAACCACTCTACGTAAAACATAGTGAAATAATATAATTAAAGATCGGAAAGGTTGCAATAACGTGTTAAATAAATAAAAAATTAAAAGAGACATGTCCACAAGGATAAAATCTTATTTTAAATTGGTTACATGTTATTTTATTTTAAATTGTCAAATGGTCTTTAGTAAATTGGTTACTTTTCTTTCATTGATTGCATTAATAAACGGCGTCTAGTTAGGCTTTTAATTTTATTTTTTTCAAACTATAGATACACTTTTTTTAAACCACAAACTTTTAAAGGATTGTGTATCATGAAATTCATTTAGTAAACTTTTGTATAAAAGAAGAGTCAAGTTGTTTGAGATGTATGTCTGTAACTATTTTAAAATATTTGTTAAAGGTTATTTTGTTATTTTTTAATTAATAAATTTATTTTATTTTTTAAAAGGTTATGGGAAAATTTCAATGTTTTGTCTATGTTTAATGTCAATGTCCTATATTACTATATAGCTGATATATTTGATTTTATTTAAAAAATGTTTTTTTATTTTTTTTATACTAATAAAATAGAGAGATTTTTGATATTTTAAATTAGGGTGGATTATCTTTTTATAGTATTTTAAAATTTTTCATCTTTTAATTCATTATAGCACCACAATTTATTCTTAAATTTAGATGTAATAATATTTTTAATAATATCATTATTTTGTAAAGTGGCTTCTTCTTTGATTCCCCAATAACTTAGCCAAGCCTTGACATCATTTTATCAACTCCACATGAGTTGCAAGTGGTTTTAGATAGAGTTTAAGAAATTTAGGAAAGTTTCTTATATTCCATGTTTTTTTTTTTTCTAAGTTAGGGTAATCTATTAATTAAGGAGAAATAATGTACAATTGGCCGTGGCCATAGCAGAGCCTTCGGGGAGGCATATTAACAGACCAGTACTGAAAAAGAGGCTGCCCTGCGAGAGGGAAACCAGCCAAGAGAACCAGAAACTGAGGAAATCCCCCGAAGGGGATCGCACTGATAAGTCCAGACATTGTCACCAAACAAAATAATAATGCTTCTGCGTCCAGACATTGACACAGAATGCATGACATGACACTAAACACCGATACAAAAACTTTAACACTAACGCGCCCCATCATCTCATGAAATGAAAAAGAAACATGAAGAACTAGCAAAACGCTTATGCAAACACTCAGAGTGTGCAGAGATCTACTCATCCGGCTCGATTTCTTCAATGGCGCACCCGAAGTCGTCCTGAATGCCCTGGGCATGATCAGTTGGTGGAGGCGCAGCGTCTTGACCCAGAATGGCCTCAGCTTCGACCTGCAAAGAAGTCCCGTGCTCAGAGGGTGGATCCTGTTGCTTCTCGTCCTTAGTTGCGCACTCATCTTGAGCAGGCGGAACAGGCGGAGACTCCGGCTTTGGCTCCTCCAGGAATACGACTGAGATGGCGACGGTGACCCGGGGTTTATCAAGGGCGCAGTCAAAGGAGAAGAGCGCCGTGTGAGATTGAGCTGGAAGTGCATCACCAGAGGGTGAATCTAGACGACGACCTGAGCGAAGCAGTCTCCCATGAAGGAGACGGGGCAAGCTGTCCGAAGTCGCGGAGGAGTTGGACGGAGAGGAAGTGGGGGAAGGCGAGTGCCTTCTGGGAGCCCGCGAGGAGGAGCCTCGACGGGGTCGCATCCTCTGTCTGACTCTGGGCATGTTCGCTGCGGAGAGGGAGCTAGAAAACCAGTGAGATTCAGTGGAGAACCTTGCAGAAGACGGTCCGCGAGTTGCAGTGGCAGAATCACAAGAGCCTGTGACGGAAATGTGGGAATTCTCTGCAAGCACCAGACAGCAGGTGTTGCAGCAGCGCAACCCGGTGAAGGTGCGAACAGAGGCCTTGTCCAGAGCAGGATTGCAGCTCGTTGACAGAGGCGAGGGGGCGGACGGCTCCATGATAAATAGCCACCCCAAACTGCAAATCGAAACTGCAAACCAGAACTGCATTGAATGACAAACCATGGCGGTCGAATACATAGCACGATAACAGCGTTCGAGGTGGCCTCGAGGACCAGGCGCAATGAAGAAGATCGACTCCATATCCGGGTCATAAAGAAAAACTATCCGGGAAATAAATGATAGCAGGTGGGCTTGAGGGTTATAAGCGGGTAGGCAGGTGGCCTCCCGTCCTTTCGCCCAGCGTCCTGTCAGTCCTCCCGCTTCCCATAGCACCCGCATCCGGGGTTCTTATATTCCATGTTGTTTGTCTTGTTCTTCTACATTAGGTACCTAGTCATAACCATTCTTTCAATGGGGGAAAGTATCACTTCTATGAGGAGAACAAGATATAGTGTATTGTCTTTAATTTTAGGATTATAAATTATAAAACAATTAGGATTTTCTCTATATTTCTCCACTATTCATCGAGATTGTTGTAATTTCAAATTTCACAACCATATAACATAATAGGAGTGATGAGAATTTCAAAGAGGAGTTTCTTCTTCTATTGATTTGCAAATATTTTCAAAACCATAATAAAATTTTCACCCTCTATTTATTCTTGTATCAAAGTTAGAATTCAATTAAACTTGTGTTGAAGCTAAATCTCGAAATTTTTGTATGAAGCCACCTCCTCCTAATTATTGTTGTCATATTAGAGCAACAAAACTATAGGCTTGTTGACTTTAATTGTAAGATACACAAGAGGTATTTGTAATAATAATTTATTATATATAAAAATGTATAAGTGATGATAAATGTTACAATGAGGCCCTGCTTATATACCTACGCAGGTGGCCTTTCATGACTACGCATGTCTTTTAGACATGCCTTTTCACTAAGTTAATGACTACTTAACATAATCCTTATTTGACTATTAATAGTTATATTTATTTGTATTTGTTCTATTTGTTATGAATTATATTCATAACATTGCCCCTTCCTTCGAAAGCTTTGTCCTCAAAGCTATATTCGCTAATAATTCCTTCTTCTTGTGCTTTTCTTCACTATGATAATTTTTTTTTTTTTTAAGATACATACATACATATATATATATATTAAATAAAAATATAAAAATTTATTATAAAATAACTTTATAATTGAATAAATTTAATTTATAATAACTTGATAAAGCTATTTGGATTATTCAAGTTATTTTGTTAGGTTAGTTGTATTTTTTTTTTTGGTATATGGATGGTCATCGTACACGTCCGTACGGTCATGTATCTATATGGCATTAGATTGTCGTGTTATCAGCGGAAATTATGAGTGTTTGGTCATCAAATATTCTTATGCCTTGGGTTCTCACGGTGTAAACGAAGGACTCATCAGGCTGAGCAGTGATCATGAAATCGGCTATGTTGTCCTTGCCATTTGTGAAAGAAATGACGACTATTCGTTCCGGGAGGTCGAGCTTGCTCCAGCCTTTCCACAGCCGCAAGTTCTACGAGACTCATATCACCCGTTTCTGCTGGTTTCTCTTCTCTGCCAAGGCATTGTGGGACTCCCCATTCCCTCGTGGTTTATGGGACGAAAGCGTTGGGGAAAATCACAGAAATAAGCACCACACAGTGGTAGAGAGATACAATGGGGGTTGTCGAAGGTGCGAACAATAGTGGAATGAATGCATAGCAGAGGTGTCGGTGCCAGGTGGTCAAAATGTTTCGATAAGTGGACGTGGTAGCGGACAACAGCTCATATGATAGCTGGAATAACGAAAGCAAGGGTTGATGGTTGTCGGTGAGTGCAACGTGGTTAGAAGAATGGGACGTGGTATCTAGTGATCGTAGCCTATGAAACACAGTGGAATGGATAATAGAGGCAGCATCAGGAGCGTACGGTGGTTGTCGGCCAGTGGGATAATAAACTTCCATCATGATCTCAGCTTCTACTTGCATAGTTCTCATAAAAATGAGAATAAAACCTCTCAGATATTTGTTACAAGAATTTGAGCCCATGTTTCGATTTTCTTCTTCCACTTTTTCCAAATAAACCAATTCGAATATACTAGAATCTCTCACTTTCTGAAGTCTGGCTATAAAATTTTGTGGATAAAAGTCATCGTATTTGGTCACAATTCTATATGTTGTGATGCAGACATGGAAAGAATTGGACGTTTCCCAACCTTGTCGTTTTATCTTATGCTCTTTAGCACTCCCAAAGCAAGTAAGTATTTTGAGAGCAGGGCACCACTTCATAAATTCAGTTTTCCAATTAAGCATAACACTTGTCGGAACCACTATAAGATGTGGTCGCCAAATTCCTTTCTTACATGCAAGGTATGCCAAAAGGGATATCATCATAATAGTCTTATGAAGGCCCATTCTCTCTATTAGGATTCCATTAAGGCATTTCTCATACATAGTGACTAGCCAATCCAAACCAATATCCTGATACTCACAAAGCGAGTATTTCAGAGGGAATGGGAACTTTGTGCAATCTTTGGTCGTAGATAATTTATTTCCTGTTGGTTGTACTAAACGCGCAGCAACATCTGTTGGATCAACAATTCTAACTTCACTGGTTTTTTCTTCTTCAACTGTTTTATGTAACTCATTTGTTTCTGGTGGAGAAATCTCAACCATCAAAACTGCATCCCCATATTTTTCTTCTTCCACTGAAGAATCATTTTCATATTCATTATTATATATTACATCTTAATTTTCATCATAATATGAATTTGACATAACCTCTTCTTCAAAAATTTCCATATTCATATCAGTTTCTTCATCAAAAACATTTTCTTCTTCTCTTTCTTCATATTTCCAATTGGATTCAGATTTTGAGTGGTTTTATTCTTCTTTATGATCAATGTCTTTTCCAAAATCTCCCTCATTATTATGCTATTGTTTATTTTCTTATTTCTCAAGATAGTCCTCATCCAAATCAGGACCAATTTCATCTGGATCCTCATCTGGATCTATATCATTCTCATCGAGATCTTCTGAATTCCCTGAATCGGCTAAATTGTTCTATTGACTATGTCCAATATTCAGGAATATTGGTTCTTGCGTCAGATTGATCTTGTCACAAATGGAATTTAACTTCTTCATTGCTTTTTTATGATTGTCTGTGGAATCTCTATGGTTTTGTCAATTTTTTCTTTCTATCCGATTTATCATGTCTTGAAGTTTTTTGATGTCGTTGGAATGTCTTGTAACCTTATCCTCAAGATCGATCAATATTTTAGTGAATTCATTGGAATTATTGATCTTACTCTCAATATCGATCAACTTTTTGTTGAAATCAGCCATTGACATTGATGAAGACATCGAGCGGCGGCGATTTCAAGGAATGCTGAATGCAGCAATAGCACCACGATCGTGACAGCAGCACCGCTTGTAACAGCGAAAGGCAGCTAGCAGCAGCAGAAGGCAGTCACAACACGAACTAGCTCTGATACCAAATGGAGCAACAAAACTGTAGGCTTGTTGACTTTAATTGTAAGATACACAAGAGGTATTTGTAATAATAATTTATTATATATAAAAATGTATAAGTGATGATAAATGTTACAGTGAGGCCCTGCTTATATACCTACGCAGGTGGCCTTTCATGACTAGGCATGTATTTTAGACATGCCTTTTCACTAAATTAATGACTACTTTACATAATCCTTATTTGAATATTAATAATTATATTTATTTGTATCTATTCTATTTGTTATGAATTATATTCATAACACATATGAAAAATTAGTGTAGGAAATATTTTTGGATTTGAATATCATAACCTTTGTTTTCTTAACAGTAACAATCATACACATACTAGAACAAGAATCCATGAGACTTTTTAGTTGCTTGTCAATATCATAGGGAATCCTCACCATAAAGAACAATAGTATCAACATAAAGAAGAAGGGCGATGAATATAATGACTATAAACATGTCAAAACAACCCACTTCTTCTAAAAAACCCTCTATATTGCAATTATATATGCCAAAAAGGCTAGGGGACAAGGGACACCTTTGATCACCTACTTTATTACAATTGATTTCTTCAAGTTACTGCTCGTTGTTCCAAAAATTAAAATAGAATTCTCATACAACCTTATCAGAATTGATTTCAACCAAAAAAGAACTTTTAGCTCTTCTAATTTATTATAAGGGTTAGTAATGGATATTATAGCAAATTATTTTCTAAATTCAAAGAAGCAACATGAGAGTTTGGTTTCATTATTGTAGCACTCCTCCATAATGATCTTAAGAATAATAGCATGGCTCATAGTTCAATGATAGCTCCTAAATCTACCCTACTCTTTTTTTCTATTTTCATGGTTTTTAGCCATAGCTTGATCTCATTTTCAAAATAATTACATAATATTTGAATAAAATAGGGATAATAATAATGGTTCTAAGAAGGCTTGCTTTTATCCTTGCTTTAATAAATAGTAACAATGGTACTTTACGTGTAGGTGTTGGGGCGTTTGTTTTGGGAAAGAACAGTTTTGAGTCGCGGAGAGCTGGAGAACAGGTGGTGGAACAAAATCAAGGTAGACAAGGAGCTATCACGGTTGAGGAAAGCCAGGAAATAGGTGGCATGGTAATAGCAGAGAATAGTGCAGATGGTAGACAAGAACAATCAGTAGAACTCCTAGTAATAAAGAAGAAGCGGAAATAAGTGGAAAGAAGCGGAGCAATAAAAAAGGAAGGACTAATAGTCACACTGGAGGAGGAACAAATAGGCAGTCAGTCAACAGAGGAGGAGTTAGTTAGTCCATGTGGCAAGAGGCCGAGAGGAAAATCAGAGCCTTAAGAGAGCTCTATGAGAACTTTGTTGTACTGAATTGCATTGTAATAGACTTTGCGGAGTAGATGTATGATGTTATGTTATTGATAATGAAATCTAGTTGTTTTTGTGTGTAATTTTGAAAGTTGATTGATGATTATTTGCTTACGATAATTGTATGCTTAAATTAAATTTTAACTCAGCATTCTAAACATGTGTTAATGAATGATAGTTTCTTCGTAGAGTTGAGATATGCTTGTTGCTCCTAAGTCTCCATAGCTATTCTCTATGGTTTCATTTTTCTTCTACCTGATCTAGCTTCTAATATTACTAAGGTCATAGCACGCCTCAGGTGAGATGCCCTACTCTCTGGAGCAGGGTGAAAATGTTGACGTTGTGCTAGACTACTGTGGAAACCTTGTTGGCCCTTAAACCTGAACCTGGGTCTTGCCCAGAGACCTCCTTTTTCACCAAAAAATGGCTTCATTGTCGGGACCTGAAAACTCATTTAGGAGTTAGATCATGGTGGCATGGATCTTCTAGATGGAACTACAAAGCTGGTGGTATAATCACTTAGATCAGTTCATATTGTAACAAGTGGAGCATCGACAACAAAGGGAAAAGACTGTCAAAGATCGAGTCCTGTTTTCTAAATCTGCGAGCGACCTGTATGAAATTTTATGGGGAAAGTTTCCTAAAGAGCTTTATAATTGGTTAGAGAAACTAAAAATCAAGTCACTCCCGTGAGGATCATGTAGAGTCCTTCACAAGTGGACGCACATGGATCTAGTAGCACTCCATCAGTTAGATACCGATCCAACCCGAGTAGTATATTTTTGGGTACAATCTACCTTGGAAGAATAAATTATGGAATTTTCAGCCGAGTGTTACCAATCTTTTACAAAATCCAAAGACATATTTAGATCTAGATTGCGGGGAAAAATGTTGAAGGAAATCTCGTTGTGGATCAAGGCTCTAATGGTGGACGAGGGCTTGATGTCATTTCAAAGCGCTGAGATGGAGACTTAAACCTCCAGTATTGGGGAAAGGAATTGACGGAAAGATGCTACGAGTAAGTAAAAATGGGGAATAGGGATATGGATGTTGGAACCTCTAGTAGACTGAGAGAGCGACGAGCACATCGGAGGGCGCAGATTACTGAGAAGTGGCGTGAAAGGGCGATGAAAGAGTTTGAAAAGAAGGAGAGTAATCGACAAGAAAAGGAAAAGGCGCCACAGATGACAGAGGAAAGGGAAGGTCGGACGGGATCCCAAGGAATGGGACCATTAAGGAAGTTAGGCAAGTGTATAGGAGCCCATCCCGAAGAGAAAAGGGAGAAAAGTCCAATGAGGAATACACACGCCCCAAGGAGATGTCCAATGTAGAGCTGCATGTTGAGATGGAGCAACTATTCTAAGAGAGGTCAAAACCCATAATGCAAGGTAATCCTATTCCCCAAGGTTCAATTAGCACTAGTCCCAACCTTTCCCTGCTACTCTATCATCCACCTGATAAATTTTTTGTTAAATTACGAGAGTTTAGCAAGTTGAATAGTGTTAAATCTATAGTATAGATATCTACTAGCCATAGTGCTGGTAGTACAATCTCTCAGCTGGGAAGTATAGGTTTTATTTTAGTACCACCCACACAAGGAAAGATGGCGGGATCATTCACCCGATACCTAGAATTCTCCGGGAAAGGTAACGATGATGTGGAGAAAAAATGGTATCTCTGCAAACCAATTTGGAGAGCTCGACAAACACCCGATGCAGTGAGTTTTATTGAGTTCCAGACCACTCTAAGAGAAAGACCTTTGCGCTGGTTCATTAAATGGTCAAAATCTCATCCAAACCTAGCAATAGATGATGTGAAGAAAGAATTTGTCCAAGCATTTAAATTGCCTCAGAAAAATCAGTAGGGATTGCTTGAATTGTGGGAAATCAAACAGCAGGAGGGAGAAATGGCTTGGGACCTAATGAGAAGATTCAAAGATGTGATTTAGAAGCTAAGTTACCCAATTGATCCAAATCACCAACGAGATTGGTTTACTAAAGCACTCCTCTCGTTTACAAGGACCCCACACAACAGAAGATTGATACCCTTCAAGATTCCCTTAAGCAAACCATGAAAATAGAAGCTATGGTGGGGTACCCTCAGGAGTTCAGAGGAGGAGCAACACTACAAGATCCTTCCATACTAGGGCTACAACATCAGATAGTCAGTTTAATGAAGAAGTTGAAAGACATTCAATCGATATGACCTACAAGGCCTAACGTGTGGTGCACCCATTTCCTAATGGAATGACACGTTGCGACAAAATGTCTGAGGTTGCGAGGAAAAAATGTGGGAACTTCAGCAACAGGGACATAGGGGGCTCCACCAAGCGGGGGAGTTGCATAGATAAATACCCAGGGACTATACCAACCGCAACCCCACTTTCCAGGGTTCCCCACTTAGCAAAATCAGACAACAATCGACTAATGTGAATTTTGCAAAGGTATTGGTCATCCTCCACAACTATGTCCAATTTTGTAGAAATATTCTAATGTTCCAAAAAATATATAGTATGAATTTTGTGCTTCTAAAATTCATAATACAGAGCAATGTAAAGCCCTCGATACAGATGGTAGAATGACTGGCAAGACCGTCTTATAGGGTGAATGAAACTCTAAGGGGCCGAGGAGGAGGAATGAGAGGTGGCAGAACCAAAGGAAGAGGACCAGTAATATTCTATAACTGTGATCAGGAAGGGCACATAGCAAGGGAATTTCCACTACCCCAGAGGCCATGGTGCTCTCAATGTAGAGTTAACTCACATGAAACTGAAGACTGCCCAGAGTTTATTAAGAGGTGGGACGAAAGAGCCAGACAAAGGGGAGCTAATCTGGTTAATGTAGAACCAAGAATAGTAGAAGCTCAGGCCATGCAAAGTGTAGTTATAGTAACATAGGGAGGAAAGAAAACAAGGGAGGATGCATGGGAAGTGGACCTGGTAAAGTTGATCAAAACTGCATCTCCAAAGAACGCTTTCAACCCGTAGACAGAAGCAATATTTTAAGGAGGCGGTGGAAACATTTTCCCAAATAGGGAGGCGTAGAAGTATCAAAATTCCACAGCCAACCTTCAAAAAAGAGAAGGAAAATAATACAATTACATTGATTGAGGAATGGTTCCAACTGTTCCTGAAAATTGTAACCAATGCACCGATGCTGGAACAACTAAAGAAAAATCTAGAGTTGGTGGTGCAAGAAAATGTAGAACCTGGAGACTCAAGAAATTCAATGGAAAAGTACATGAGAAAGATAAAAATAAACAAGAGAAGAACTGGAAAGGAATTCCGTGTGAATACCCAGGTTGTGGGATTTCAAATCAAAGATACAATGCTCGATCTCGGGTCAGATTTCAACATCCTACCTCGAAAGACATGGGAAGCACTAGGGAGACCAAAGTTGACATACTCACCAATACAACTCCAAATGGAAAATCAATATTGTATTGTACCCATAGGAAGGTTCGAGGAAGTCTAAGTTGATGTCATGGGAGTAAAAGCATATACATATTTTGAGGTAATAGACATTATAGGGGACAAGGATCCCTATCCTGCTTTAATGGGGATAGATTAGGCATTCAAGAATTATGCAGTGATTGATTTAAAAAAGGAATTAATGATATTTGAAGACAGGGAATTCAGGGTAATTCAGCCACTTGACCCATATCAAGGAACCCGATACACAGAAACTGTTGATAGCAGAGAGGATGCCCAACTTCTAGATCAAGTCTACCAGATGACAGTAGGAAAGAGATAAGATTATATCAATCCGACAGCGGGAGGGACTGTAAGCTGGAGAAGTGTTCAGAGTTTTGATTTTGGATCATAAATAGCATGGGATGATTGGCAACAGGGAGGATATGAAACCAACAATAGAAGATGCGCTAACATTCGGGGAGTCAACTGGATTGGAACCGAGGTAAGAGGATATCCGACTCTTTCAAATATGCATGCTGTAAATACATTTATTACAAAAGTGGAAGAAAAGGTACCAATATAACATAGAGTCCCTCTTATGGATGTAGCACTATAATCCACGTCAGCAATGTGGTGGGCCAACCATCACAACTCTCTTCCACGATGGGAAGATGTTGCCATAGCACTAAGAACTAGATTCCATGAATCTTTAGGACCATAATTCATCGAGAAGTACCAAGGGGATTCTGACCCCATAGAGAATTTAAAGAAATGTGAGTATAACTGGAAGAAAGTATGATATCCAGAATCTTTGTGGATGCACAACTTCATACATTCACTGGAAACCATTCCACAGGCCTGGTATTTGATAGAGGAGGAGAAGAGAGGAAATGATACCTAGGGAGTAGTTGCGGAAAGGTTCACGCAATTTTTTTCTTTCAAGGGAGATACAGAACCAGTTACAGATGCCCTCTGGGCCATCAGAAGAGTATTATTCTTTCCAGAACTTCAGGAAGATGAAGAACTACCATTATCAGAACAGAAAATTAAAGAATAAGTAGCATGTAAACGGATATATCGTGACATGGATGATGACGACTTAGAAAATCTCTGACATCTATATTTTGAAGAGAAAGAAGGGGAGTGGGAAGTACAGGAAGAACCAACTACAGAAGGACTACACTTGTTATCCTTGAAGACAAAGAAGTTAAATATTGGAAGCATGGAGAAACCCAAAATTGCATCTATCGGAGATTATTGGGATACATAAACAAAAAAGGAAATCTTTGACCTATTACAAGAATATGAATATTTATTCCCCTCTTCAGTAGTAGAGCTCAAAGGGATTAAAGGAGATATGGAAGAAATGTGCATATTCTTAAAACCAGATGCAATACTGGTGAAACATAGTCCTTACCACCTAAATCCAAGAGTAAATGAAAAAGTTAAAGCAGATATAGATAAAATGCTGAAGGCAGGTCTGGTTTTTCCAGTTGAGGAAGCAAAATGGGCCAGTCCCATTGTAATACAAATAAAAAAGGATAAATCATAGATTAGAGTGTGTGTATATTACAGAAGTCTCAACAATGCATGCATTCATGATCCGTTTCCCACTCCATTTAGCGATGAGGGTCTTGAAAATGTAGCGGGAAACAAAGCCTATTCATTCACAAATGGATTCTCAAGATATCATCAGGTGAGAATAGCGTAAGAAGACAAAATGAAAACCACTTTCACAACCGAGTGGGGATAATTTTCATACCATGTCATGCCTTTTGGACTAAATAATGCACCAGCTGTATTTTTGCGGATATTGATAGTAGCATTCAGAGACTATATCCATAAGTTCCCAGAGGTATATATGGATGATTGGACAATTTAAAATTTACTGAAGAAGCATGCAACTCTACTCAGAATAATGTTTAATAGATGCAAACAACTCCAAATCTTCCTCAACCTTAAGAAATGAATCTTTACAGTACCTTTTTGGATGGTTCTGGGACATGTCGTTTGTAAGCAGGGTGTGTGTGTGGACCCAGTGAAAGTAGCGGTCATTGTTAATATAGAAGCACCAGAAACTATAAAACAGTTGAGATCTCTACTCGGACATATAGGGCACTACATAAGGTTCATTCGCAACTATGAAAATATTACAGCGCCATTGGAAAAAATGTTGTGGAAGTCAGAGCAGTTTATGTGGAACGATGAATGCACTAATGCCCTAAACACATTGAAAGAAAAACTAACAAGTGCACCCATATTGGTTCATCCTAACTGGGACAAATAGTTCCATATCCTGGATGAGATAACATTTATCCTAATGCAGTACTGGAGGTACATTACCTATTGGAGAAGCTCTTGCGATGGTATACTCTCTTCAGAAATTCCATCATTACCTATTGGGAGGTACATTCAAGTTCTTCACGGATCACTCAGCATTGAAATACTTGGTAAACAAACCTGTGCTCAAAGGAAGAATCCATAGATGGCTCCTACTATTCTATAAGTTCACTTTTGAAGTAATAGTAAAACTAGGGAGGTTAAACGTGGGTCCTGACCACTTATCAAGATTGGAGAATGGGGAAAACGGCGGATCCTTGATGACCAGTTTCTAGATGTTGATCTCTTCAGAGTAGAAGCCATCCCAGATTATCTATAGTAGATAGCAGTGTATCTAGCCATAGGGCAATGCCCAACATAATACACGGCAACTCAAATAAGACATCTAGTAGTGAAAGCGGTTGAATATCAACTAATAGCTAGACATTTATATAAAATGGGATTAGATCACATCTTGCGAAGATGTGTCCTAGACCATGAAAGAGAAGATATCCTATGGGAGTGTCACAGTAGAGTTGCAAGAGGCCACGTCGATGCAAAACCCACTGCAAGGAAAATACTACATGCAGGGTTATGGTGGCCCATAGTTCACAAATATAGTAAGGCATATGTGAAAAAATGTGATGTTTTCCAAAGAACAGGATGTTCGTTGCACCGTGATGAGTTACCCTTGCAACCTGCAAGAGAAATGCAGACATTTTAAAAATGGGTCATTGACTTCGTAGGGCCAATCACACCAACAACATGATATTCACAGACAAGGTATATAATAACTGAAACTGATTATCTCACAAGATGGGTAGAGGCAGAGCCAGTAAGAGACTGCACAACATACACAACAACTAGGTTTATTTTCGAGAATATCATTAGTATATTTGGCTGTCCCAGGAGCTTAACAAGTGATCAAGGTACACACTTCATTAGTACAACAATTAATTCTCTGCTAGATAACTTTACGATACAACATCACAAAATCAGCCCTTACCACCCTCAAGCGAATGGAACTGTTGATGCATTCAATAAGATCTTAGAAAAGGGACTAACCAAGATATGCAGTGCCAACCGAGATGACTGGGATGAGATGATACCAGCCACAATGTGGTCATACAGGAAAGAACTCCATTCCAATTGGTACATGGAAGAGAGACAGTAGTACCAGCCGAATTTATCATACCAAGTCTCTTAATTGCTTCAACAGTGCAAATGAAAGACGAATACTCAATCATTGAATGTCTCCATGAACTCTAGAAGCTTGAAGAAGATATATTTATGGAAGATTTCCATCAGACAGTACAAAAATAAAGACAAAAATCCTGACATGACAGTCACATCAAGCACAAAAAATTCACAATTGGAGGAAAAGTCCTGATATACGACAACAACTAAGTTCCCAGGAAACTCAGAATGCACTGAATGGGACCATATCATGTCATAGAAATTAAAGACTCAGGCACATTTTGATTGACACAACTAGATGGACATATACTACAAGGATGGGTGAATGGCGCACGCCTGAAACCCTACCATGAGTAAGTTCCACAAATTATTTTTTCAAATAAATCTCGTAACCGAGAGTAGTCAATAGGGTAGAGTAGAATAGATAGAGTCAATAAATCTCTCGCACCTGAGATGAGACAAAGAATTACCATACTTTAAGCTTTATCAACACATTATAATATGAATCCCAATAAAAATACCAAACAATGGCGTAGGATAACAATTGCACCTGTTGCGATGCAGAGACCTCATCACAACCAATTGTGGCCAGGGGGGTAGAGTCTATTGTATCAGAAAGCCAATTGTATCAAATATCATTCATTCATAATGACCCATCATACCTTTTTTAGTCCGTAGGATCACCCGAATTTGAAAAATAACTTTCGTAATTATTAAACCCCATACCATAATAAATTTTCCATATTAAGCCATAATTATTACCCATCACGTCTACCCAAATCTTGAAGCCACAATCATCAATATTAGAAAACACCTCACCGCAGTAACTAATCACACGATTATAGCCGCAGGAAAGACAAAAAAAAATAATTAGTTATGGGGTCATATCAACCTCATTCGTGCCAGTAGCATTGCTAGTCATCAATATTTTTCACCTGTTGATGATGAATAGTTTTTAAAGCCAAGTTTTCTAGCAGCTGATCTCCAATTTGTCAAATTTGTCAGTTAGAAAACACCCATAAACATTTTTCCCTCCTACCTTTTCAATCAGCCTATGATGAGAAAAAACCTAATTGTCAAGCCCTATCTAGTCTCAGTCATACAAACTTGTCCATCAGCTGTCATAAGCTAAAGTCATATGTTGTCATTCACCCTCATCCCCAGCTCATTCATTAACCCACTGATTGATAAGAATGTCAGGTACCCTACCTCTGATCATATCTCATCTTGGGATCTGATCATACCAAATAGAATACTCCAAATCTATCAAAAATCTCCCCTAAGTTAGGTAGTGGCGCTTTAGGCAATCCTCCCTTGGCAAACTATCCTAAGCCAAAAGAAACTCTGTCTAACACCAACCAGTCATAGATTCCCTTCCTATTCTGCAAACAACTTTTGATACATCCTTAGGTCGCGCCACTAACAAGTCTTGGTGTCTTAGCAGTGCATGTTTCAAAATCCAAACTCATATTGTGTTGCTCTATAGTGTTTCAATGTATTTTTCAAAGCAGAAAGGTACCAGTGTTCCAGAAGACATTATTAAACTAAACATGAGAAGACAACTGCTTCTCATATTGTTTTGAGCATGGGATGAAAGTACTGGACAGAGAGGTAATTAAATGAACTTCTGCAAACACAGTAAAAAAGGTTAGTGACTATGACTAGCAAGTATTACTCTGCAGATACAAGTCAGGCTGCTTCTAGTTTCTAAATATGCATAAGGGTATTTTAACAACAGGATACATATCTCAGAGAATTCCTTTCATAGCATATTGTCAATTTTGCACCTTGTTACTTACTATGATATACCAAGCAGAGATAGGCATTACAAGGAAAGATAACACAGTTTGAGAAAGGGGTGAAATGTGACTGTGTAAGACCTCCTCCAAACATGAGCAGAGGGTTGGGTGATTGTGTAAAACCTCCTCCAAACCTGAGCAGAGGGTTGGGTCACTTGTTGCAAACCTCCTCCAAACATGAGTAGATGGTTTGGAAATATGATTAAGGCCTCCTTCATTTAACAAGCAGAGGGTCAGGAATAGAGGTATGGCCTCATTCAAAGGGCACAAAGCTAACAATGCTGCAAATTGTCTAATAAACTTGTTTAACACCTTTTTCTCGAATAGATGAAACCACTAACAAAACAGCAGTGTTTCAAGGGGTGCTTAGATAGTTTCACTATTGAAAGACAAAATTGAAATGCAGTGAGAAACAATTGAATAATCATTAGTAGAAAATGGTGTTAAACAGAGGACAAGTAGTGGTACTATGATGAATTAAGAAGCCTTTTTTGTCATGTCTACAAAAGCCTCCTTTGGAGAGTAAACAAAGGCTAGAATGCCCAAGCTTACAACAACCTCATCAAAATGACAAAGAAGATAGTCTAAGCCTTGCTTCTGAAAGATACTTTTGCAAATGAACACACAGAGATAGTATGTGTGAGGAAAGGGTATGAAAAATGTTTTGAATTCAGAGACAACACTCAAAGAAATGAAACATACTATTGTCATAAACAAAGACGTTTTTATGAAACATGTGAAAAAGCCTTGCTGTTGCATATGATTTCATTAAGGGTCTCTAAAGGCCTATATCCTTGATCAACAGATATAATTCAAGCTTCAGTGAATGCAACTAAGGTTTGACCCACAGTCAAAGAGAAATATCATTATAAGGATGCATCATCAGTCTTTGATATTGCTCTAGAGCAGTTTTCCTTTTTTAAGGATAGAAATGGAAAAAAGGTGACAGGGTTGTTTTCTTAATGAAGAAACAGTGAAAAGATCTTGCTTTCTAAGGAGTTTGGTTTACTTCAGAAAATTCATGACTATGGTGTCCTCAAAGAGAAGTTGTCCACAACACTTTGTTATTAACTTGATCAAATATGGGTCTTTGTAACGTTTTAAAAGTGACGAAATTACAAAAAACAGTGATTCATGTTTTAACAAAACAAAAAGGGGGCCTTTTCAAACATATAAACCCTCCAAAGCATGATATAAGAGCATTTGAATTTTCTTTCATATAAAAGGCAGAGGAGACTGTTGCAAAGTCTCATTTGCAAATTTCAAAACACAAACAACGCTCCCCTAAGCTGTTCATTGGAGAAAACAAGAAATTTCAAGCAAATTCCAAGTTTTTCAAGGCTTCAAGCCTGTGCGGCGCGCCTGTAAGTGTGTGTGGCGTGCTTGTGAGCACAAACACAAAGAGTTTCAATGGCTGCGCGGTGCACCTATGCGCGCATTCACCCACTGCCCGAAGGTCGACTCGACACCCCTCACTGCGCGGCGCTCTTTTCAGTGAACGTGTCGCTCCTCTTTAAACGTCCAAAATGCCTTCAAAGACTCTTTGGAGTTGCTCAATCAATCAACCAAGGTCCATAAGCGTTATTTAAGGTATTCTCCATTTCTTCTTGGTGGTTTTTGAAATCTTAAAGGGGTATTGATGCCGTTTTCTCCAAAGGAAAAAATAGTGTTAAAGAGGGTGGGGTTTTGGTCGAAAATTAAAGAGTTTTGTTGTTGTGATTGCTAAGGATTAGTACAGTGATAGTCGGGGTGTTTTTATCAGTCTTAAAGGGCCTTAACTACCTTTAAGAACAGTGAAAACCATACACAAATTACAAGACAAAAATACAGAGTTGTAGAGGTCTCAAGTTGACTGGAAGGTGTCCTAACAGTGTTAAAACAAGAACAAAATTTGTCTGCAAAATCAAAGGGGAAAACACTGATTATAAGGTGAAGGCTTGGTAAATATAAATACTTCCTTTTTGTGTTATGAAATAGAAAACTTTGTGCAGCCTCCATAATTCAAAAAACAGAGTATGTTTTGAAGGTTTTGAAGTCAATTGAACGATGTTTTGTCTAACTTTGTGAAGAGCAATGAACAACAAAAGAACAGTGTTTAGAGGGAAATTTTTTGTTGTTTTTGTCAAAACACAAGAGTTCTTTCTTCACCAAGAGACCACAAACACATCTTTTCAAGACCTTTCCCAAGCACAGTGATAAATTGTTTTTGGTTGTCATTGACAAATACTTGTTTGATTGGCATCAAGGAGGCACAGTGACTTATAAGCAGGACAAAGTGTGGTGTTGGGAAACCATTTCAAAAACCATTTGAGTAGCTTGTCTTGGTCAAACAACAAAGAGTATCCAAAACAAAATGCCTCCCAGGAAAGACAGTAGAAGTGGCCCTCACAGGAGGTTTGAACCTGTTTCAACTAAAGAGGTAAATGCTCATCCATCAATCATGTTTAAATTTTAGGAGGTTGGATGTCTAGAGTTTTGTTAAAGGGTGCAGGAGGTGAAAAGCTATCTCCCCTTGACACATCTTTGTGCTTTGAGATTTCAAGGGAAACACTTTCAGCCGGTAGGCTTGGATTTCAAGTTTTCTCCTAGATCCATTTCCAAAGCCACCAAAATCCCTTATGTCGGAGAGAAATGGTTTAAACAGAGCCACATAGACTCAGAACAATACAAGCCATTTTTGAAACCAGAGCATAGAGATACATGTCCATCCATCTTTCCTTTCTCATATCTGTTGACTAGTTATGCTCCCCTCATGAAGATAATCATGAAATATTTCACATGCGAGGGAAGATTTTCCCAGGTCTATGCTTACCATGTCCGGTTTCTCATGCATTTCACAAGAGCCCAATTGTTAAATATCCCCTTCTTCCTCCATAAAAGCATTGAAAAGGTGGTCTCCATTGTTCAGAAAAGACCTCCTTCTCAGCAGTCAGCTTTCCTTTTCCATCATTCCGTCATCAAGATTGTCATTCTTTATCAGCTTGAGAAGAAGGGAATATCTTGGGACACTTTCATTGCACATCCAGATTTCGCCATTGTCCCTTCATCCCATGCATCTCCTTCACCATCCACTCAGCATCTTTCACCTTCTTCAAGTAAGCCCATTCCCAAGAAGCTAAAATTTCCCATAATTAGTGAAGAAAGGAAGCATGATGAAGAGCAACAGCATGATGAAGACATTGAAAGGGGTGAAATGTGACTGTGTAATACCTCCTCCAAACATGAGCAGATGATTGGGTGTTTGTGCAAAACCTCCTCCAAACCTGAGCAGAGGGTTGGGTCACTTGTTTCAAACCTCCTCCAAACATGAGCAAATGGTTTGGAAATATGATTAAGGCCTTCTTCATTTAACAAGAAGAGAGTCAGGAACAGAGGTATGGCCTCATTCAAAGGGCACAAAGCTAACAATGCTACAAATTGTCTAAAAAACTTGTTTAACACCTTTTTCTCGAATAGATGAAACCACTAACATAGCAGTGGTGTTTCAAGGGGTGCTTACATAGTTTCACTGTTGAAAGACAAAATTGAAATGCAGTGAGAAAAAATTGAATAATCATTAGTAGAAAATGGTGTTAAACAGAGGACAAGCAGTGGTACTATGATGAATTAAGAAGCCTTGTTTTTCATGTCTACAAAATCCTCCTTTGGAGAGTAAAAAAAGGATAGAATGCCCAAGCTTACAACAACCTCATCAAAATGACAAAGAAGATAGTCTAAGCCTTGCTTCTGAAAGAGACTTTTGCAAATGAACACACAGAGACAGTATGTGTGAGGAAAGGGTATGACAAATGTTTTAAATTCAGATACAACACTCAAAGAAATGAAACATACTACTGTCATAAACAAAGACGTTTTTATGAAACATGTGAAAAAACCTTGTTGTTGCATATGATTGCATTAAGGGTCTCTAAAGGCCTCTATCCTTGATCAACAGATATAAGTCAAGCTTTAGTGAATGCAACTAAGGTTTGACCCACATTCAAAGAGAAATATCATTATAAGGATGCATCATCAGTCTTTGATATTTCTCCGGAGCAGTTTTCCTTTTTTAAGGATAGAAATGGAAAAAAGGTGACAGGGTTATTTTTTTAATGAAGAAACAGTGAAAAGATCTTGCTTTCTAAGGAGTTTGGTTTACTTCAGAAAATTCATGACTATGGTGTCCTCAAAGAGAAGTTTTTCACAACACTTTGTTATTAACTTGATCAAATATGGGTCTTTGTAACGTTTTAAAAGTGACGAAATTAAAAAAAACAGTGATTCATATTTTGACAAAACAAAAAGGGGGCCTTTTCAAACATATAAACCCTCCAAAGCATGATATAAGAGCATTTGAATTTTATTTCATATAAAAGGCAGAGGAGACCATTGCAAAGTCTCATTTTCAAAGTTCAAAACAAAAACAACGCTCCCCTAAGTTGTTCATTGGAGAAAACAAGAAATTTCGAGCAAATTCCAAGTTTGTCAAGGCTTCAAGCCTGCGCGACACACTTGTAAGTGTGCGCGACGTGCTTGTGAGTGCAAACAAAAAGAGTTTCAACGGCTGTGCGGCATGCTTGTAGCAGCGCGCAACATGCCTGTGCGTGCATTCACCCACTGCCCGAAGGCCGACCCGACACCCCTCACTGCGCGACGCTCTTTTCAGTGAACGTGCTGCTCCTCTTTAAACATCCAAAACGCCTTCAAAGACTCTTTGGAGCTGCTCAATCAATCAACCAAGTTCCATAAGAATTATTTAAGGTATTCTCCATTTCTTCTTGGTGGTTTTTGAAATCTTAAAGGGGTATTGATGCCATTTTCTCCAAAGGAACAAATAGTGTTAAAGAGGGTGGGGTTTTGGTCGAAAATTAAAGATTTTTGTTGCTGTGATTGCTAAGGATTATTACAGTGATAGGTGGGGTTTTTTTTTCAGTCTTAAAGGGCCTTAACTATCTTTAAGAACAGTGAAAACCATACACAAATTACAAGACAAAAATACATAGTTGTAGAGGTCTCAAGTTGACTGGAATGTGTCCTAACAGTGTTAAAACAAGAACAAACTTTGTTTGCAAAATCAAAGGGGAAAACAACTAATTATAAGGTGAAGGCTTAGTAAATATAAAGACTTCCTTTTTGTGTTATGAAATAGAAAACTCTGTGCGGCCTCCATAATTCAAAAAATAGAGTATGTTGTGAAGGTTTTTTAAGTCAATTGAAGGATGTTTTGTCTACCTTTGTGAAGAGTAGTGAACAGCAAAAGAACAGTGTTTAGAGGGAAAGGTGTTGTTGTTTTTGTCAAAACAAAAGAGTTCCTTCTTCACCAAGAGACCACAAACACATATTTTCAAGACCTTTCCCAAGCACTATGATAATTTGTTTTTGGTTTTCATTGACAAATACTTGTTTGATTGGCATCAAAGAGGCACAGTGACTTATAAGCAGGACAAAGTGTGGTGTTGGGAAACCATTTCAAAAACCATTTGAGCAGCTTGTCTTGGTCAAACAGCAAAGATTATCCAAAAAAAAATGCCTCCCAGGTAAGATAGTAGAAGTGGCCCTCACAGGAGGCTTGAACCTGTTTTAACTGAAGAGGTAAATGCTCATCCATCAGTCCTGTTTAAATTTCATGAGGTTGGATGTCTATAGTTTTGTCAAAGGGTGTAGGAGGTGAAAAGATATCTCCCCTTGACACATTTTTGTGCTTTGAGATTTCAAGGGAAACACTTTCAGCCGGCAGGCTTGGATTTCAAGTTTTATCCTAGATCCATTTCCAAAGCCACCAAAATCCATTATGTTGGAGAGAAATGGTTTAAACAGAGCCACCTAGAATCAGAACAATACAAACCCTTTTTGAAACCAGAGCATAGAGATACATGTCCATCCATCTTTCCTTTCTCATATCTGTTGACTAGTTATGCTCCCCTCATGAAGATAATCATGAAATATTTCACATGCGAGGGAAGATTTTCCCGGGTCTATGCTTACCATGTTCGGTTGCTCATGCATTTCACAAGAGCCCAATTGTTAAATCTCCCATTCTTCCTCCATAGAAGTATTGAAAATATGGCCTCCACTGTTCGGAAAAGACCTCCTTCTCAGCACTCAGCTTGCCTTTTCCATCATTCCCTCATCAAGATTGTCATTCTTCTTTAGCTTGAGAAGAAGGGAATCTCTTGGGACACTTTCATTGCACATCTAGATTTTGCCATTGTACCTTCATCCCATGCATCTCCTTCACCCTCCACTCATCATATTTTTCCTTCTTCAAGTAAGCCCATTCCCAAGAAGCTAAATTTTCCCATAATCAGTGAAGAAAGGCAGCATGATGAAGAAGGGCAGCATAGTGAAGAAGAGCAGCATGATGAAGAAGAACAACATGATGAAGAGTAGCAGCATGATGAAGAAGGGAAGCATAGTGAAGAAGAGCAACATGATGAAGAAGAGCAGCATGATGAAGAAGGGCAGTAAGGTGAAGAAGAGCACAGTGATGAAGAAAAGCGCCATGAAAAGGAGCAAAATAGTGAGGAGGGAAATGATGAGGAAATTGAACAGTTTGATGAGGATATTGGTATCCCTCACAACAACAAAAAAGATGAAGATGAAGCCCAAAAAATTGAAGAGACGGAGCCTCAAAGTCCTAAAGAAAGCAAGGACAAGAGTAAAGAGCGCAGCCCTCAAAAAGACATGCAAGAGGACAGTCAAAGTATTCATGAAGAAACTCAAAACAGTAGCAAGGATGATGAGGGAAGTAACAAGGGCAAAGAAAAAATAGAGCATGTGCTAGCTGCCTCTCCTAGGCAAGGGGCCATGCTTTCTTCTCCAAAAGTGGCCAAGCCCCAGACATCAAGGAAAAGGGTGCCTCAAACTGTAACTCCAAATGTTACTAGGGCCCTCCGAAGCAAGGGGAAGTTGCCCAAGCAACCCATTGTCGAATTACCCAAGAGGAGGAACACCAAGAAGGCCACCCAAAGCAAGGGAAAGGAGAAAGAAGAAAGAAGCATGAGAAGGAGAGGGAATTTGACATAATTCAGATCCAAAGTGATGATAGCGACAATGAGGCCTGGATCCTAGAGTCTCTCTTGATCAATAAAGAAGAAAAAATTGATGCTTTGAGGGCAGATCTAGAGAGGTCTAGAAACTTCATTCACTTTTTGCAAACACAAAATAAATAGATGAGTGTCCACATGGCGGTATATGAGACACAGACCATCAAATATAAAAAGGAGGCCTCCAAGGTGCAAGTTAAATTGGAAGAACTCATGGGCGAGTTCAATGATAGCGAAGATAAAGATCAGCCAAGAAGAAAAAGGCCAAGGACCATGGGACTCAGAATAGCCCTTGAGAAACAAAAGGAGGAAGAAGCTGCCCTTCTCCAATCTTTTCCTCTCACTACTTTGTTCACCCAAGAGATAGAGAACAATCGAGAAGCATGGCTTCAGAGGGTGAATGATCACTTGGAGAGGAAGTTGGAAAAGGCCAATAGAGATTTGGACCTTCGAAGGAGGATGACTGGGCATCATAAGAAGCTTAATCAGTTCGCTCGACGGAAATTGAAGGCCACACAGGAAAAACTCAAAGAAGCTCAAAAGAGGCGCCCGACACCAAAAATGAAGAACGACACCTCAAAGCTCCAAATTTTTGCCTCAGCTTCTCAGCATTTTTCTAAAAACCCTTGAGGGTCATGCTCGCCAAAATTGGGCAAAATTCAACAAGTTTTGGTTTTTTGTCATTTTTGGGCTTTTGGTTAAAAATCATGGGCATCGCCATTTCTGTTTGGGACATCCTCAAAGGATGAAAATGGTATCATTGGATGCCATAATTTCATGGGCATCTACTCAGTGATTTTAAAATCAATTGAAGATGATTTTCTCCCCCAAAATGGCGAAAAACACTCACTTTTTCCACACTCTGCCTCGTTTATCAGCAAAGTCTATTTTTTGGGTTTTTTACACACGGGTCAAATTTTGATAGACTTCTAGTGATTATTTTGGATAAATCTAAGCATTTTCAGAAAATAGACATTCAGAGCTTTCCAACGAGCCATCACAGGCCTCGTTTTGACATCGAGAAGGCATCCAAAATTTTCCCACAAGACAGAGGACTTTCTGCTGATATATTTCTTAAGTATTTTTGTAAAAAATGTACTTTTCTAAAGTGACTTTTCCTCATGTGCGTTTAGCTATTTTTGGGCATGGTTAGTAAGGAAAAGTCAATATATTTTCCTTTTTTAGCTTTTTTGAGATATTTTATTATATATTTTGTGTCTTGGGCTTTGCAAAGCCTCAAGGACAAAATCAGATATTTTTGATAGGCCAATGAGATTGCAAGTTGCACTAGGAGGTTTTCCCTCATCTTGGCCTATATATTCCAAGAGACTTCATTGTAAATAAGGTTGAACTTGATGATATAGAGAAATATATGGTTATACAAGCTTGTAAGAAACACTTGTCTCATGCATTGGATAGTTTCTTGAATGTTTTTGGATGATGATGTTGAGAATGCAACAAGATGATGAGCTTAGTGGAAAGAAGTCGCCTTCACTAAGTGGGCCTGCATGCTATTTTTGGTGCAAAGTCTATTTTTAGACATATGGATCATGTTCTATGAGTTGCAGGATGCTATTTGTGGATGGTTGGTCAAGTCGGAAAAAATAGATGGACTTCTATTTTTAGACATACTGGTGGTTTCTATTTTAGATTGCCACCCTAAAAATAGATATGTCGAATATTATTAGCTCTTAATAATATTTGGACTCTAAACATTATCTTATCCTCTTGGAGACAGGCCAGTTAAGTGCACGAAGTGGCACAGGAGCTACATGCGGCAGATAGAAGGAATTACGCTATTCTGAGAGATGAGTAGAGCTATTATGGAGACTTAAATTTTGACTCATGTGAAAGATTTTGGTGGAGTTATAGAAGTAGTTGGTGGAGTTGTATTTAGTTTAACTCAGTTAGACTCAGTTGAGCTAGTTGTATCTAGTCAAACTGATTGATACACTAGTGAGAGTGGTGTGAATTAATTAGTTAATTAATTCACTAAATAATAACTCATTAATCAACTGAAGAATACATCAGTTAACTACAGTGCATGGCAGTTTCAGTGGAGACCAGTGGAGAGGTAGGTGAAAGAGCAAGTGTGACTATCGGTTGTGACTATACCGGTGCGTGATTTTGCACCGGTGCGTGATTTTGCACCACACATTGATGGAGAGGCCAATGAGGATTGTGTAGTACACACCGGGTGGATTCAAACTCAGATTGGGCCATTATTCATCTTGGATTGCGCAGTAGAGGAAAACTAACAGGTGGAGCAGATTGGAGCATGTGTTTTTTGCTAGATTTGAGCTTGTGTAGTGTGTAATAACTGGAGATTGTACTGAGAGCTTGTGAGGAGTTTGTACAATGATTGTTACGTGATATCTATCATTATAATATATAGATATTTGGGGGTTTTCAGCTTTAATCTTTCCCATAAATACTGTGTTTATATGTGTGATTGTTTATGGTTTTGATGTGTTCATGCGATTGTTTATATTTTCGCAATTAATGATCAATAGTAGAAGAGGTTATGTATTATGCATGAAGCTCAAATAGTGTGTGATTAGGGTAATCTCGGTGAATAATTTAACAGTTATTCAAATTTCTACATGGTATCAGAGCGATATTGATCATTGGAGAAATTGCAAAACATTGAAGCGGTTGAGTTTTGTGCTAGTGGAATTCGAATTTGCAGGAGTGTTTTCTTGGTGTCAAAGTTGAGATGTCTTTCAACGGATTGCGATTGGAGTATGCCCTTAAGGGAAAATCGAATTATATTGCATGGAAGGACAGGATGGAGGCGGTGCTAGATGACAATGGGTTGAAGGAGTTCATAGATGCTGAAGTCCCAAAGCCTACTTCTACTGATGCTGCCATACTTGACGCATGGAAAAAGAAGACAAAAAAGTGTCGAAGGATTCTGTTGGAGGGCGTGAAGGATCACATAGTGTCCAACCTTCATGGTAAGGCTTCTCCATTCTTTATGTCGAAAGCCTTGAGATATTTATTCCAAAGCAAGAGCGACCAGAGGAAGTTTGCGCTCAAGGATAAACTCAGAAACATAAAGATGGAGAAAGGCGATAGTATGCCCAAGTACCTCATGAAGTTCACCCAATGCAGGGATGAGCTAGGAAGTGTGGGGGTGACTATTGATGATGAGGACTTGGTGAGCTTGGCTCTCCTTGGGCTTCTAAAGATTTGGCATTCCTATCAGGACTCTGTCAATGGTCGGGAGAAATTGCCAGGATGGGAGCGACTTTGGTCGGATCTTGTGCAAGAGGAGATAAGGCGAAGTACCGAGGATGGATCTTGTCAAGCCTACGATGAAGAGAATTGCGCTTTGGCTGCCAAAGCAAAGAAGGGGAAGAGCAAGAAATCTTCTCATTTTGGTGCGAAAGGCAAGAAGCAGGACATGTCCAAGGTGAAGTTCTTTCACTGTCACCAACACGGACATTATGCCACAAATTGTCCGCAGAAGAAGAAAAATAAGCAGGCTACTGGATCTGTAGCTGGAGAGGCCTTACCCTCACATTTTAGCTGGATTTTTCGCTGATCTCATGTTTGGTCTCAAGTGTGATGGGTTCAGTGTGGTTTCTGGACAGTGGTGCGTCTTTTCACATGACAAGAGATCGAGATTTGTTTACTGATCTGGATGAGAAAGATCTTGGAGTGCACATCGAGATGGGCGATGATGGTAGATACAGTGTGACCGGTGTCGGTACCAATTCCTTTGAGAGGGAGTCTGGTAAACCCTTCATATTGAAGGAAGTGATGCATGTTCTAGGATTGAAGAAGAATCTTATCTCTGTGGCGATGTTAGAAGACAAGGGATATGATTTTGTCTTTAGCGAGGGAAAGGCTTTCTTGCGCAGTAAGGCAACTGGTGAGACCCGGAGAATAGGGGTTCGAGTTAAGAACCTTTATCAATTGCAGGTAGATGGCCGTGCAGCAATGGCAGGCAAGGCAGAAGGAGTGGTGAGCCAGGATGATGGTGAGTTGTGGCACCGAAGATTAGGCCACCTTCACCATGGAGCTTTGAAGATACTGCAACAGATTTCTACTGGGCTTCCTAAGGGTACTCTTGTGTAGTCAGATCAGTGCAAAAGATGTACCTTGGGAAAGTTTGTGAAAGCCACCTTTCACGAGAAGGATAGTCACGCCACGACGATCCTTGAGAGAATTCACACAGACGTGTGTGGACCTGTCTCAGTAGCTTCGATAGCAAAGCATAGGTACTATGTTATCTTTGTTGATGATTTTTCTAGGAAGTGTTGGATCTTCTTCATGCAGAAGAAGAGCGAGACATACTCAAAGTTCTGTGAGTTCAAGGCACTGGTTGAGAAAGAATCGGGGAAGCAAGTGAAGGCTCTTAGGAGCGACAATGGTGGTGAATTCATCTCTGGCGAATTCAAGGACTTTTGCAGCGTAGAAGGAATTCGAAGAGAGCTCATAGCACCTCATAACCCACAGCAGAACAGGGTTGCTGAGCGGAAGAACAGAACGATCGTGGGTGCTGTAGGAGCGATGTTGCATGATTAGGGCCTACCCATTCACTTATGGGCAGAGGCATGCAATACTGCAGTATATGTGCAGAACCGTTGTCCTCACAAGATACTTGGCATGAGTACACCCGAGGAGGCGTTTTCTGGTAAGAAGCCTAATATTTCCCATTTGAGGATTTTTGGTTCACCTGTTTGTTCGAAAAAAAGGATGCCGGGGAAGAAAAAACACGGGCCAACCGCGAGAGGTTGGGATATTTGTGGGGTACACTGATGCGCCCCACAACTATCGTGTGTATTTTCCAGACAGTCGCAAGACTGTTGTGCAACGAGATATCAAATTTCAAGAGGAGAAAGGCATGAAGTGTTCGCTTGAGAAGGAGCCACACTTGCATGCAGATGAGGAGCTATTAGTTCCTAAGGATGAGCTTCGAGATGTGGATCAGCCACAAGATGAGGTTCATGGGTGGAAGGGCCACTCATGTCGCGCCGACCGCGGGCCCGGAAACGCACTACGAGAAGGCTGACGGCCCCAGCGAAGATGCGAGAGAATGTGGGAGCACCGGCATCACAACGCAAGAAGGCAGACAGAGACAGTCGGTACACTGGATACATGGCTTTTGTGAGCAAATGTGTCGTGACAGAGCCATCCTCTTTCGAGGAAGCTGTGGAGGACCCCGCATGGGTAGATGCCATGGTGGAAGAGTATGATTCGATTGTCAGAAACAGTGCATGGGAGATTGTCCCAAGGCCGGAAGGGAAATCAATGGTGGGTTTGAGATGGATCTACAAAGTGAAGCAAGTAGCTGACGGGAGTGTGGAGAAGTACAAGGAAAGATTTGTTGCCCGAGGCTTCTCACAGATAGAGGGGATCGATTATGAGGAGACCTTTGCACGTGTCGCAAGGTATTCTTCCATATGGATGATTCTTGCTCTCTCAGCGTAGATGGGGTGGCACATTCATCAGATGGATGTGAAGACTGCGTTCCTCAATAGGGAGATTGAGGAGGAGGTTTACATAGAGCAGCCCGAAGGTTTCGAGATCTTCAGTAACGAGTCGCATGTGTGCAGGCTCAAGAGAGAGTTTTATGGGTTGAAACAAGCACCTCGTGCTTGGTACACATGGATAGACAGTTATTTCACTGGACTTGGATTCTCCAAGAGTAAGGCGGATCCTAACCTATACCAGATTGTGGTGGAGGGTAAGTTGTTGATCATTGTACTTTATGTAGATGATTTGATTTTGACAGGTGATGAGCTGTTGATACTCTCATGCAAGGAGGATCTTGCAAAAGAGTTTGAGATGAAGGACTTGGGCCTCCTTCAGTATTTCCTGGGATTGGAAATTTGGCAGCACAGTGATGGACTGTTTGTTTCTCAGGGTAAGTATGCCTAGGCGATACTGGAGAATTTCAACATGCATGGATGCAAGCTTGTTGATACTCCTCTTCCTGGTTGTTGGAGGAAGGAGGATGCTACTTCGGCGGAGGTAGTGGATACCACTGTTTATCGACAGTTGGTGGGGTTGCTTATGTATTTGGTCAATACACGACCTGACATATGCTATGTTGTTAACGAGCTTTCACAAGCTATGGTTAAGCTAACCAAGCTTTACTAGAAGGCAAGCAAGCATGTATTGAGATATCTTAGAGGCACATCGGGATATGGATTATGGTACAGACAGTCGGATGAGGTGAAGCTGTGTGGCTTCACGGATGCAGATTGGGCAGGGAGCCCAACGGACATAAAGAGCACATCTGGAGGGATTTTCAGTATCGGGTCGACAACAGTTTGTTTAGCAACAGAAGGGAGAAACCGTGGGCACTCGGGCCAGTAGAGGCCGAGCATATGGCAAAGAGTTTGGCTGCATGCGAGGCTATATGGATGAGGAAGATCCCGGTCGGGTTGTTCGGTTCACACTTAGATCCTACTGTGATATATTGTGATAATCAGAGTTGCATCAAACTCTCGGTTAATCCAGTATTTCATGATAGATCTAAACACATTGACATCCGGTATCATCATATCGTAGATTGTGTGTAGCGGAAGATCATGTTACTATCTTACATTCCTACAGAGGATCAGGATGCTGATATTCTGACGAAGGCGCTCACCAGGAGAAAATTCGAATACCATAGAGACAGGATCGGGGTGGCAGATAATCCCTATCTTGTTGAGAGGGAGTGTTGAGATTCAACAAGATGATGAGCTTAGTGAAAAGAGTCACCTTCACTAAGTGGGTCTACAGGCTATTTTTGGCGCAAAGTCTATTTTTAGACTATGTCTATTTTTAGACATGTCGATCATATTCTATGAGTTGCAGGATGCTATTTGTGGATGGTTGGTCAAGTTGGAGAAATAGATGGACTTATATTTTTAGACATATTGGGCAGAGTCTATTTTTAGATTGCCAGTCTAAAAATAAATATGTCGAATATTATTAGCTCTTAATAATATTTGGACTCTAAACATTATCTTATTCTCTTACACTGCTTATGCAATGTAAGGGCAATATGTAGTCGACAAAAGGAATTATGCTATTCCTGAGGGTTTACTGGAGCTATTGCATGGAGGACTCAGTTAGAACTCAAGTGGCAGAGTTATGACACAGTTGGAAGAAGTAGTTATGGAGTTGTATTTAGTTTAACTCATTTAGACTGAGTTGAGATAGTTGTATCTAGTCTAACCGATTGATACACTAGTGAGAGTGGAGTGAATTAATTAGTTAATTAATTCACTAAATAATAACTCATTAATCAACTAAAGAATACATCAGTTAACTATAGTGCATGGTAGTTTCAGTGGAGACCAGTGGAGAGATAGGTGAAAGGGCAAAGGTGACTATCAACAATAGACTATATCGGTATGAGTTTGCACCACACATTGATGGAGATGCCAATGAGGATTGCGCAGTACACACCAGGTGGATTCAAAATCAGTCAGCGCCATTATTCATCTTGGATTGCGCAGTAGAGGTAGGCTAACAGGTGGAGCATATTGGAGCATGTGTTTTGTTAGATCTGAGCTTGTGTAGTGTGTAACAATTGGAGATTGTACTGAGAGCTTGTGAGGAGTTTGTACAATGATTGTTACATGTTCTCTATCATTATGATATACAGATAGTTGGGGGTTTTCAGGTTTAAGCTTTCCCATAAATACTGTGTTTATATGTGTGATTGTTTATGGTTCTGATGTGCGCATGCAATTGTTTATATTTCCGCAATTAATGATAAATAGTAGAAGAGGTTATGTATTATGCATGAAGCTCAAATAGTGTGTGATCAGGATAATCTTGGTGAATAATTTAACAGTTATTCAAATTTCTACAGATGAAGGAGGATTGTTGTTGGATTCCTTGACTTGGTAAAATGGTATAGTGTCCCTCTCTATTATGATTCTTAGTTTTCATTCATATTCCATGTTCTTGCTTGCTATAAGATAGTAGAGAATAGATTTGAGACATGCCCTTGGAGGCACCTCAAATTTCATTTTTCTTTATAGCTTCTATGTTTTCTTCCTTCTTAGTCATATCAAAGAATTCTTGATTTCTCTTTGATAACTGAAGAAATTGTTTGCTTTTTTCATTTATGGTTTTATGCATGCTAAGTATGATTCATGGTATGCCCTACTTACTCATGGCTAGTCATAGCTCCACCTCTGAAACCTTTCTTTGATTGTTTGATTTTCATTTTTTGAACCAAGGAGGTCTTGTACTGATCTTTCCCTTTGCCTAAAACTATGCAATCTTGCTTCAAAGTGCCCAATAGCTTGAAATACTATGCTTAGGCATTTCCTCATAGTGATTTGAGTTGTTTTTTTGTCTTAATTGTATTTCCCCAAAGTCTGATAGCGATTTCCTAAAGTTAGAGAGTCATATATATCTATGTATTGCTTGAATGTTTATTTCTATTCATTGATCAGTTAATAGTTACATTTCTCATGATTAATGGTTAGCCCTACCATGTTTATGTCAGCTATTGAACTAATTATGTTTGAAATCCTTTGTTCTTCACAAATTTAGTGTCCATCTCACTCCATTTTACCCAAAGATCCATTTTACCTCGATCAAATCGGCCCTTCAACAACCTTGTATCACCATCTGAAATATTTCTTGACCTTTTCGACCCCATAGCCCAGTTATTCTGAAAATATTCTTATATATCTTAGTCTTTGATCAGTTCATCCCTCACAAACCTAAAAACAAAACCAAAAACCTACTTCATAACTAGCCTAAAATCAGAAACACAAGAAGCAAAACACATAGATATCCCTTACACAAATAGAGAGAGCCCTCTTGGAGTCCAGGAAGGCTAGGTCCTTGGGCTCAAAAGATTGGTTCAATGTTACCTTGTCACTTGGCTTGCCAATCATCCAAATCACGAGACCCTAACAAGAATTACTTAACACGCACAAAAGAATAAAAGCACCAAAATGCTGGAAAATTCTGAGTTAGAAGAAATAGAAACAACTACAACAACAAGCAAGATTCTAGGAGAGGATGTTCAAAGAAGCGTACCAGCAGCAAGAATTCACAGGGATAGACCAACATCAACAGTTCAGGCATACAACAGAAGAATGAAGATGACAAAGATAGCAACATCAGTCATCGAGCCCGAGCTCGATGCAAGAATTCAGAGATAGAATCATTGATCAGCAAGTATGACAATGCTTCATTAATAGATACAGATTTCATAGACTCCTATATATTCCCAGCCATGAAGAGCCAAGTGTATATGGATAATTATGCAACAGAGGGAGGAGGTGAAGCAACAAGGATGAATCTAGAATTCAGAGGTATTCAAAGGTTGACTATACTGAACCTCAGGAACCTCTCGGTATTTGGAACGACAGGAGTGGCAATGCAGTGTACAAAGTTCCTGATGAGAAGAGTTTTGAATAGATCATTATGGCTTTGGAAAGAGATCCCCATCCATGCAAAGGACATCAAAAAACTTCAAGATTATCAACAGAAGAGAAGGATGTTTCAACGGCATTCCAGAATGTGTCCAAAAGAGCCAAAAAGTTAGCGGATTGTGATTATTACAAGAAGTATGAGACAAGACAAGGAGGGAAGGGAGTGAAGATTGACCTTATCAACAATCCAGCGATAAAATTTTCCTGCTATATGATAGCTGGAAAAACAATGAGGCATTACACTAAAGGAGAATGCACCCTCGACACCATCTCAGTCGCGGAACACTGCATCCAAGGAGCACAGTTAAACTGGTGCACATTCCTATTGAATGGATTGTTTGAAGCATGTGAGGATAACTACAGGCGAGCCACGTGATTCCTATATGGCTATCTCATTATGGCCTTTGCAATGTGGAGATGGACTCACCCAGGGATTAGGCAGCTCACAGAAATCACTCATGACCAACCAATGGCATTAAGATTTATGCCCTGGAGAGTATTAAGAGATCCCAATACTAAGGAGATCAATGAGGAGGATTTCTCATTCTGGTACAGGCAAATGGTTGATGTGGTGGGGAGCCAGCAAAGGGTTCTGAGGAACATATTGGATAGATACTCCTCTGAGATATGGTTTGGGGTAACTAACAACAAGACCTATATTCAGCCTAGTTGTGTGGGGGAAACCACTTTCCAAATGTGGCCACTGAAGTTTCAAGTAGAAGAAGAAGCCTTCCACACCGAATTTTTTTCGTGGCCAAGTGCTGGGATGGAAGCTAGAGAAGGAATCCCTCATTACTCATATGAGGCGATGCTACCAAAATCACTCCCAGGGGAGTCACCAGAAGAAGCAACAAGGAGAATTTCCCAACTATAGCTATGATCCCTACGGGACCAACTTGACACGAGGCTGAAGGACTTCAGTCTAATAATAGAAACTCTCACAAGTACATCTACTGTATTTACTACTTTTTCTTAGTTCCAATCTTTGAATTATACATCCCCATCCACGACCACCCCTGTCATTATTGTCCTACCATCCACCATGTTCAATTCCCCTCCAGCAACCATAGTCAGGGCCAATCTGCAAGATCAAGGCACCCAAGCCTCCGGTAGCTGCACCCAAACCAAAGAAAGCATGAATAATGGTACCCAAGCAAGTAGTTGATCTCACAGGGGAAGATCAGCCCCACCCTATGGATATAGGTGTACCAAATCAAGAAGAGCCAGAGGCTACCACCAAAAAAACCTCTATGCTACCTGTAGAAATTAGCTGAATAAATCACTTATTCACTGAAGATTAACCTGGTCATATATCAATTTCGAATTGCATACATAACACATAACCTTCTTCTACAATTAATTGTCACATGCGGAAATAACAGAAGCAATCTCACATCAAATCAATCACACATTAACTCGGTATGTATGGGGAAAGCCTATAGCTGAAAACCCCGCAGCTATTGTGTATATTATAATGGAGAAATCATGTAACAATCATAGTACAAAAACTCTTCACAAGCTCTCATGCACTACCTCCCATGCTACACACTATCAAGCTAGATCTAGCAAATCACTTGCTCCAATCCTTAGCCACTTTATAGCCAACCTTGATTGCGTATTTTAATGCTAGGTGATGGCCTCCTTATATAGATAAACCACCAGCCTAAACTTTGCAATACTCATAGCTTACTCCACCTATCTATGTGTTGCAAATAACAACAGTATAGTTACAACTGATAGCTAACTCTACCCTTTCATCTATCTCTTTCACTGGTCTTCACTGAACTGATCATGCACTGTAGTGAACTGAAGTGTTCTTGAGTTGACTAATGAGTTAATATTTAGTAAATTAAATATTGTTTAATTTACTCCACTCATATCTAGTTGATTAGTTAGTTAACTAATCCCAACTAGTTCAACTAAAACAAACAGAACACAACTCCACTACTTGTCCCGTTAACTCCTCCAAAACTCCTGCCACTGAAGTCTAACTGAAGCCAACCATGCAAGATGCCATCCAACCCTAGGAACCACGTGATTCCTTGTGTCAGTTGCATGAGCCACCTCCATGACTCAAACTGAAGTGCGCCAAGAGAGTAAACTGCTGTTTATAGTCGAAATATTATTAAGGGTAAATAATATTTGACTTCCATATTTTTAGGAGATCAGTCTAAAAATAGCCTGGGTCCTAAAAAATAGGGTCTCATCTATTTTTACCGACATGTCGCATCCATCAAGAATCTCCAAGTAGAATTCCCCAATTATGCTCCGTATGTCTAAAAATAGACATAGTCTAAAAATAGACTTTGCGCCAGAATTTGCCTGCGGGCCCACTTAGTGAAGGCGACTTCATTTCACTAAGCTCCATCATCTTGCTGCATTCTCAACACTCCCTCTCAGCAAGATATGGATTGTCTGCAATCCCTATCCTGCCTCTGTGGAATTCGAACTTGCTCCTGGTGAGCGCCTTCGTCAGGATGTCGGCATCCTGATCCTCCGTGGGAACATATGAAAGCATCATGATCCTCCGCTGAACACAATCTCTGATGTGATGGTACCTGATGTCGATATGTTTGGACCTATCATGAAATACTGGATTAGCCGAGAGCTTGATGCAGCTCTGGTTATCACAGTATATCACTGTAGGCTCCAAATGCAACCTGAACAATCCTGCGAGGATCTTCCTCATCCAAATAGCCTCGCATGCAGCCAAGCTAGCTGCCATGTACTCGACCTCTGCTGAACTGAGTGCCACGGATCTCTGCTTCCTGCTGTACCAAGAAACTGCTGTCGACCCAATGCTGAAAACTCCTCCAGAAGTGCTCTTCCGGTCTGTTGGGCTCCCTGCCCAATCTGCATCAGTGAAACCAGAAAGCTTCACTCCATCCTCCTGTCTGTACCATAGACCATATCCCGATGTGCCTCTGATATAGCGCAAGACATGCTTGCCCGCCTTCCAAAAGAGCTTGGTAGGCTTAACCATAGCTTGCGAAAGCTGGTTAACTGCATAGCATATATCGGGTCGAGTATTGACCAGATACATCAACGACCCCACCAACTGTCGATAGACAGTGGCATCCACTACCTCCTCCGAAGTAGCATCTCCCTTCCTCCAACCTCCAGGAAGAGGGTATCAACAGGCTTGCAGCCCTGCATGTTGAACCTCTCTAGAATCTCCCGGGCATACTTGCCCTGAGAAACAAACAGTCCTCCACTGCGCTGCCAAATCTCCAATCCCAGGAAATAATGAAGGATGCCCAGGTCCTTCATCTCAAACTCTAGTGCAAGATCCTCCTTGCATGAAAGTATCAACTGCTCGTCGCCAGTCAAAATCAGATCATCTACATACAGTACGATGATCAACAGCTTCCCCTCCACCACAATCTGATACAGGTTTGGATCCGCCTCACTCTTGGAGAATCCAAGCCCGGTGAAGTAGCTGTCTATCCGAGTGTACCAAGCACGAGGTGCTTGCTTCAGCCCGTACAGTGCTCTTTTGAGTCGGCACACATGCGACTCACTGCTGAAGATCTCAAAACCTTCAGGCTGCTCTATGTACACCTCTTCCTCAATAACTCCATTGAGGAACGCAGTCTTCACATCCATCTGATGAATGTGCCAACCCATCTGCGCTGAGAGAGCAAGGATCGTCCGTATGGAAGAGTACCTTGCGACAGGTGCAAAAGTCTCCTCATAGTCAGTCCCCTCGATCTGTGAGAAGCCACGGGCGACAAATCTCGCCTTGTACTTCTCCACACTCCCGTCAGCCGCCTGCTTCACCTTGTAGATCCATCGCGAACCTACAACTGATTTCCCAACCGGTCTTGGGACAATCTCCCATGCACTTTTCCTGATGATCGAATCATATTCTTCGATCATGGCATCAACCCATGCGGGTTCCTCCACAGCTTCCTCAAAAGAGGATGGCTCTGTCACAAAACATTGACTCATAAGAGCCATGTATCCAGTGTACCGATCCGGTGACTGTCTCTGTCTGCGCTGTGCTGTAGGTGGTCCTACAACCTTCTCTGCATCCCGAGCCAGTCGCTCAGCTTCTGTAGTGCGCATGCGCCCTCTGATGGTTGGCGCTGCTTGGGTGGTTTCTTCCACCTTCTGAACCTCCTCTTGTGGCTGATCCACATCCGGAAGCTCCTCCTTAGGAACTAACAGCTCCTCATCTGCATGCAAGTGTAGCTCCCTCTCAAGCGAAAACTGCATGGCTTTCTCCTCCTGAAATTTTATATCCCGTCGCACAACAGTCTTTCGACTGTCTGACAAATACACCCGGTAGTTGTGAGGTGTATCAGTGTACCCCACAAATATTCCAACCTCAACAGTTGGATCCAGCTTCCTTCTCGCATCCTTCGTCACATGCATGTAGACAGGAGAACCAAAAATCCATAAATGGGAAATATCAGGCCTCTTGCCAGAATAAGCCTCCTCCGGTGTACTCATGCCAAGAACCTTGTGAGGACAACGGTTCTGCACATACACTGCTGTATTGCATGCCTCAGCCCACAAGTGAAGGGGTAGGCCCTGATCATGCAACATCGCCCGTGCAGCACCCACGATCGTTCTGTTCTTCCGCTCGGCCACCCCGTTCTGCTGTGGGTTATGGGGTGCGATGAGCTCTCTCCGAATCCCTTCTGCGCTGCAGAACTCCTTGAATTCAGCCGAGATGAATTCACCACCGTTGTCACTCCTTAGAGCAATCACCTTCTTCCCCGACTCCTTCTCGACCAGTGCTTTAAACTCACAGAACTTCGCGAATGTATCGCTCTTCTTCTGCATGAAGAAGATCCAGCACTTTCGAGAGAAATCATCGACAAAGATCACATAATACTTGTGCTTTGCTGTCGAAGCAACTGAGAAAGGACCACACACGTCTGTGTGAACTCTCTCAAGGATCGTCGTGGCGCGACTATCCTTCTCGTGAAAGGTGGCTTTCACATACTTCCCTAAAATACACCCCTTGCACTGATCTGACTGCGCAAGGGTGCCCTTAGGAAGTCCAGTAGAAATCTGCTGCAGAATCTTCAAAGCTCCATGGTGAAGATGGCCCAATCTTCTGTGCCATAGTTCGCCCTCATCATCCCGGCTCACCACTTCTCCCGCCTTGCATGCCATAGCTGCGCAGTCATCTACCTGCAACTGATAAAGGTTCTGAGTTCGAACCCCTATCTTCGGGGTCTCTCCAGTAGTCTTACTACGCAGGAAGGCTTTTCCTTCGCTGAAGACCACATCATACCCCTTATCCTCCAACATCGCTACTGAAATCAGGTTCTTCTTCAATCCAAGTACATGCATGACATCCTTTAAGACAAAGGGTTTACCAGACTCCCTCTGAAAGGATACGGTACCGATACCAGTCGCACTGTATCTACCATCATCGCCCATCTCGATGTGCACACCCAAATCCTTGTCCTCCGGATCTGAGAACAAATCCCGATCTCCCGTCATATGGAAAATGGCCTTACTTGCATTGTCCAAGAACCACCGTCCCGACATACTTGAAACAAGCATGCAATCGGTGGAGAACTTTGTGACCACCCCCACACTTTGACTCATCTGCCAGAGTGAACTTCGTGAGGTATTTGGCGATGCTGTCGCCCATCTCCATTTTGATGTTCCTGAGCTTATCTTTGAGCGCCAGCTTCCTTTGGTCACTCTTACTCTGGAATAGATCCGTCAAAGCTTTCCACATTAAATATGAAGTAGCCTTTCCATGCAGGCTGGATACAATATGATCCTTGACGCCCTCCAACAGGATCCTTCGACATTTCGCGATCTTCTTTTGCCATGCATCGACCAAAGCTGCATCAGTGGGCTTTGGGACATGCGCATCCACGAACTCCTTCAGACCATTATCTTCTAACACTGCTTCCATTCGATCCTTCCATGCAACATAGTTCGAACTGCCTTCAAGAGCATATTCGAGTTGCAAACCATTGAAAGAAGACATCTTTCAACACCGGCACCAAGAAAATCAACCTTCTGCAAAATTCGAATTCCAAACTCCAAGCTCTATCGCTTCCGATCTATACTTGAAAACAAATTATTTCCAAATCGGAGATTGACTGCAAAGGGCATTCACCAGATCTTTCACCTTACAAAGAAGGATGAATATTCCGGAGGCTACCTGGCCCGCATGCAGACTCTGTCCGAGGAAATAAGTTTGCAATCATCGTAATAGATCTCGACAATTAATCTCGCTCTGATACCATGTAGAAATTAGCTGAATAAATCACTTATTCACTGAAGATTAACCTGGTCATATATCAATTTCGAATTGCATACATAACACATAACCTTCTTCTACAATTAATTGTCACATGCGGAAATAACAGAAGCAATCTCACATCAAATCAATCACACATTAACTCGGTATGTATGGGGAAAGCCTATAGCTGAAAACCCCGCAGCTATTGTGTATATTATAATGGAGAAATCATGTAACAATCATAGTACAAAAACTCTTCACAAGCTCTCATGCACTACCTCCCATGCTACACACTATCAAGCTAGATCTAGCAAATCACTTGCTCAAATCCTTAGCCACTTGATAGCCAACCTTGATTGCGTATTTCAAAGCTATGGGATGGCCTCTTTATATAGATAAACCACCAGCCTAAACTTTGCAATACTCATAGCTTACTCCACCTATCTATGTGTTGCAAATAGCAACAGTATAGTTACAACCGATAGCTAACTCTACCCTTTCATCTATCTCTTTCACTGGTCTTCACTGAACTGATCATGCACTGTAGTGAACTGAAGTGTTCTTGAGTTGACTAATGAGGTAATATTTAGTAAATTAAATATTATTTAATTTACTCCACTCATATCTAATTGATTAGTTAGTTTAACTAATCCCAACTAGTTCAACTAAAACAAACAGAACACAACTCCACTACTTGTCCCGTTAACTCCTCCAAAACTCCTGCCACTGAAGTCTAACTGAAGCCAACCATGCAAGATGCCATCAAAACCTAGGAACCACGTGATTCCTTGTGTCAGTTGCATGAGCCACCTCCATGACTCAAACTGAAGTGCGCCAAGAGAGTAAACTGCTGTTTATAGTCAAAATATTATTAAGGGTAAATAATATTTGACTTCCATATTTTAGGAGATCAGTCTAAAAATAGCCTGGGTCCTAAAAATTAGGGTCTCATCTATTTTTACCGACATGTCGCATACTCCAAGAATCTCCAAGTAGAATTCCCAAATTATGCTCAGTATGTCTAAAAATAGACATAGTCTAAAAATAGACTTTGCGCCAGAATTTGCCTGCGGGCCCACTTAGTGAAGGCGACTTCATTTCACTAAGCTCCATCATCTTGCTGCATTCTCAACACTACCTGTGTTTGATCTATCCTCACTTCTAAACATTCAGATGTCATCTCCACCTCATATGCACAACTCGTCACCACGCACTTCATTCACTTCCAAGGACCACTCCATCCACACTCTGTCCACCTCAGCAACTATCTTAGATCCAATAAACCCAGGGCACAAGACAAATTGTGATACCGAGGCAGAAGTTAACTCGGGTACGGCTATAATACTCGAGGTTGGCCAACCCTCGGTGGGATAGGGCACCTTCCTAGAGCTATTAGTTCAAGGAGGGTATTTCACTTCTGATACAGTGCCCTCTTCACCAGAGCTTAACCCTTTCCAGCAAGCCAACCTAATATTGCAGCAGATTATACCGTCCACTAGTATGAACGTCCATGAACCTCAACTACCATAACAGAACCAACCAACATCCCCACAACGACACTCAGAGAGATCAATCGCCAGTGGGAAACCACTCATAGAAAGAAAGCTAGCCCAGGAGATGTCAGGCATTGAGAACATGTAGATTTGGGGGGCTAGCCAACTATACAAGTTTATCCAGCTAACAGAACAATAAGTATAAGGATTGCACAAAGACCTCAAATAAAGGTTTGAGCCGAAACAACACTAGGTCATCGCGGTTACTGAGGAGCACAATCAACTTAAAAGTGAAAATCATACTCTATAGGAGCAGCTCGAAAAGGTGACAGAAATATTCAAGGATCTATGGCCGACTATTGTTACCCAGGATAGCAAAACACCAGAAGAAATATCGGCCTGCTCAATGGTTGAAAGATCCATCCAAGTGAAAATTGCATGCAAAAATCTAAGTAGAGAAAACCAGGAGCTCAAGGAGGCGCTAGCAGCTAGACCAGCATTACCAGACCCTACCACGGTATATGCTAAGAAGGTCACATAGAGACAGAGGCTGGTAAACTGCATGAGGGAACCCTTGGGACAACGATCAAAGAGGCTTATATCCTTCTAAAGAATTTATATGATTGCTCCAACTCACTAACAATGGAAGCCCATCCAATTTCAGCACAACTTCAGCAAATTTCCTGGGAAATCAAAGAAGCCATTGATCCGATCGGCATAACCCAGCTGTACAACCAGGCAGATGTGCTGGAAACCAAAATCCAGAAAATCAAAGAACACACAGCGTCCATAAAACAAGTCCTCAGAGAGCTAAGGCAACCAGTAAAACAAAAATCAGAGGCAATACAACAGATGGCGGTTGAAGTCGAGCCGAAGATATAGGAGGTATTCAACAAGCTGTCACCTATGGCGAATGAAACAGAGGCCGAAAGAGTCGCCTCCCAGACAGAGCAGTTAATTAAAGTGTGGCAACAAGTAATTACTGAGTTCGCAGAACTCAAGTCCTCGACATTAAGCAAGATTCTAGAGTTGGGGCCTTTGTTTGGACAGGGCAAAGAAACGGAAAAAAACAAGGCCAACCTCGAAAGCCAAAAGACCACTGGAAGCCGCAACAACAATAAAATATTGACTCAGGATGAGTCAATAGCGTCTGGTCGGGGCCTGTTGGGGCCTTTTTTTAGGAAAGAACAATTTTAAGTTGTGGAGAGCTGGAGGACAGGTGGCAGAACACAATCAAGGTAGACAGGGAGCTGTCATGGTTGTGGAAATCTGGGATATAGGTGGCGCGGCATTAGTAGAGAATAATGCAAATGACAGATATGGGAGACAAGAAAAATCAGTAGAACTCCCATTAATAAAGAAGAAGTAGAAAGCAGCGGAGCAGGAAAAAGGAAGGACTGACAGTCATATTGGAGGAGGAAAAAATAGGTAGTCTGTCAACGGAGGAGGACTTAGTTAGTCTGTGTGGAAAGAGACCGAGAGGAAAAGAAGAGCTTTAGGAGAGCTCTGTGAAAAATCTGTTGTACTGAATTACACTGTAATAGACTCTGCAAATTAGATGTATGTCATTCTGTTATTGATAATGAGATCTGGTTGTTTCTGTGTGTAATGTTGCGAGTTGATTGATGATTATTTGCTTACGATAATTGTATGCTTAAATTAAATTTTAACTCAACATTATGAACATGTGTTGATGAATGATAGTTTCTTCGTAGAGTTGAGATATGCTTGTTACTCCTAAGTCTCCATATCTATTCTCTATGGTTGCATTTTTCTTCTACCTTATCTATCTTCTAATCTTACTAAGGTCACAACATGCCTCAGGTGAGACGCCCTACTCTTTGGAGCAGGGTGAAAATGTCAGCATTGTGCTAGACTATTGTGGAAACCTTGTTGGCCCTTAAACCTGAACCTGGGTCTTTCCCAAAAACCTCCTTTTTTGCCAATAGTAGGGTTTATGGAAACCCTACTTGATTCTCAAATTAAAGATATTTTGAATGTGAGGGATGAGAGTTGGCCCTCCAATTTTTAATATTCCTACTTGGTAGCTTTTGATGTACTTAGCTTTCCATTTTGTCAGCCACTTTACCCAAAATTTAAGTCTTCTATATAAAAAAACTTCTTCCTTTATAAAATATGATTGTATTTTTCCTGAGACATAAAGGGATTCATAAAGTTTTTAAGCTAGGAGTTCCAATCCCCCAAAGGAACCATATTGTTTTCTTTTTGTTTTATAAATCAAATTTTGTTCTATAATTTCTTAAAATCTAGCATAATTAAGTACAGTAGTTCCTTCTTTCTATTTATATAGTAGCATTTTCCATGCTAATTAGGGCCTTGTATGCAAATATATTGTTAGATTTTAAGAACTAGTTAGAAGTATCGTGAATGGATTTTCCAACAATCTTATACTCTTCATCATAACAAGGGCTGGCCATTCCATTCTCCTTTTTAAGCAACACCTCGTTATTAATGGAAGTTGAGAGGGTTATTGTAAAATTATGATAGAGATCTTCAATATTTCCCTTATTTAATAAAATATGTAATTCATTTTTATCCTTTAAAAAAAATCATCTTTATCTTTGTCGGGATGAAGTGCTGTTGGTTATTATAATTCTCTTATTTATGGATTTTGTGTGTATCCAAAATTATAGTTAGGGTTAAAGGTCAATGATAAAGTTGGGCTCATGGCTTTAAGATGTTAAAATTTACCATTTAGTTGTATAGGGGGTTATAATATATCACATAACTTATGAAACTATTGTCAAACCCATGAAGACAATTCATTCTATTGGATTTTGGTCATTTTATTAATTTGTTGCAAATTATTGGAAAAGAGAACTATATAAATTGCGGCATGTTTGTACCAACCAAATAATTGGTGTAGGTTTTAAACCTGTACAAAAATTACCTACAAACAAATTCTTGTAATATAAAAATAAACAATGGCGAGAACATAAAATATACACAAATATTTTCGCTTAAAACAACTTGATTTTTCATTATATTACTTTCAATGTAAAATACATATATATACATGTTGAAGCATTCATAAATCCTAATATATTAACCGTGGATTATAACATAATCATAGTTCCCTTGGCAAGATCTACAAAATACCATGGGAAAAAACCATCATGCCCAAAAGAATGCATGAAAACCATGTGCAAAACCATGGGTAGGTACGCCCACCATATTTGGGTCCACTCCCCATAGTTGGGTCCACCCAACTATTATTGGGTTTGTGTGGAATTAGTAGTGGCAATAATATAACACATACCCAACAATTATAATATCTTTTCTAACTTCTAGCTAAAACGAGGTTCTCATCTAGCCAAAGAGGCTTAAGGTTGGTATCATCGCTGAATATAATAACTTAGTTAGTTGTTTTTCTAACATTAAAATATATTTATAAGAGGCTATTTACTTCATTTATTTGATTTTTAATATCTTGTTCTAAGAAATTATGAGTACAATGTCTTATCTATATTTTATTTCTTATAAAGTGTAAAATTAATAGACATAAAATAACATATTGCTATATAAATCTTTGTGGAATTTATATCCAAAATCTCTATCTACATGTACAGATTGAAAGGCATTTCTTGTGAATACTAATATGAGGAAATATTGTCTTTACACAATAAGATATGTGATCTATAAAGTACAACATGTATTATACTAGAATAGTTCATCACGAAAAATCTATTGAAAATATCAAAATATTTAATGTGAATGTTAATTTCCTTTAGATCTAAAATTATTTAATTATTGTTTTTTTTACTTAAATGTATAAAATAGATTAAATGTGAAAAATAGAGAAAAAAAATACACAAATATGTGGTCCAAAAATAAACACATGCATTTACCCTAGGATATCCTTATGGGGGAAAACCCAACTAGAAAATGAGTTGGCTTTGCTCTCTTTTATCTAGTATGGAAATATGCAAATGCAACAAAAGAGATACTCTCTATGGAATTACCTAAGACACATGGTTTGTAAGGATGTTATAGAATATTATCTTGTTCTATTCTTCTATCTAAATTCTCAATCCCAATCATTCTAGTCAATTATGGAACAAATTTAATGACATAGAATGGAATCCCTTATCCTTCTAGCAACCTGGTATTCAATATTGCTTGTTGGCCATCTAGGGGCAAAATTTTGACCTCTTCAACCCTCAATTAGAGTTATAGTTTAGGAACTTCTAGAATATTATCTAAATTCCACACATTGATATCCCCATATTTGTGAGTAACGGTGGATGACGTGACATTATCTCATAACATGGTGGTCAACATGATAGGCCAACTTGCGAGAGGAATAACTTTTGCACATGAGCTCCAATAGATGCAATTCTTGCACTATTGGCAAGGTATATGAATGTATATGAGTTTATATCAATGTCAAGGAGCCATTGCATAAGTACGGATATATTTTACCTCAAAAAAAGTCATTTGAGGCCACAAAATGGCTCTAGAAGGTTTCAAACACTAATTTTCTTAATTGGAACATATTGTTAAATGACTCTTCAAGATCATTCTTCCAATTTTTCCACTCTGAAAGCATTGGGATAAATGAAAATTAATATATTGATCCAATACAAATCACTATGCTTCCAATTCCTTTGTGATGACATTTCTAGTTCCATACTAACCACAATACATGTCCTTCTATGTTAGGAACCTTACATTCTTCATGCTCCCAAGTTTCAACAAGAAATATGATATTTTTTATTTTTTATTCAACCATATTATGAAGGTTCTATATTAATAAATGTTACAAAAAATATCATATAAAAAACACATCAGAAATTTGTCTTGAACTTAAATTTATAGTCCAAAAAGAGGCTATAACCAAATATATGAGTAAATGACTAAAATTATTTTAGATATATTGTGATTTTATCATGTTTATAGGTGTAAATGATACAAAATATACCCGGAAACATAATAACTTGAAAAATTGTAATTCATTAAATCTATAAAGGAAGAGTAGATGATGAATACATTATTCATCCATTTCGATGATGATCAGGTCATTTCCTTTTTTGAGGAAGGAGGGTATCTTCTTCATTACTTAATGTACTACAACTTTGATTATTGATTGTCCATGGCATAGAATTACCAAGGGAATTGGGATATTAGCGCCAATGTGCTTTTGCTTCACTACATGAGAAACCACCTAGAAAAATTCTCCCAGCTTAGCTTCAAGTGTAGATATATGTTCTTTTTGTTGCAATAGGTACCAATGATAATTTTCCCCTAAGAGTTAGATATAGTTCCTTGTTCCACCAATATCTCTTGGATCGATTGAGTTGTATTCTTATATTTTTCAAGATTATTATTGTACCATCTTTAGAGGCCTTTGGGATCTCCTAAATCTCCTTAAATTTAATCAGGAAAAATGTCCAAACCTAATAGAGATGAGGGAAACACAAATCACAGGGACTGAGGGACATTTAAAGGGCCCAAAATATAAGTATACCAACTCCTAACAGAAAATACATGAATGGACTATCCTAGGAGCATGCCAACCCACCAACTAAAAAATTTAACTTAGAATAGAGAGGGGAAGAGAGAACAACCTAAATTTATAATGGATGGAAACCATATAATGTATACCAAAAAATACCTAACCCTGGCTCTGCAAGAGAATTAAAATGAAACAAACTTGCAACCCAAGTGAAACACTCTCAAATTGAGGCCTAATTAGAGGATAAACATGGTAGGAAGTCAAGAATAAATATCAAAGCTGTTGCACAAATCACACATGCTCCAAGCCCATATTTTGCATGCAAATTTAGTTGCTACAACCATAAGTTATAGATTAATTTGTCTTTGAATGGATCCAAAACAGACGTTAAACTTCCCAAGAAGTTGAGATTGAGGACCATGGATGACCGATAGAAAATTAGGTCTAACAACACCCAAACTAGCTAGGAACCTTGGCACCCACTTCCACGATCTACACCATAAGAATCCCATAAAAAATCCACTGAATAACCTTCAGTGATTTAAATGTTTGTCCATAGAACCACAACAGTTCCAATAGAGTACTTGCATTGTCCAGAAATCCTATTTCTTATTAATAATAACTTTTATCATTAATAATAACTTTTATTTTCTTTTCTTCTTAACTTATTTTTATTTTTTTCACATTTATAACATTATCCTTTTGTTTCATTAAATTATATTTTTCAAAATAAATGAAAATAAAATATTTACTCAAAATTCATTTATAATATCCTAGATCACTTTGCTAACGAGGCCCACCCTCAACCAGTTATACTAGTGAGACTAGACAAAAGACATATAATTACCAAAGTCAAAATAATGGTATTTTCTTAATGATTAAAAAATGTACCACCTTCACAAAATGATTGTAATCCACTCACTCACATAAATATAATGATTTTGTTAGTGGTTCGGTTAGTTATGTCTATTATATCCCCACTCACACAAATATACCACACACAAATTGTTTGCACTAACTTATATAAATATTGAATGTAATAATTAATGTACCACTTTCAAAGATAATTGTGTTACAAACTTATGAATGGAATGAGGTTTTAAAGTGGATACGCGTTATTTGTTTGACTTGTCATGTAATAATAGCATATCTGGCCATGGGGGAGCATGGGGTATCATCGTCATATAATAATAGCATATGTGGCCATGGGAGCTCTTGGGGTATCATATTCAAACTCGTTTAGTGTTGGATTTGATTGATACTAAGCCATAAAGGTATTACCTTATTAACTTAAGGCAAAACCACATGGGTGGTAACCCATGTGCAACATGGTAAATATTTTCAAACTTTATCCTCTTATATTCTTTGAAAAGTAATCATAATCATTATCCCAATGAAATAATATAAAGCATAAAATGAAGATATATTATTTTATATGATACAAAGAATGAACATATAATAGTTTATTAATGATATTTAAAAATATTTTTTTTTTTAAAGGTTAAGGGTGTGATTTCAAATCTAAAAAATATAATTAGTAGTAAATTTCTTTTGAAAAAGAGATTTCTTACTTTAAAAAAATCAATAAAATGAATATATGTGAAAATTTAAAAAATAATTTTAATTTCTATATATATAGTAAGTTTGGTAGGATTATATTTTGATTATGTTTAATATTATATTAATAATTGTCTTATAGAATATTTAATCACCATTTATCAAAAATCTTATTCAAAATCTTACAAATTATTTTTATTTCCTTTCATTTATCTAGAAAATTATAAAAATTATTTTAATATAAATAAATTTATATACACATCAATAATCTTTGTAACTTTAATTGGATTGTAATACAAACTTCTGTTTACTTAATTAAATTCCAAAAAAAATCATTCAAATCTAAATGTTTATTTAATTCCCAAAAACATTCAATAAAATCCAATTTTTTTTTAATTTTTTTTTAACTTGATTGAATTCCCAAAAGTCCATTAACATCTAAAATTTTGAATGTTTATTTTTAATTAAAAACTTTTTAATTTTATTATGCAACCAATTTTCTTAAAAAAATATACAAGTTCTTTCCCATTTAAACGTGTAGAAGAGGTTGAAGTAATGATATATATATATATATAATTCCATCAAAAAGTTTCTCGGACAAAGAAACTCCTACTTCAAGGAATCAATTATCATTTGAACTTCATTCAATAATATGTTATTCCATCAAAAGGTTTTTCCGACAAGAAACTCTTACTTCAAGAAACCAATTATCATTTCAACCTCATTCATATATATATAGGTTTGATAATTAATAAATATATAAATTAATATATAAATAATATTTAATATAAATTTTTTTTTATTATTTTATATTTTTTTTTTTTCCGTGTTAAGTTATTTACAATTCTTTTTTATGAGTTGCCCTAAAATCTTTTGTTTTCAAATCTACTACTTATATTTAATCTATAAAAAATTAAATAAAATTAACATTTTTCTTTATAACATCAAATGTATCATTTTTAATAAATATGTTATTATTTTCCATAAGAAACATTCTAATAATCTAGTTAATTATAAAATAGAAAAAAATAAATAAATTAAATAATATAAAAAATATAAATTGATAATGATTTAACATTAAAATATTCTTTTATATTATTGCAATTTATTTTTCAAACAATCCAATACCCAATCTCTTTTACCTGGAAATGTATATATAAAATAACAATTAATGCTTATAGTCTTTGAAATCTCTTCATTTCAATCATTTTCCTCATACCTTAGTTTTTCAACCATCACAATACAAGCCAATGGCTCATTATGTTTGGCTCCATCTTTTTCATTATTAAGAATAAGATCACATTAATCTTCTTACATTTAACATGTAAGTTATATGCTTTCAACATTGCTCATAAATGAGTCACTGTTTGAGATATAAACATTAATTTTGTGTTTGTGACATTATTAGATTAAACTTGACTCGATCAGAGTGATACACTAATAATTAATGGGTTTTCCATTGGAAATTTATGGGCCCAATGTTTTAGTAATCCATTGTTTTACCCATGGTATTTGATGTTATATAACCTATTTAATAGTTTGATGACTCCATTACAAGTTGTTTTTCATAGTTTAAGGTTTCTAGGATAAATTGTGTGTAATTTATATGCATGTTGCTATATTATTGTTATTTTCTCTCACATTTATTATTCTTAAATTTGGTATTAGAGCGAGGTTAACCTATACTATTTCATATGAATGGTTTTATGCTAAGATCCATGGAGGAAATTATAGCTTTGTGTGGGCTATGTAAGTGTGCAAGAGTAATTTGTGGAATGCGGGAATAAGGCACCTAGATTGGTAAGGATTGGTGCATATGGTAATGACCTAAGTGGTTGGTTGTAGTGTCCAAGCCCGTAGGGAGAGTAGTTACAGGAGTTGGTTGTTGTTGATTAAGGTGAAACCCATGGAAAGGAAAGAGGATAACAAAATAAGTGTCAAGGTAACAATAATGAAAAAAAATGTTTTAATGGAGTTGAAAAACTTTGCACATAAACAAGCATATGACTATAAGACCTACTAAGGCATGAAAACCCTTGTTAAATTATCGGTAAATTCTAGAGGTAGATCTAGGTGATAAGAGGGGATAGGTTAGATTCCTTAATACCCTAGTTATATATTTTGAAGTGGGAAAGACTTGGAGGTGAGTGGTGAAGTCTATGTTGGACCAAAAATCACACTAAGAGGGGGGTTGAATTAATGTGGTGGAAATTTATATCATTTCAACACAATTTATCAATTAGGAATTAGGTAGAAATGTACCATAACCATTAGCAATGTATTAATAAATAAAACCATGCATCAAGGAGACATCATCACATCAACAATGCATCAAGAAGCCATCACATCAACACAAGAGGACACATGATTTTATGTTGAAACCCATAGGTGAGAAAACCACATAGTCTTCTTATTATTCTTATTCAATTAATTAATTGTAGGCATCGACTTGCTAAAGGCACCCACCTCCAAGGTATGCAAGCTACTACTTGTGGTAGGATACAACCTGATTGGGACACCAACCTCGAAAATCTACAAGAAACAACTCGTTATAGGCTACAACCTGATTTAGGCACTAATCTCAAAGATGATAAAGCTTTGACTTGCTCTAGAATTTGACCTAATTGAGGCTCCAACCTCAATGGAGGCACCCACCTCCTTTTATAGACCTATTTTCAAAATATTTCAAATTGGATCCACAATCATCATCTATGGTTATATGTCATTGAATATACACTCATAAATATTGTCATTAAATCTCCCACTATCACCAAAGGACTCTATCACAACCTACAAACATTATCACGTTCACAACCCGAAATCGTTATCTTCACAATCACTGTCTCAACCTGCAACTGCTATCACAACCTGTAATCACAATCATAATACTATCATCAACCTGTCACATCCCATCCATGATATGTTACAACCTCTTCACCAATATGGTCACATAAAACATTTTCCAAAACTTGTTTTGGCCATTTACACAATACTCACTATAATCTACTCATAAGCTCCCAAAACACATACTACTAATTTTGAACATTAGGAAAACATCAACAGATCTTTTAATGCCTTTAGAATTGTTTATCACTAAACCCTAATCTTCGTGTTTCTTCCATAAATCTAATTTGGCTTAGAAATGAGCCCATAACCCCAAAAAACCATATAAAACCATATATTAAATTAATTGTTCTACAAAATTCCATTTTCAGAGTGTGTTTCTATAGAATGCCACTTTTTTCAATGGTGCTACAAAATGTACAGTATCAACTTCTTCATTAATCGACGCAATGAACATTATGGAAAAAATTAAAAAAACTATTTTTTCGTGACCTAACATCCCTTGAAACCTGAACATGGGTCTCAACTATTAAACACAGGCTCACAACCAACTCTATTGTGCAATGTGATTTGTAATGGCATCCTTGAGACATGTTATTATTGCGAGTTTTTTTACCACAACAAGAAGGGTTCCAACTCAACTGTTGTGTTTACCAACCACAAAATCATAATGACCAATCACTAAACAAAGCTATACAAGTGAGTATCTAGGTGGCTAAGCTCATGGCATAGCTAAAATTCAACGCGTCAATCCATGTTGCACCAACTCAACATCTATGGTCTATCATATCTCCATTGCAATCTTATGTTTCAAAAGTGACAACTCAAAGTACTTCGATGTATCATATGCAACCCAGCGTCATATGAAACCAAAACTATGCCTCCACCACAAATTTCTCCACTATATATGTTGAACTTTGATATGCATAACTAATTGTTAAACCTACACAATATAAATCGCTACCTCTATTATTATAATCAGACTTTTTCCAGATTAGAGATCTGTTAAATTTTGATCTATTTTATAAATCTAATACCAAACCTCCTCGCCAAAACCAGAGTTTGCTTCAAATTGATGTGTGAACTCTCACCAAAACTAGACTCTTCCAAGACAATATTTCCAATAAGAGTTAATGTAGCCAAACTTCAAACCTAATCAATTCCATAACTTTTAATAAAACCAGATTGCTAGTGACGTCGTGTTTGAAGGAAATATGCCAACCACGGGATCAATTGATCACTATGATTACATTATCAATCACTATGATTACATTTCAATTAAAACCAACCAAACCACATGATTTATTTCTTCATAGTATGAGAATCCAGGTCAAACAGTCCTCAAACGTGCTGAATAGAACTCAGTCTAAACCTGACTACCATCCCAGTCCTTTTACATTTTTTAGACGAGTCCGTGCAGACAGTTTCAAACCATATATATATATATATAGGTGTGTCCACCAACTATCTGTCTAACCACCACGATCCTTGGAGGGTCAACCATAAGACCTTCATTTTAACCCATATTCATTCCAAACAACCATGTGACCCTTTGCATTTTCCTTTTTACCTCATACTACCATGTCATGTGACCTGGTCCCCATGCGTCCATAGTCGCTCACATGATTATGTGATCATGAAATCATCATACGCCACGTGGCAGTCTGTTGTGTATATATATATATATATCCAATTAGTTATATATATATATATATATATATATATATATATATAACTAATTGGACACGAGCCTTGGAGGGTCAACCATAAGACCTTCATTTTAACCCATATTCATTACAAACAACCATGTAACCCTTTGAACTTGCCATTTTACCTCATACAACCATGTCATGTGACCTGGTCCCCATGCGTCCATAGTCGCTCACATGATTATGTGAGCATGGAATCATTATATGCCACGTGGCAGCCTGTTGTACCTGTTTCTCGGAGGCAGTTCTTGGTTGCAGAAACTACGCTAAGAAACCAACTCAACCAGTATTTAGGTTCAAGCTGACCCTTGAACCAGAGGGGGCTCCCTCATTAATTACGAGAATTTGTTTAACATTGTTCACTGTCACTGGAAAACAGCCTATGAAGCACAATGGTCAGATTCATGATTTGATTTGGGTGGTTGTTGATGATTACACAATACCTGTTCATGAATAAATCCCTCCCTTGCAGAGTCTTTTCTCAAAGTGTCAACTTCCAACATGACAGAAGAACTTAGATTTTTAAATAATTTGAAAGAAGAATGTAAGGGGATTCATGATAATTAAGGAGTCAAATAGAATACTTAATCAATCAAGAAATTTGGGTGTCTGTAGAAGACTTTTATAGCCAAACAAAACACATTCAAGAGAAGGTAGAAGGACAAAGAATAACCAGTTCAAAGAGGAGCTAGTTCAGATAGACAATCTGATATACTAATCTCTTTAAACAACTATAAATTTGCACGGGATTTTAGAGAGATTGAAACTCAATCTATTCTTACCCAGATATTCTACAATATTTTGAACATGTGCAGAAATCGAGTATGATAATACTAGAAATACATACAAGAAACACAAATTTTGTCAATGCTAGAGCTTAAAATACTTCAATTAGGATTTTCTGGAGGAAATTTTTACAAAGCTGAAAGGTCTTGGAATCAAAATCCAACCATTTTCTTATTACAATTCATCAAATATATAGAAATACAAACTGCGAAACAATTACAAGCTTTCAAGAATAAAATCCTGAATAGTACACTAAAAATAAAACAATCTCCTAATAGTCTGCAAGAAATTTGGAACTGTTTACAAATTCTCTGCCTTAGAATCTGGAAAGTTGTAGCAAGGTGTCCCAAGCTATAAGTATTTTTGGAGTGTTTAAAATCATCTTCAAAATCTCTGGCTACCAAGTGTTCATTAGACTGCCATCTATGATCCTTTGGATGCCAATAAAAGATATGTCACTGGATGTTGTAGCACATTTTCAATTAATAATTTTGTGCCTTAAAATCAGGGGTTTTTGAAGTTTTCATTGAAGATCTGATTGGAAATATTTTATCTCACTTTTTGACAATGCTTCACCAATATCATAAAAGATTTGGAAGGAAATATTTTAAAAAATTTTAAACATAATTTTTCTATTTTCATGAATTTACTAAATTAAATTCAGAAATTATTTCCTCGAATAATTTTGTTGAATAAATTCATCTACTTACTCAAAACCATGTGTTGTTTTTCCTTCCCATGGATTCCCAAAACCATGTGTTGTTTTTTCCTATAAACTTTTAAAATTTGTTTCCCTAGTAGATCCATTTCACCTATAGCTGTAATTTCATTTTACGTGCACCTATAGCTCATAAATGAATTTCACCTGAAATGATAGTATATCATCCAAGTTTGAAATGAAATAGGAAAATTGGTTTTTCTAGGGGGTAGGAAGTGGTTAGGAAGAGGGGGGTGCGAAGTAACTCAGGAAATGACATGTGTAAAAAGTGGTAAAGTAAATCAGACCCCCCTCTTTAAATGTTGGATGGGCTAGGGTCCGAAATATATTTATAACCCTTGATTTAATATGAACATCATGGGAAAATATGAGAGTTTAAGGTTAAGTGTGGGGTGGGCCATAGGCTTTGGTTTTGTAATTTAATAATTCTTTATAACATAACATTAACTTTAAAAATATTTATCCATAAAAATATGTCATTATATTTTTATAAAATATGATTATTTTAAAATTAAAATTATGGTTATAAAAAAAAATAATAAATCAGTCAAAAGCATTAATAAGCATATGTTTGAGCATTTATCCAAGAAGGAAAATGGAAATTTCTCAGTGAATTTTTTTAATTTTCAGTGTACCAAAATATGTTACAACACAACCCATGACGGGTGCCATTTGTCACCCATATTTGAACTTTTGACTAGTCAAAATGCACCAAATATACCTGTCATATGGCTGGTGGCACTATGTCACCTTGCTAACATTATATGATGGCATGGAATGCCCCACATTTTCCACATAATTTCCTATAATATGTTCCCACGTGTTAGATCGACCATGTCATAGCTGAATGGGAATTTTTACATGTCATTTTGTCACATCATCCTAAAAGGCCTGAAAACTGGATCAATCAACATCCATGAACACCTTTTCATAATCCCTTTTCAAATCCCTAAGCATCATTTCTCCAAAGAGTCTAAGTTTATGGGCCTATCTACTCAAAAAACATGTTTTTAGGCTAATCACACCCTATATGCCTATCCACTTACATTGGGTGCAATTTTCATACCTTAGCACCAACGCTAATCAGCGCAAGCTGCTCCATTCTACATGTGCACTAATGCTATAATTTCGAGAAAATTAAAAAGTAATTTCGAATCTTCTCCTTCTAGAAGATTCTAAGGCGGTTTTAACCATTTACCACAGTTAGATATCTCGAGTTCCTATCTTATCCTACTCTAGTTATCTTATCTCTTATCACTTGAGCTTATCCTCCATCATAAGTGGATCTCAAGCCTAGATTGGTAAATCCTAAACTACCATGTTTATCCTATAAATTTACTGCCTCTCATGGAGTCTGGGTTGGATTTTGGATATTGCTAGTTCCTTAATACAAAAATAATCTTTTTCTCCTATAGTTGTTTTATGGTTATGCTCTTGTATTTTGATGCCATGTTGACTCATTAAATAGAGATTGGATTATGCTATGTGGATATTGTAGTTCCTTTTCTTTTTTTAGTCATTGCTGCAGATTCCATTTATAGCGCATGGAGTTAGGATTGGAGCTTACAAGTGAAGAAGAGAGGAGGACTTGCTACAAATTTCAGTTAGGTATATTTTCTGTAGTCTAATCTCTCTAAAGAAAGCATTGATAATTTTGTCTTTAGGTGTTCTAGATCATACCACTAGATCTAGGGAATTCATTTTTTCCGCAAAAGTGAATCTTCCATATAATAGTTCGGGACAACCATGTTTCTTCTACATCATCACATTTGTCCAATAAAAATGTGCCATGTGCCAATGCGAAATTGGGAAACAGTGGCAGGGTGGTACCCAATAACTATCATGCAATTTAACACATCTGTTATCAGCCAAATATTTATCCCAACACTGCATCTATATGATTAGTGCAGAGATGCATAACTTTTCATAACATTAAACATCCTGTAAGTTTAGACATTATTGCTTATTGACCTAGCCATCAAACCATGGATATGCTCAGAAGATGTGAACTCTTTAACAAATTTTGTGTTAGTGCATTTCCCCTATAGTTTAGGTTCTTTACCTAATGATCATCTACAAATGGCCACAACTTCTCATTTGGGAGGATTTTTTCAGAGTGCGATATATTATTGAAAATGTATCAACAAGGACTACCAAACCATACTATCCATAGGTTCATTAGGACATCATAAATTCATAAAACCCAATACACTTCAAACATATTTGTCTTCACTTGATGAGATCATGCAAGAGATCAAGCTATCATACTACTTCGTGGATGATATTAATGATTCCTTAGGAATACTGCTTGAAATCATTGAAACTTGTTGTCATAAATGAAAACACTATGTGCAATAGTCTCACTTGGTCATATTTGGTCAAGGGAAATCCTAATTCAAGTTTAAAGGGTGGAATGTTGGGTTAAACTTGAATCAACCGTAGAGATTTTAATACAATAATTAGCAGGTTTATTATTTGCGGTTTAAAAGCCTATATTTTCAATAACCCATTGTTTTTTCTCATGGTAATTGATACAATATAGAAATTTTAATGGCTTTATGAATCCATTGTAATATTCCTTCTAGACAAGAATACTATATCTATTATGATTTGTTTTTTCCAGTTTAGGGTTTCCAAGATAAACTGTGTGTGTTTTATGTGTGTATGTTGTTATGTTATTTTTGTTTTCTCTCATGTTTTTTATTCTTGCAGACATAAATGAATAAGAACCAATTAGGTTTATCTTAGGTGGTTGGGATAAATAATTTTTATCCTCTCCACCCAAGTTCAATTTTGAAAATTATCATATCCATCTACAAACAAGTATATTGTTGTAATGGCTTCAATCATTATTTTTACTAGCTTGAGTCCTAAATAATTTAGTTTACCTTAGGTATCATCCCTCCTTCACATTTCACCCTAAATAATTTTGGGTTTAAGGACTTTTCTTAGAGGTACATTCAAAGGATATTTTTGCAAAGGATTGTTTTGGGTTTAAGGAATTTTCTTGGAGGTACATTCAAAGGAAATTTTTGCAAAGGATTGTTTTTGGTTTAAGGAATTTTCTTGGAGATACATTCAAAGGACATTTCTTGGAGGTATGTGATACATTTTTTGGATGTTTTTTGGTCTTCATTTTTTTTAAAGGTATTTTGTTTTTAGAGGTTTTGGGCTTATTTTTCATTGTTTTGTTTTTAGAAGTTTTGGGTTTAATTTTCATTGATTTTTTTTTTTTTTTTAAGTATTTTGTTTTTAGAAGTTTTGGGCTTAATTTTCAAAGGACATTTTTTTGGATGTATTTTGTTTTTAGAGGTTTTTGGGCTTAATTTCGAAAATACATTTTTTGGTTTTAAGGTATTTTGTTTTTAGAAGTTTTGGGCTTAATTTTCATTGTTTTTAGAGGTTTTGGGCTTAATTTTCAAAGGACATTTTTTTGGATGTATTTTGTTTTGAGAGGTTTTTGGGCTTAATTTCCCAAAGACATTTTTTTGACTTAATTTTGAAAGGACTCTTTTTAGGCTTAATATTCAAAGAACATTTTTTGGAGGTATTTTTTAAAGTGATATTTTTTAGAGCCTTTTTTGAAGTATTTTTTCAAGTGACGTTTTTTAAGAAGTTGGAATTAATTTTCAATGGACATTTTTTGGAGGTATTTTTTGAAGTGACATTTTTTAGAGTAAGTGTTTTGGGTTGAAGTAAATATTTTATAATGATTTTTTAAAATGAGTTTTTGTCTAACTTTCTAAATGAAATTTTTTTGTAGGACTTGGAAGGAAATATTTTGAGTTTCGTTTCATTTTTATAAGACATTTTTTCTCGGATTTTTTAAAGTAAGTGTTTTGGATTGAAGTATGTATTTTTTGCAAAATTTTTAAAAAGGGTTTTTTTTAAATTAAATCTTTTGTGATGTTTTTTTTAATTGAGTTTTTGTCTAAATTTTTGAAGGAAATGTTTTGAACTTCATAATCTATTATCATGGGAAATCGAAGGAATTGCGTGAGAAAATATGATCGAACAAGAGACCCTGAGGAACATAGAGAACAGGGGAGAGAATCTTGCAAAAGAAAGACAGAAGCACTCTCAAATATTGAAAGGGAAAATCAACCTCAACTAGAAGTTGAAGTAGGTATGCAAATGTAAATATTATGATATTTGAAATTTTCCTAGTGTAAAATATGTTCAAGCTTAATTTTTATTTGATGAACAAATTTGTAAAATATTTTGCAATGTAAATAGAGAGAGAGAGATTCCTCAAAACATTGATGATGAGATACAAAATTTTGAAAGAGAAAGTGAAAGAGATATTGAACCAATGATTGAAGATGGTGAAAATTTTGAAAGAAATTCAAGTGAAGAAATTGAATCACAAGGTGTGTGTGTGTATATATATATATGTTGAACACATGCACGCATTATTGAAATTATACATATTTATTAATTTAGTTATTTATTGAATATGTAAACTTATTATGTACTATTCATTCGAATATGTACTAATGAAATCAATGTCGATGATGAGATGTTAGAAAATGTTGGCACTCACACATATGGAGATAAAAGAGCTGACCATGTTATACGATATCATGTTAAAATCATTTTTGATACGTACTTCATAAAGAAAAATGTGACAGTTCAAGTGCAAATGTTGAAAGGTCTCCTATCATTAAGGAAATTAAAAGAAGCTACGACTTTATTGAGTATTCAAAAATCAACAAAAGATAAAAAAAATGAAGGAAAATGTGATACAAAATATAAATAGTGCTATAAATTCAATTAGAAGATCTAGATAAAAAAAAATTTAGTTGTACGTAGAGCAATACATATGGCAGTGGTTTCATCAAGTACTAAAGAGAATTGCTTGGTAAAATCTATGGCACGAACAATAGGAACCTCACGAAAATCTTTGCACAAACATCGAAAATTTCGGTTGCAAATAGATGTAAATGATGAAATCGCTTGTTGGAGAGCTATTTGTAGGTAACCATACAAAGATAGACTTGCAGAAAATGTTAAAAAAATAATATATGAATATTGAAAGAAAAATTCATGTGTTTCGCCAAATGCAAGGGATGTGATGCGGAGAAGAATAGCTCGAAATCAATATGAAGAACATGAAAAAAAATTCTTGGACACCACTCAGATAGATTTTTTCAACAAGTTCAAAGAAGATAAATGTGAAATTCACGTCTCAATCAGTTCTTTTGTTCAACAAAAACCATGGTATGTAAAACCTATCATCGTACGCGACACTAGTTTTTGTCATTATCATGTGGAATTTCAGTTATATTATGACACATTCCTTAATTTTGGTAGGACATTTTGGAAAGATATAGAGCTAAATACAAAGGGGAAAATGTCCATTGTAATGTTTGAAGAAATGAAATCAGAGGAGAATACAATATCATCTGATGATGATCGAGTTTCTGATCTTGTTAGAGAAGGTAACATTTGAATTGCTTTCAAATGATAGAGATCTAGAAATAGATACTAAAATTATTTTAAAGTTAATTTTTCATGTTAATTATGATCTAAATTTAAATAAATAAGTTTGTTAAGTTTTTTTATTGTGCAGGAGATGTTTTTGTTGTAATTTCACCTACTGACAACGATGAAAATGTGAAGTATTATTTATCTATGAAATAAACAATCAAACGACAGCTTATTGAAATAAACAATCGAACGACAATTTATTGAGAAAAACAGAACTTGATTGTATTAATCTTAAAATATACAGAAGAACCTTACAACCTTAGCCTTGATGTTAGAAAGGCCTTCCCGGGGTCCGAAGCAGGAATCTCCTCTACTTTGATAAGTCTTGCACTCTTCCTCCAGAAGCACAAAGAGGTATGTGATCTTTCCTCTCAAAAGCTCAGTAGAAGGAAATCTAAATCTCAACAGCACTTCAGCTCAAAAATATTCTCCAAAAACTTCAATCCTCAATCTCCAAAATCTCCATCAAAACTTAACCCAAAAGGCTACCCAATGCCTCCTTTTATAGAGCAGATGAGGAGGTTAGGATTCCACCATTAAAGGGATAGAACCCTCCTTCAAAGGGATAGGCTCCTCACATCAAGGGATTAGTTCCTTAAGGTGTGGGATACATGCACCTTACCAAAGCGTACTCATCCCCAAAAAATCTCATCCAGAACCTTCCAGAATTGACCAAAAATCAACTTTTTCGGTTTAATTTCGCGCATTTGGTACTTTACAGGGGTACCGCACCTATAACACTGGAAAAATGCGTTCTAGAACGCAGTTTATCTTCATCTTACCTGCGTACCCTAGCTAAAAACGCAGGTAGGCTTCATATTAACTGCGTACCCAAGGTTTTTTGAGCTTTTTAGGGTTTTTCCTTCATTTTCAGGGCATGGAATGAGGAACAAAGGTTGTAAGACTTGCAGAGGAGGTAAGTATGAGTGTCAATGAGCTCATACAGTCATCTAGATGTCAAGGTGACATTTTTCAGTGTAACAGATTGCCCCCTAAAGTGCGAAGTCTGAAATAGATGAAGATAAAGTCTGTCATATATGAAGAGTGAAGTACTTTATCATTTCAAGGATCATCCTGTGGACACCCCAGTCGGAACCTGTAAAAACATTCAATGCAAAATATATATATATGTAATCATATCATCGCTGAGGTAGGCATTCCCATACTCAGATCAAAACTAACTAAACTAATCTAAATTGTTCTGATACAGGAATGATTTTGAATACATCAACAGTATAGACATATGTCGACACAGCATGGATGCAGCCATCTGTTTATAAATAGTCTACTTGTATAATAACAACTTCCTCTTGACCTGGATGGTGGAAACTAGATCCAGGGTCTTGATTTCCGCATCTCGAACCAGTGCGATTCTATCCATGTGAATGAATGTGTCGAAGTCGAACATGGTAGAAACCACTTGATTACCAGTCAATGATGTGAACTGTTAACAAGTGTGAGAGAAACCACCAGTAATGTCAATGGCTCTCAAAGTACCCAGTACAGTCCATGAAATGTGAATCAATGAGCTGAAGTCGAACATGTCACGGAATCATTCGATCGAAGGTCAATGATGCAACCTGTCGTCGAAGGCGAGAAACCTGCCATTGAGGCATGCAGATTTCAAGGTACTGACGATTTCTGGATCAACTTCCTAAATAATGAGCTGTCGTCGATAGAAAGTGATCCGTCGTAGGCAAGCCCACAACACGAAATCATAGATCAAGTTTTGAAGAAATATATTGGCAAGGACTGACTCAGGGATGGTCAAAATGGAAGACAAATATTTTGCAGATGAATGGAGATATTTGAAGCGTCTCTTGAACACATAGCACGGTCTCAGATGGCTTGGTGACAATTGACCCAAAGCTAATACCCAGAAACCGGCTGAAGACTTTCAATGTGGTTTGATTAACTGTTAGGCAAAGGATTTCCCAACCCAGGTGGACAAAAAAGTGTCGTGTTCAAGAGTGGTTAACGGTTTTCTGAATAATCAAGATGTACCAAACAGGTTCGTTTTTCTCTCTTTTCCCCCACCATTTCTGGCAAGTACCTCTTTATTTTTGACAAGCTTGAGGAGGATAACATTTGCTTGTTTATAAACTCATCCTTCGGATGAGTCCAACTTAGTTTAAGATTCGAACCCTAAGAAGGAGTGGTTCGTTCCTGTTTGAAATTGAACAGGTCCTTTACTGTTAAATTTTAACGAGTCCAGTATAGGAGAAACTCGGTGTTTTTCAATTTTAGGGAGTCAGAAGAAAAAACTTAAGAAAAATCCATGGCTGTACTTTTTCGTAAATTTAGTCTCTCGGGCCCGAAAAAGGATAAAATAATGCGGGAGAGAACTCTATTGACCGTAATTAGTCAACGTATACCTTTTTCGTAAATAGTCCATTTCAGTCCGTAAAAGGGGTAAACTTATACTGAAGGGACGATTGTTCATTTACTTTAACGAGTTCGAATAGTCAAGTACTCGGCAATCTTTTCATATTTAGAGAGTCTGAAAAGGGCTTAAAAGAGGACTCCAAAGTTTCGCTTTTTCGGTAAGTTTTAACGAGTTCGAAAAAGGGATAAAAATGTACTCCTGGTTTTCACTTTTTCGTAAGTTTTAACGAGTTCGAAAAAGGGATAAAAATGTACTCATATGGCCGACTTTCAATTTAATTTACGAGCAGGAAAAGACGGAAAGAACTCGGCATTTTCATGTGTTTTACGAGAATGAAATCTAGCAAAATAATCTCGGGATTTTCATGAGTTTAACGAGTCTTGAAAATAACCAAAATTGACTCAAGATAGGTTTCATTTTTACAAAAGCTTGAAACATAGTAAACTGTGCTTCAGAGTGGTTTCATTTTTACACAAGCTTGAAACAGAGAGAAAACTATGCTTGATGCCCCCTAAGCGTAACTGCTAGAGTGCATGCCCCCCCAGCTTCATTTCATTCAACTAAGTACACTGTTAGTAATTAGCTGGATGGAATGAAGGTTCATTTACGAGATCATATGAAAGACCCGACCTAAAACTATAAGAAAATTATGCAAAACTAACCTAAATATACTACTTAACATTTACGAGATCTAGTCAAAGACTCGACTCAATTAGGGGAGGATTTGTTTCATTTTTTAACGAGCTTGACACAGAAAAAGAACTATGCTCATGGCAACATGTTTCATTTTTTAACGAGGTTGACACAATAAAAGGAACTATCCTCTTAAACTACTTATTTCTAATCTACCTACATAACCTACTGATTCATTTTTTAATGAGGTTGACACAGGAAAAGAACTGTCCTCATCACCTGATTCATTTTTTAACGAGGTTGACACGGGAAAGAACTGTCCTCATGCACGATTCATTTTTTTAATGAGGAGTTGAGAAGCTCGATGAGGAACTATCCTCGGACAAGTGCGATTCATTTTTAACGAGGTTGACACGGGAAAAGAAGAAGAGGCGTCTCAAGAAACTACTTATTTCATTGTAATCTACTCTACAATCTACCCTCTTGTTTCATTTTGTGAGGTTGACCTGGGGAAAGAACTCTCCTCATCATGTTGTTTCATTTTAAAGTTGTGACACGGTAAAAGGAAGCTGTCCTCACCAACTGATTCATTTTTTAACGAGGTTGACACAGTAACAGGAACTCTCCTCAGACACACTGATTCATTTTTTAACGAGGTTGACACAGTACAAGGAACTATCCTCACTCACTGATTCATTTTTTAACGAGGTTGACACAGTAAAAGGAACTCTCCTCACACTCACTGATTCATTTTTTAACGAGGTTGACACGGTACAAGGAACTCTCCTCACTAGGCACTGATTCATTTTTTAACGAGGTTGACACAGTAAAAGGAACTTTCCTCAAACCTGCCCAGCTACAATTTATTGTCTACTCTACAATCTACCTCATTTCATTTTTTAACGAGGTTGACACAGGAAAAGAACTGTCCTCATACTCACTGATTCATTTTTTAACGAGGTTGACACAGTACAAGGAACTATCCTCACCTACACTGATTCATTTTTTAACGAGGTTGACACAGTAAAAGGAACTCTCCTCACACTCACTGATTCATTTTTTAACGAGGTTGACACAGTACAAGGAACTCTCCTCACATACATGTTTCATTTTTTAAAGAGGTTGACACAGTAACAGGAACTCTGATTGAATCCTCACACTCCTTGATTCATTTTTAATAGGGTTGACACGAGTACAAGGAACTCTCCTCACATACATGTTTCATTTTTAAAGAGGTTGACCTGATGAGGGAGTATCCTCGGCTAACTACTTATTTCTAATCTACCTACATAACCTGCGATTCATTTTTTAATGAGGTTGACAGGAAAAGAAGCATCCCTCATGATGGCCTGATTCATTTTTTAACGAGGTTGACACAGGAAAAGAACTATCCTCATACCTGATTCATTTTTTAATGAGGTTGACTCAGTAATAGGAACTATCCTCAGACCAACTGATTCATTTTTTAACGAGGTTGACACAGGAAAAGAACTGTCCTCAGAAACTACTTATTTCTAATTTATTAATCTACTCTACAATCTACCTACTGTTTCATTTTTTAATGAGGTTGACACAGGAAAAGAACTCTCCTCATCGCCAACTGTTTCATTTTTTAAACGAGGTTGACACAGTAAAAGGAACTGTCCTCACCTACATGTTTCATTTTTTAACGAGGTTGACACAGTAACAAGAACTATCCTCACACTCACTGATTCATTTTTTAACGAGGTTGACACAGTACAAGGAACTATCCTCACCTACACTGATTCATTTTTTAACGAGGTTGACACAGTAAAAGGAACTCTCCTCACACTCACTGATTCATTTTTTAACGAGGTTGACCTGATACCAAAGAACTCTCCTCACATACATGTTTAATTTTTAAGAGGTTGACCACGATAACAGGAACTATCACTCCAAACCAAGTGATCATGGTTTCTTGGAAAAATACGCATGTCAATGGAGACACCTCGATCATGGCTTCCAAGAGGTCTTCATCGGATGGAAGAACAATTCTCTGGAAGGAACACATGTCAAGGGACTCAAAAGGGATAGGAACATGATGTTCAAATAATCCCATAGAGTTTTCCATGTCAATTACCGGATCTAAGTCAAAGGGAGAAGGCAGGCAAACGATGAGAGGCTCGCTTTCATCGATAGCTGAAAATGGGACTGGTGCCACATAATTAACAGTGGCGGGGTAGATACCACTTTAGAATGGAACATTTAGGGATGTGGATTGTTGGTAAGTGGAAACAAGACTAGGGAATAGCAGCTGGTCTCTGATCTATGTTCCATTGTGAGGGAAAGACATCACGCGAAAGAGTGTCGATACAGCTGACTTTCATTGCATAGACATGAATCTCGCCAGGAGTAAATTGAAATCAAGGGACCTCGAACTACCATAAGATCAATATGGCGATTTGCCTTTATTGTGAAAAAGTGGTCCCTAAAGGTTCACTAATGGTTATGTTAAAAGCTTTCAGATTCTGCGTAATAGGCACAAGCTGAGGGGAACCCAAAGCTTTCCAAGCAGTTGAGGATAAAATACTAATAGAAGCACCTTCATCTACCTGTGTGCGGTGTATGTCCCTACCACCAAACTTCACAATGATTTGGAAAGGGATGGAGGAAGGAAGACGAGGTTCTGTTAGTCTATTCCAATCAAAGGAAAAGACCTCAGTACTTGGAGGGGGTTCTGTAGAAACATGTGAAATGCCCCTCGGCGTAGAAGAATCCGATGTAACAAGAAGAACCTGAGCGGTATGAAGTTCACTCTCTACAGGGAGAATGGGATCGACCGAATGTGAAATTGAATCGACCACTTGATCAACTAATGGATCATCAACTTGAGTGATATGAGTTTCACTCTCCAATGGAAGAGTGGGATCGACTGTACTTGAAATTAGATCAATCACTCCGTCAGTTGACGGTAGGTTGGGAGAAATTTTATGGTAACCAGTTGGAAATTCTTGCTGTGGAACAATAAGGTTTTCCAACAATTTTGAGGCTTCATCCATGTGAGGGAAAATGTGAGTTTGATGACTCCCTTTGCATAACTTACAAGGAAACCTAACTTCACCCTTTTTCCCAGGAACCTGACTATCACTGATTGATGGATCAACGAAAAGTTGATGAGATTTTTCTGACCATACTTCCAAGACCTTTGGAATACCAGGACAATTGATAAGGAAGTGGTCACCCTTACAAAGCCTGCAAGGGTATTTGGGTTTACGATGCATGTTGGAGGTTTTCTCAACATTACTAACACTTACATCCATGATTGGTTGGTTGACTTCTTTCTTATCTTGCTTCTTCTTCTTCTTCTTCCTCCCTTTCTTCTTCTTCTTAGCCACTTGGTTACTAGCGTCAAGGCTTTTACCAAGCGAAGAGGAAGAAATGGAGGAAGAAATATTAGGCGAAGAAGGTGAAGGGTCAACAAAAGGTTGGTGATGTTGAGATGGTGAACTCTGTTGAGGTGAAGCATCCGGTTGAGGTGGAACAATTGGAGTGTTCGGGGCCAACGAAGTTGAAAATAACCATATCGGTAAACCTATTGTAAATCCAGGTAATGAAAATGTAGCCATATAAGGAGGACCAACATTTCCAAAGCAAGGAAAAGGACTAGGATTCTCGTTAAAAGGGGTTCCTTGGTTGGTAAATTCCGGAACAGTTGTCATTATATTCAACTTCAGTGAATTTTATTAACAAATTAAAAACTAAAATTAACAATTAACAATTAACAATTCACACCTAACAATTAAAATTCACAATTCACACCTATGGTCTCTAAAAGTAAAAACAAACAAATTAACATGCGCTATCAAATCTAGGAGTCAAACCACACACAAACAGTAACTTCTCGTACTAAAAACACTAGTTGGTGATGAAATCCAACATCGTAGAATTTAATACAGAAAGGGCGGTTGGAACAGTTACCCCGACAACCTGCTTAATGAAACAGACTGGCACAAGTTTCTTCACAAAACCATCTCGAGTGAAGACAACCCCCCAGAGAGTCCAAGTGAGTCTAGTCGACGTCTGCTCCAGGTACAGTGGGATCTTCCCTCCACCGTCACCTTAGGAAAGAACCCTATAGATTATGGCCACTAAGGTTACCAATAGAAACAAATATACCTGGGGGAACAGTCTACGATCCGATACACACGCAAGGGCAGAGTAACAAAGCTCAATCCCCTTGAAGGCTCCTTGAACAAAATCCAAGGTTTACTGACAAGTGACCCCTGGCTCCTCGACAATGGTCTATCCGAGGTTTACCGTTTTTAATACGTGTATATCTTCTATCGTTCCCAATGAGGAAGGATTGATTACCCCACTGGTTCAGATATGATCTCGTGCTTGACTCCTTTAGGAGGAGCTTCCCAGAGCATAGATGCAACAATTGGAATTTTTCCTACCGCAAGATCGACTACTTGTTTGTTTTACTGTCTTGGAGAGTTAACTAAAACCTATTCCAAGACACTAGCCTAAGCTAGATTGGTGGAAAGAGCCCTAAAAATGTAAAAAATACTAGATGAATTTTAATTAAGCGTTGTGTTATTTAGGCTGTTATTACTCAAAAGGGTAAATGAATATGAAACCAATGGTGTTATGACCCGAACCAAAACTGAATGCAATCGAATATGATAATGTAATCTTTTCAATTCGATGAATCCTAACTAAAGTAAGGAGAGAGTTTCCATCACTTCCAACAATGCAAAGATTGATAAATAAGAGAAAATATAACAAATTCTCTAATGCACTAATTTCATCAAGAAAAACTAATGCAAATCAATCCCAAAAACAATTTTTTTTTTTTTTTTTTTTAAACAAACATAAAAACATCTAAATTCAAATCAAAGAAAAATAATCTAAATCTACGATTGATTTTTCAGAATGTAAACTATGCAGTTGTAATATATGCACAATTCACATGAAAAGTATGCAAATGTAATCTATGCACATTTTCATTCATATTCTGAAAATGAGAATTCTAATTATGCAAATGTGATCTATGCAAGAGAATTCTCAAACACAAGATGATTCTAATGTAATCTAAGAACCAATCAAGTGGAAGTCAAGAAAATCGGGTGAGAGTTCCAAAGATCAAAAAACACTCAAAGGCGATTAACACTCATACACAATTTGTTTTTGCATCTTTTTGCAAAAACAAAAGCAAAAAGATGCAAAATTGTGAAAAGACTGAGACAAACCTTCAAGTAATGAACAAAGGAAATCAAATTAAGAATTTCTCAAAAAGAGACTCAAAACACCCAATTAACTTAATGGAGATTGATGAGATGAAGAATTGCTGAAAGAAATTCAGAAACAAGAGATTTTTGACAGAAAAATACAGATCTGGGTAGATGCTAAGAATCCTAAATTAAATCTAAACTAAACTAGAAAAAAGAAATCTAAGTTTTTCAAGACTTTTAACAAGGTCCGCAGGTCCCACAAGTAACAGGTGCGGTCCCGCACTGGTTACTTAAGGAAAGTGCGGAGATGCCCGCACTGTGTGTGAAGACAAAGTGCGGTCCCCTGAAAACTTCAAGAAAAACATAAAAGATTTCAAAATTTTCAAAAACAGATAAAAACTAAGCTACCCAGGCAGATATCCATCAATCAAAAACCAGGAAAAAACTTTTCCTCAAATCAAAATAAAATAGAACCAAAAACAACAAGTTTCTTTCCCCAGCGGAGTCGCCAATTTGTTGGCCGGATAAATCGTTCTTGCGGACAAGACCGATCTCCCTAGTGTCAGAAGACAATCTAGCAACAAACGAACAACTAAGTTTGTCTTTCTCTAGATATATTCGTTTTACAAATAAATGTTATTAAGGTGTCGATCCTACCTTAGATCCAAATGCTTATTTGCGGTCGCAGTGCTTCCATTGCATCAATAATCCTTCGTCGCAACAAGGGCCCTTTTGTCACAAGAAAGTATCATCTTTCGTTGATCTGCAATCACAAACAAGAAAATATCAAATAGCACCTGTATAACAAATAATCATAAAACATACCTATCATAGTGATCAAGGAATCTATGAAATAAACGATCAAACGATAGCTTATTGAAATAAACAATCAAATGACAATTTATTGAGAAAAATAGAACTTGATTGTATTAATCTTAAAATATACAGAAGAACCTTACAACCTGGCATGATGTTCGAAAAGCCCTTCCAGGGAGTATGACAGGGAATCTCCTCTACTCACGATAAGTCTTACACCTTCCTCCCGAAGCATAAAGAGGTATGTGGTCTTTCTCTAAAAACTCAATGAGAAAATGAAGGATCTCAACAAGCACTTCAATACAATCTAAATCTCAGAAGCAACTTGTCTTCTTGAACTTAACCCCAAAGGCTACCCAATGCCTCCTTTTATAGAGCAGATGAGGAGGTTAGGATTCCACCTTTAAAGGGATAGAATCCTCCTTCAAAGGGATAGGCTCCTCACATCAAGGGATTAGTTCCTTAGGGTGTGGGATACATGCACCTTATCCAAGCATGCTACTCATCCCCCAGAAATTCACATCTAGAACCTTCTGGAATTGACTGTCAAACCACTTTTACGCTTTGCTTTCTTGCCTTTTTGCTTTGGGGAAAGGTAAAAGGGCATTGCAAAGAAAAAAATGCATTCTAGAGGGCGCGAGTAAGCGTTGTGTTACTGTGTACCCAAGCTAGGAACGTAGCGAGAGCCTCATGTTACTGCGTGCCCAAAGTTCGGTGCAGGACACACTGCTCTGTTTTAGAGCCAAAGTAACGAAATCGAGTTGTAAGACTTGAGAGGAGAAAGCATGTGTGGTGTTGGTATTAGCTCATACGATCACTAGAATATCAAAGGTAATTGTTTTTAGTGTACCATGTCTCTTATTGTGTCTTAGTTTTATGAGTCTCTCCCGCTCATATACCACATGATGCAGTCTCTCTTTTCTTATAATAGTTTACCACGTGACTCACGGTCTATAACACCCTTAACATCTAAGGTCTTAATCAAATTAATCCACTTAGCGTTGTAATTATTAGTAATTTGTAACACAAAGGTGATTAAGCCTACTTTCATGTTTTAAAATTTTTCCTTCAAGTGGGGTACCAAAACTTGGTCTCTAATAATTTTAGGTCATAAGGAGAGATACACATCTCTCCCCCCCATGGGGTTTGATATTCCTTGATCCATATTAGCTCATCAAATATTTTTATGTCTAAGTGTAGGCATGGTACAATAGGGAAAGTCATTAGAAATTTTGGGGTAAAAATTAGGCCTAAAAAAACATATACCAACACAAATCAACTTTATAAGAACCAATAGGATTAAATATGATGATATCGCTTGTGGGGATTTGATTCACCATTCTAGGTAAAAATTAAAAGATAAATCACTACAATTTTACTCAAATTTTGGTAATAACACTCGTTGGATAAAAAATTTAATTTCGTAAATATTACCCATATTTATATTTTTATTAGATTTCCTACATGGAAAATATGAAATACATGAAAAAAATATCAACTATTAATAACGTTTTCATGTATTTTACATTTTAATATTGTAAGGTAGATAAAAATTATACCAACATTTAGTATTCATGGATACCAAATTAAATTATTAAGTACAATGATTTCTTAAGATCAAAATTTGAGGAAAATCGAAGGGGATAAGTTGAAAATGTGAGTTGAAAAAAGTATTTTTTTAACATATCTACATATTGATAGGGTAATCTAGTTGTTCTATTATTTCCATTATTATTTTATAATATTTCTTAGGAAGCCCATTTTTAGACCTCAAAATTTGTCCTATTATTTATGCTATTTTAGAAATGATACTTCATGTCACAAAGTTTCAGACCTCCTCTAACTTAGATATATCTACTTTATTTGATAGTCTAAAAGCTTTGAATATATTTTTAACAAAGAGCTAGATGTAGATATTTTCTTCTACTAGGTGCCACACGATTAAAGGTTCTAGGTACTACTTCATATCTACATTATGTTATAAGGCATATATCAAATTCTATCGGTTGAACAACTCAATGAAGGAGTCTTGGATACACTGTTTGTGGATACGATTTTCTACAAAAATTAAATCATTTCCTATTTTTCAACTTACAACATTGTCCTTACATGAAAAAATGTAGAAATTATTGTAGAACCCATACAGGATAATCTATGACTAATTAAGCGAAAAAATATTTGATTAATGCTCTGGTCTTGAATTCAAACTATCCATAACATAAAGATGTAGGTATAAAAATGGTTAATACCACAAAGCAAAAGAAATCAAAATACTAAGAATTTTTCAAAGAACATTCTGTAAACAATGCACTCAAAATACCATCCCCTTCTCTCTCTTGTACTTGTAGGATTTTAAGTTCATATTTTCTTTCAAGAAGAAGAATATGTATCAAACAAAATAGAAATTTAGCTACAACAATGCCCTCTCTGGTACGTACGGGCTCTCTCTAGAATCCCTCTTCTAACTAAATAGTGTAATTTTCCCATAAAGGACACATAAGGTTTGTATATATTAAAACTATAAGAGGGAATATTACTTGGAGGGAAAAATACGATTCATATGATTAGAACGCAAGCGAATGTGCAATGTATAGGATGAATCTAGTCCAAATTTGAAATAGGATGCTCATTAAAGGATCTCTAATCTTACTAAGAGATAATTAATTTAAGCTAACGATTGTTGAAGCTGACCAGAAGATTAGGAAATTTGAACATGCAATACTATAGCGAGCATAAGAAAATTTTAAAAATTAAGGGTTCAATGAGTTGTGTTGCTAGAATCATATTTTCAACAACATATTTTGGTTAGAAACTCTAGATTAAGTAGTACATTATATTAAATTGGGAAATTAATTGGGTTAGTTGAATCGATACGCTTTTTCTCATAATATAAGATAAATTACCTAACAGAAGCATATAAATTTTTGTTAATTGTTATTCTAACGAGTTTTTTTAGATAGATAAAATGATAGGGTTCATGTGAGTTGAGTTAATTAACCAGCTACAATTACATTTTTTCAAGCTATAATTTTATGTTTGTGGTACGGGTTTTCTTTATTCACAGGTATCAAATGTCTCCTAAATTACTACAATACCAGTCAAAGAGATAATCCTATAGGCCCATTTTAAAATCGATGAAACATGTCCATTTGTAAATGAATTAAAAAGCTATATATATAGAAGGTCCTTAAGTGGAATAGGGTTATATTTCATTGGGAAAATAGATATACGTGATGGGTCGGTTAATGGAAATGAAATTTAGATGGAATAGGATAGAACAAATTAATCACAAAAAGTAAATTTCCTGCTTAACGAGGGACCTTCAAGCTGGAAATGTATATTAACGAGGAGAAGATGGAAAAACTTATGAAAAATGAGGCAAGCAATTAAAACATTTCTAAACCAGAAAATATTTTCCACTACCCTTGGAGTACGATGTATAAGAGAACAAGAAGAATGGAATGAATCCTTATACAAAAGATAATTGAAGGCAAGTTACAACGGTATAATCTCGGTAATTTTAGTCATTATGAGCACGTAGTACATGTTAAAAATATCCCCAACCACCGTACATGAATAAGGGTGGGAAGCAACCCACTTTACTTAAAGTTTTTGTCACCGAGGGAAAGATGGGGCCTTTGTTTTCAAACACGAAGGCGTTTTCATGTAATCCATGCAAAATAAAAATAGAGAGTACAGGCCCTTTTTCTTTGCCTCTTAATTTCACCATAAGTTAAATCTCGTACGATACACCGACCTGGGCAGGGCCTCTCTGTTCATTTTAAATCACGCACAAACTTTGTTTGTTATTTCTCCACCTTCCACCATACTCACATCCCCGCATTTTACCATCACTGCCTTACACTTTACAACATTTAGCATTTACCTCTAAGCTTTCGCTGTGGCTAGTTTGTGAGTGTGATATTAGCGAGACCTACAACATTTTACCGCCTTCGACCTTGCTTATCATGTTTATTTCCTTACCTTTTTCATTTTCACTTATCACGCTTTCGCACCACATCATATTTTTAATTTACCTCTTTCAATACCCACAATCGGTGCTTTAGGTACGATTAGGTGCGATCGCAATTGCACGTGTCAAGCTCGAGAGGATAGCGCAAAGTGCACATCATGGTCAGGTTTAAGTGATAAACTCTGTCAAGTTATGTTATTTGAGATACGATCGTAATCGCATATGAGGTTAATAAATACCACCCCACAAATTTATATATTTTATGTTACGATATTGATATGTGCCATGTCACAATCGCAAATTACAAAATTTTAAGTTATCCAAGTATCGCGCTAGATTTAAAAGCTATGATTGTCAATTTACGATGTGATGGAAGAGGTCAGATACGATGTAGTTTCATAGTTAAAACATAAAATTTCATGTTTGTTGTTTTGTGTTTTGAACGCGTTTTCATATAGAAATAGAACTTAAGCGAAAGGATAATTTTTTGGTATACGTTAGAGTACGCTGAATTTCATTAAAATTTGGAGCTGACCATTGTGTGTAAACCTATGTAATCTCATGTGTTTTTTAGAGAGAATGAATCAAATAGAAAGAGTTAGATAATTTCAAAAAGTTTTTCTTCTCATGTATTAATCATGTTCTGTTTGTTATTGTATGAATTTTATTTTTTCCCATTTGTATTCTTGTGTTGAAGAAAACACATTCCTCTGCTATTTTTTTATTCATAATTTCCAACATGGTATCATAGCGGTCTAGGCTCTTAGTGAAAGAGATTTTATTTGCGGTGAAAATTATTTGAGCGTTATCAAGAAGTAGAAGGCTTTGTTTGGGTCAAGATGACAATAGTAGACACAAGCTGACTAATGCAAACTTCTACAATTCAATGGGAATGATTGGTCCTTTAGGATATTATAATGAAAGTCCTTGTTCTCCTCCCAAGATATTTGGGAGGTGGTGGAAAATGGATTCCAAGAACCAACAGGTACGACAACATATAATGCTTTGACATAAGCACAAAAATGTTTATTGAAGAAAATAAAAAGAACTCAAACTGTATATCATTTCCAGAGAAGTACATGAAGATGTTTCCCAAGGGATTACGGTAACAAAGTCTAAGGAGGCATTAGAAACCCTCCAGGACAACTGTCGAGGGCATGGAAAAATTGAAACCTTCAAAACCCAAATGTGAAATATGTTTTGAAACTCTTTGTGGAAATAACACAGCAACATGAGATCATTCTTCACACATGTGATTAGGTTGGATACCTAAATGGGTTCTCATGGAGAGACAATTGAAGAAAAGAGAGAATAATGGAAAGTCTTAAAGTCTACCATGTTGATATGTGATGCCATAGTAGTAGCCATAGAAGAGATAAAGGATCTGTCAAAGTTTCGATTGAGCTTGTGCATCACTGATGTCTGCGACACCTGTTGAGCAGGAAGAAACACTGACTCCTCTTTGGATCATGGCCCAGGCCACAAATTTCTTTTAGTCAAGGTAGAGGTTGAGAAAGATCAGCTACGAGAAGAGGAAGAAACCCACACGGAGGAGTGGAAGAAACGTTGCTTGCAAGAAAAAGTGGAAGGAGAAATGATCAGAATCAGGCAAAGCTCAAGCTAGAATCAACACGGGACGGAGAGTATGATAAGTCTCAGGTCAATGTCATTATTTTAAAAATTATGGTAATTATGCAAAATGAAAGTAAGAAAGAAGCAAAATGACATGCCGTTAGTAAACCTAGTGTGGAAGATTTTACAGAAAATCGAACCAGGGAAATGCACTTTTAACATAATGTAGTACAAGAAAAAGAAGAATATATAGTTCTTGGAGATTAGAAATTCATAATAAACATATGGTGAAACCTCGCAGTGTTTTCCTACTCTGAATGAAAGTATAAAATCTAGTGACAACGAGGGGTGATATCAAGTTTTATATCATAGGGAATGGAAGATTAAACATCTTATTAAAGGAAGGAGAGAATAAGTTCATATGAAATGTCTATTACTGTCACAACCTATAATGCTATTAAGCATTGGAGGCCAGCTCATGGAAATGGCTACAATGTTTTTTAAAAAATAATTAACATAATCATGGAGTAAACCTCAAAGTAAACAATTCATTGAAAAAGTGCATGTAGAAAGCAATGGAATGATTCCTCTCAAGATGAGATCAGACTTGAAGGAAAGAGGTATTGTAATAGCTGTCATATGAAAATATTCAAGAGAAAGTAGAAAGATAAAAAATAATTGTAGCATATGATATTTTGACATCTCAATTTCGTAAGTTTAGTTGTTGCACAAAAAGGAATGATAGGGATTACCACTCATGGAAAACACAATGACCTATGTAAGAAGGATGCATCTTGGAAAACAACACAGGAATCATTTAATAGGAAGAGTATAAGGACAAGAAGGCACCAGCAAGATTGTCCCCTCAAATTTATATGGTATGTAGCTGACATCTGATGCATTTCAGTAGTCATTATATGTTGAAAGGTATAGATGATTACACAGAATACATGGTCTACTTTCTAAAACGAAGAGTGAAGTGTTTTAGGCAGTTCTACCACTTCAGCTCTTTTGAGAAAAGTGGGCACTACATAAAAGTATTTCGAGGTGTGAGTGAAATATATCTCCAAAAGTCTTCCTACGTTTTATAGAGCATGGAATACCGAAAATTTACCACAAGGTATACCTCAACAAAATGGTATATAGGAAAGAAGAATAGGACCATCTTGGACATGTTAAAGTATCTTGAAGAAAATATTTTGCTAAATAATTATTGAGCGGGAAGTTATCAGTGCTATACGACATATTTCTAAATGAATGTCCAACCTAAGTATTAAAAACGAGTTCCGAAATAAGCATATGAGTAGGAAAAAGTAGTTTACCACTCACATGAAAGTGTTGGGTGTGTAGCATGTGCACATGTCCCAGACAAATTAAGGAAGAAGTTAGATGACAAGGAAAGTGTATATTTGTTGGATCCGATGATGAATCCAAGGCATACAAACTCTACAATCCATCAAATAAGAAGGGTAATAATCAACAAAGATATTTGGTTCATGAAGAAGAAGCTTGGGATGGAATTTTAGAGAAAAGTGAATGTAAAGACATGTATTTCATATGAAGACAAAAGAGGAATTGATTACCGAAGAAGTAGTTCCTCAACGGTGGCTCATCCTCACTACACAAGCTCAATGGAACAGCATTGCAGAAATAGAACAAAGTTGAAAAATCAAGAAGAAATTAGCCCCTCCCAATCACACCACGAGGATCAACAACTCCCTGCGATTTCAGAAATGAAACTAAAAACACATATTCAACAAATACAAAGACCCATGTTAAATTTGAAATGAGGTTATGAGCAGAATAAGTTGATAATAGTAACGGTAATTCTTTATTTGCTTTATTGTATGCGATGATGACCAATCCATTTGAAGATTGATCAAAAGAAAATAGATTGAAGCAATAGATGCGATAGGAGCAATAGAAAATAATGACACATGAAATTAAATGGACCTCAAAGCAAAAAGGAAAATAAGTTGTTGGGTAGAAAATGGATTATAAGACCAAAAAAAAAAAAAAAAGCTTGTTTGAAGGAAAGATAGAAAAGAAAGCACGAAACCAAGGTTAGTTTTTCAAGGAGCTACAAGTAGCGACGGGGAAAAGACTATGAGAAAGCAACACACACTAGTTGCAAGGATAGAGATAATGCGACGGTGTTGTCTATAGCAGCACAACAAAAGTGGAAAGTTTATCAAATGGATGTGATAGCGTTCTTGAATAGGTGTTGAAAAGAAGAGAGGTGTATATTGAAAAACCTCACAGATATGAAATAGAAGGCCAAGAAGAACACAAGGTGTGTAAGTTGAAGAAAAGATCTTTGTAGGATGTAGCAAGCACGACAAGCATGGTACATTAGGATTGTTATACAGTGGACAATAGGTTTAAAGTGTGATGCGTGAACCCACTCTACATCAAAATAATGATAAAATTATTATTTGTTATTTTCTATGTAGATGATTTAATTTTTATAGGAAATGATATTTCTCTCATTGCTGATTTCAAAGCGGTCGCTTGAAGAATGAGTTTGAAATGAGCGCTTGAAGTGTCTTAAGATATTTTTTAGGCATAAATGATAAGCAGAAGAAGTTCCTCTCCCAAAGAAAATTATATTGAAGAAATTTCTGTGAGTTCCAATATTAGAAAAAATAAGCCATCATCAACTCCAATTGTCATGGGGTTGAAGTTGAAAAGAAGGTGTAACAATAATATCAATACGACATTTATACAAAAAGCAACATGCTTGTGATCTAATGTATTCCAGCTACAACTAGGTACGATATAATGTATGTAAATAAGTCTAATATCCAGTTCATGGGGACACCCAAGAACACATTTAGCAGCGAGCAAAAAAGAGAATTTTAAAACATATAAATGAAACAAAGAGTATGGTGTTCTGCTATCCCAAAAGCCAATAATTTTAAAATACATTAGTTACAACCATGTTGGTTAGGCTAGAAGTGTTGACGAGAGAAAACACACACATTTAGGGTATGTTTTGATTTGGGATGCTGAGCCATCTCATGGGACTGAAAGCATTAATAGTTTCATTATCAATAATGAAATACGGAACATATGGTAACAACAACAACAACATGTCAAGTAGTTTTGAGTGGAAAGGATCTTTGAAGTTATGTCATGAGCAAGAAAAAAGAAACCATAATTTCTGTGATAATGGTTTTTCAACAATTGTGTTGTCAAAAAATTATATTTTCACACGAGAACAAGCATATTGATACCAAAATACCATTTCATAAAGAGAATTAATTAAAATTGTGGGGTGTTTTTGTAGCATTTAGAATCGAAAGAATAGCTTGTGTGATATATCACCAGGCCATTAGGACATAAAATTTTGTTATCTAAGTGGGTGTAAGGACAATTGATAGCGACGATTGTGATTGAGAGGAAGTGTTTAAATACTTTGACACGCCATTAATAAGGAGTACTTGTATTGTCGTGTTTTTGTGCAAGAAGCACGAAGCCTATTTTCAAACTCAAAGCGTTTTCATATAATCATAAAATCTAAGCAGTACAAGCCTTCTATCTGTATTTGTTCCTTTTCCTCATTGTTCCAGGCCACCTTCCTTCTAAATTTGCCACTTTTACCTCTTAATGTTGCCACATAAGTTAAATATTTGCCAATACCAATAATATGGAATCACCTACCTTCGCATTTTAAACACGATGAAAGCACTTTTACATTTTGTTATTTCTTCGCTTATTCACATATCACACTTCTGCATTTTATCACCATCGCCGCACTTGAGCATTTTAGCATTTACCTTTAACCTTTTGCAGGCTTAAATTTTACTTAATATGATAGTGGGACCCACCACATACCTTAACCTCATACAAACCTTCGTTATCGTGTTTTATTTCCTTACCTTTTCATACAATTACCACCTTCTTTTACAATACATAATAAAAAAATTTTTTTATTTTACCTCTTTCAACTTCCTGTAAGTTAAGTTATTTTGCGATCGTGTGATTACGATTGCACGTGTCAAGCTCGGGAGGATAGCGCCATGTACCTTGTCGTCAAGGTTTAACGGATAGAGCCCTCAAGTTATGTTATTTATAATGCGATACATGATGCATATTGGAAGGAATTAACAAATATCGCCCGCAAATTATAAGTTTTGTATTGCGACGCAATATGTGCACGTAACAATCACACATGTATACATAAGTTTTAAGTTTTGTCTTGTATCGCCACCCGTTTCGCTATGATTGTTGATTTGTGATGTTGCTGACAGAAGAGTACGGATGCTGTTAGTTTTCTGATTGAAACCATAAAATTTCACGTTAACTGTTTTGTGTTTTGAACGCGTTTTAATGTATAAATACAGAATTAAGCGAGAAAGATAGTTTGTTGGTATGAATCTGATTTGTTCGTTGCATTAATATTTTCAAGCTTTTGCCATTTTATATAAACTTTGGTATAGATCTAGTCTACATTGAATTGCATTAAGTTTTCAAGCTTTGGCCATTTTGTATAAACTTATGTAATCTTATATATGTTTCTGAGAAAGATGAATCAAATAGAGAAAGTTGAATAAATTTTAAAAAAAGTTGTTCTTCTCCTACATATTAATTATTGTCTTTTTGTGTGTATAGTTTTCACATTTGTGCATTCTACTGTATTTGAAGAAATGCATTCTCTTATTTATTTTATTCATAGTTTTCAAAAGAACAATGAAAAGTGCTAAGCCATATTTCTACCGTAGAAAACATATTTGTATATATGTCATGACAAAGAAGATACAGTCACCATTCTTTCGTTCATAATTAGGGAAAATCATAGAAAAATGAACAACTCAGAAGAACACACGCAACAACATACTTGTAGGAAGAAAATTTTGTTGAACCTTTGATAAACAACTCAGCGGTTTGTCAAATTTTCAGTTTCCATTGGAAATTTGAAATAGAAATGTTGGCACATAATACACCTTATCTAATACAACCCGTACTAGTCGAATAGGTAAAAATTGAACTACCGGTCACAGTCAAGTGGAATACGACTAAGTCAGATAATACATAAATCAGCCGCAAGTCGCAAATTCATATAGGAATAAACAAAAATTAATAAAAACAAATTTCCTCGCAGACACAGCAAAAGAATAAAAAATCAAGGTATGTTGTTGACGGAAGGAATGAAAACGCATGTTATAGAAAATTGAAGAAAAATCAAACAAATTCCATAGGAATACACAAAGTTGTTAGCCAACAATTTGGTAATTAGTAGCGAAGAAATAAAACATTAGAAATAGGGAATGTTTGTGACCTAAACTGTTTTAAGAAGTAGTGGAAATAATAACGAAGGTGAATACGGTACTACCTGAGATGTCAGCGTCGTGCAAACCTCTCTTGACCTGGAAAAACGAGAAGAAAAACAAATTTAACAAAAGTTATTACAGTTATTATGATGATATTTAACACACAAGTAAAACCAAGGCCAAATTAGTCAACCTAAGACTACAGAAAAACAATGAGAGCAGGAAATTATAATTGCTAGGTCCTATGGCTTTCAAATTAATTCTGAGATAAACTAGAATGAAAACCTAAACTAGCAATACAAAGGAGAAAGGATAGATGAAAGAAAATTTACACGATGAACTGAAAAATGTTATTAGTCACTTAACAAGAATCCATAGAGAACTTGTGTACATATATATATATATATATATATATATATATATATATATATACAAGCTCGTCACATGGGTACCATGAAAATTAGACCTAGGCCTTGAGAAAATAATTAAAATGGCCATAACTTTTGTTATATGGATGTCAATTCATATACACAAACCTAGTTTACATGTATATATATATAATTCCATTGGTTAGTTAGATATGTGTAAAAAAAAATAGAATATTGTTTATATAAAATTTCAGAATGTGACCTTTGAGAGTTGGGTATTTTAATAATTTTGAAATCAGTTTTCAAATAGAATAATTTAATTTTAATTTATTTATATAGCAGTAACTCAAGTAAAATTTTAAACTGCTGGTTAAGCTATATTTTGGAAATATCCCTTTTACGATTAAGAGTTTTAAATAATCTTGAAATGAATTTCAAATAGGTTAATATTAAATTTTAGCTGTAATTATTTTTTGACTTTTAAGACATTGAATTTTTCAAAGATATAAAGAAATCTATAGAATCATCTCAAGTATAAATTTTAGAATCGGTTACAAAATTAGACTGTGTGTCATGTTTTAATTTTGTTCTTTGTAAGGGTAAGAACAAGAAATGTTGGAGAAGAAACCTACCTAAATGTAGAATCTGGTAACAAACAAACAAGTTGAAGGGTAGAAAAACCTAACAAAACTGCAATTCAAAAAATTGAAGTAGAAAGAAACTCATTGATCTAGGTTGGTAGTTAATATTTGCAATGAAGTAGGATCTGATGCCTCATGTAGGTTAGTACCTATAGATAATTTCAATAGGGAATATTGGTGTCTTTATTATATTTAGCGCCTAAAAATATTTGTAATATCCAGAAGTTGGTTTTCTCTCGGTTGGTTCCTAGCGATTTGTAAAAAGAAATTTTGTGGTTTTCTTAGAGAAGGGTTCTATGTCAATCATATGTTCCATGTTTTGTAGTTGAAATGCTCATTTCATAAGGTTCATGAATGTTTCAATAAGTAAATTTTTCTTAAGTTAATTTATTGTCCATCATATGTTTCATGTTTTGTAGTTGAAATGCTCATTTCTTAAGGTTCATGAATGCTTAAATAAGTAAATTGTTCTTACAGCCACCCGCTCAAAGTGTGGGATCAACAAACAGTAATTGATTTTCCTTGGTAGATTTTTTTATTGTGATGGGTCACTGCAACATATTAGTGCTAGTGGCTACAAAGAATTAGAAAAATATTTTTTGTGATTTTCTTCAAGAAGAAATTCCAAAAAAAAATTGTGTTTTGTCAAAAAAAAAAAAAAGTGTTTCCATGATTTACAACTATTAGAGATCACATGTGATTGTTTTCTTATGATTCATGAACGTTAAAATAAGTAAAAATTGTTTTATACTAATTCACCACCCTCTTATTAGTATTAGTATGTGTTCAAAGTGTAGTACCACCAATAAATGGTATTGACCCATCCAAATTGATGATGAGAAACTATAAACAAATCTACTTAGTTTAAACAATTAGTGTTGGTAAAAAAAAATTCTCCCTATATTACATTACTTAAATGAATTAAATATATTGCATAAACACAAATAAATAAATAAATAAATAAAAGTCTGTTGAATATGGTTTGTCAAGTTTTTGAAAGTAGCCTATTAGTATAACCCTTACCAAATTTTAATTTAGAAATGCAATGCTCATGCTTGTGTTTGTGGAGATCCTCAATAAATTAAAAAAAAATAATTAAGAATAAATAAATCTTAACTAAATAAAATTATTTTGCTAATTCTCATGATTGTAAATCCAGCCTGGATAAGAAGATTTAAAACCACTATTAAAATTTTCAAAAGACAAACATAGTAGAGCCAAAATAACATCACCAAACCCAAATGTTCGTTCAAATATATATTTATTTCTACTACAATGACTACGACCAGTAAATATGAAAGCAAATGAAATAAACTATTGTGTATCTAATTTGTGATCGAGGTCATTCATGGTGATTATGATAAAGACCAAATTAAATTATTTACAATGGAATCATTTATACAAGAATCTATTTTGGATCTAATCTTGATTATTAGGATCAGAACCAAATACATGATTTAGTAATTTACAATGAGTTCTTTACATATTTAGCCAAGGTTCCCTACTTCAACCTCAGGTTGAGGAATCGACGTTGAATTTTTAACCAATGGTTGGGAGATTTGAGATTCTGTGGATATGCTTCGTCTGAACCAATATGGACTGTTGCACAATTTTAATTTAAAGGCCCGTCGAAAATTGAATTTGAAGAACCACTGTGCGTTAAGATGCACAACTTGGCTGATCTGGATGTGGTGACCATTTATGTTATATAATTTTAAATTAGATAATAATAAATAACTATTAATATTAAATAAAATAATAATGATTATAAATAAATAATTATAATGATATAGTTATAAGTATAATGAAAATTTTATTTATTATAATTATTTTTAATTTTAAGTATTATAGTTGTTTTTGTATTATTATTTTTATTGTTATATATTTACTAATGGTAGATATAATTGAAGTTTTTGGCTGTATCAACTACATTAAATTTTTTAATGTTGTTATACTAGTTATACAAGTAAGTTTCATAGATATATAGAATTTGTGCTCAGTAATATTGTAACAAAATTCAAAACAATAAGAAATTCTCAAATTTCGAGGAGGTTGTAGATCATTAGTGGGACTCGAGTGGGTCTCCACAAACTTATGAGTAGAGGTAGAAATAGCTTATGAGTAGAGGTAGAAATAGCTATACTTCTGGACACACGTATGACTAGAGGTAGCAATAAAAATGTTTTGAAATAATTAACCATGAAATATCATGGATAATGCAAAGAATGGAGTTTAAGGTGGGGCATTGAAAGTTTAAACATGCCACATGGAGTATCCATTGAGGAAGGCTTATCTGAAAGCAACTGTGTCAAGATCTCAAGGGTTATACTCTCTTTTCCTTTTTCCTCTTAAGTAAATTTGCTTGGATTTACTCATGAAAATGGATAAGATCAACATTGTAACCTATTGTAGAGCAGATTTGTCAATGAATATTCCCATGTCAATATTACTTTCAAAGTTAAAAATTTTAAATGTGAATGTTATTGTCTTTGGGATTATTAATGTTGTTTGACCATAAACACATACACATATGGAGAGACAAGGACATAATAATGAAACAATAGTAAACAATACATGGAACATAGAATATATATTACTAAACAGAGTGAATACAACAAAACTAACCCTAACCTAAATGGTTGAATAAGCTTGCATAGAGAGTGTAGTGCCTAACTTCACCTTCTTATAATGTATAAATTGAAACCTGAAACATTTTTTGAGAAAAACCTCAAAACCATTATTGTGTAATTTCAATCAAAAAATTTATTTGACATAGAAATTAAACCTAAAACCTTTGTTGAGAAAATCTTAAAAACCATTATTATAGAATTTCAATAAAAAAATCATTGATTGAAATTAGGCTATCCTCGATTATAAACATTTGAAGCCTATACTTATTAGCTTTTTGTGATTGTGTCATTTTTTTATGATTTGAGAACAAATTTCAACATTATAAGTGATGAAATAAATATATAATGAAATATGAATATATAAAACAATAATGTATTTTCTTAACTATGAAATATAATTTCCTTACACATGCTACTTCATGCAAAGGCTCAATTGTCTCCTATCTATGCTTAAATTTTTTAATCTTATTCAGAATTGCTTCACAATTGTAACCAGCTTTTGTAGAAACTATATTCTGGCTTTTAAAAGCAAAAATGTCTTCTCTCATAACTACCACTACCACTGCCTCGTAGTATTTTATCACAACTATGATCCACTGCAACTTTTAAAATTATGGTTTTGTGTAAACCCATGAACATTTCTTCATAATCTGTATCACCTGTTTCTCCCACAAAAACATGCATGTTTGCTATGTCCAAACCTCATCGAACAAAAAAAACCTATAGTACCAATAATTACCTTGTTAGTATCAAAATTGAGAACTTCGCCACGAAGGCATCTATGTCAACTTCATAAAACATCAAGACATACGATAATATTATAGAAAAACATGCAATCTTTACGAGATTATCTGACACAATGTGATGGTCATAGAAAATGATGAGGAAATGGGGATAAAAAAGAGATAAGATAATTTTTCAATAATAATATTACACACTCTATTTAAAATGAGTAGTAAAGACTTCGAAGTTTTAACATTTACCAAATATCCAATCAAACGAAAGAGAGATGATCATTTTTCAAAAAACTTCTGAAATATTAAAGCTACCGTTATAGCGCTTACCATTTTTTATTGGAAAATGTTTATGATAAACAATTGGTTTTAAACTAAATGGGTGTTAAAACATGATGTTTTACATAAAACAATCCAGGTGAACACTTTATTTTAATGGTGCCTGAATTTATACTAAAGTGTAAGTGCATAGAATTATATAGACAAAAAAATGTACACTAGTCTAGATCACCGACAAAGTAATTTACAAAGAAGCATTACCAGCACCAGAGAAAACTTAACCAGTGATGAAATAATAATAATTAAATTTAATTCGGTACTTTTGAAACTGATTTGTCATTGATCAAAACCTTTATCTAATCAATTGGATTGTGACTTCTGAAAAAAAATATTACAAAAATATCATATTAAGACCATCCAAACAATTGTTTATTCATGAAAAATAAAATTCTTCACCCAATTGCAATATAGACCACTCCCACTGCATAAAAATATAAACCCCCTGCAATATAAACCACTCCAACTGCATAAAAATATAAACTCACATGCATGATTCAGTAAAACATGCTACTTTCTATTCCTATGGGCATGAGCCTTTCTACTCATAAGGGCATTATTCTCAAACCACCACAATGGAAAAAAGTATAAGCATACCTCAAAGCTTGAGAATGGGAAGTAAGAAGCATAATCACATGTAATTGCGTGGAATTTCGACAAAAAATAGGGCGACATCTGAGACCCCGCATTCTTAACATTTGATGGAATTCATCCACCTTCCGAACCTAAAAGCACAAACCCACTTAATTGAAAAAGAGAGATTCGATAAAAAAGAACGAGGCCAAAAACAAATACCATTTACCATTGATGAGAGTCTTTGGAAAAAAAGACGAGTCCATGCCATAACATGTCTGTTCCAAATGTTGACCTTAGTTAACCCTAATCACTAATAATAAGAACCTGCTTTGAAGAGGATTTTAAGTTACATACCTTTGTTGAATCCTTCACAACATATGGTAGACAATGCACATTACTACGCTCTGAATCCTCAACAATAACATGCTCCTGCTTTCCTTGGCCATCTGTTTCCGGGGCAGTTAATATGGACATTGTTTTTCTCAAGCCTTCCCCACCCCAATGGTAGTCAATGTGGGAGTCATAATCTGGATCAGGGCATAGTTTTTTATTTGATCCACCATCCAGATAAGCAGGGATTGCTGAATAGTAAAGTTCACTCCCATTGCTACAAATTAAAGCATCAAATTCATGAGGCAGTATATTGCTAGATTTCAACATCCCCAGAGTTTCAACAACTATTAATGTAGTTGATAGTACAAGATCTGAAAATCTCGCTGTTGCTGCATCAGAACGGACATCTTTGATTATCTCCTGATTATTTAAAACATATGGGGAGAGACATTGCCACTGTCATCATAGCAGTCCACAACTATAAGAAAAAGATTCTTCTTATTTCTCAGTGCAGGATACTTGTCTGAGACAATCAGGTTATTCGCTGGAGCTATTGGCTTAGCAGTCCACAGCTATAAGAAAAAGATTCTTCTTATTTCTCAGTGCAGGATACTTGTCTTAGACAATCAGGTTATTCGCTGGAGCTATTGGCTTAGGTTCAGTTTCTTCAATGTTAAAAGATAGCGGCGCCCTTTTCAGTTTATCCAAAATCAGTTTTACTTGATTATATGTTTTTGGGTCTCCCTTTGTTGGCAGAAGTTTGTCAACTTTGGTAGAATTATCCAGAGAATATTTCTCGCCATCGACATAAAGCCGAAGAGACATATCCTTCAAGGAATCACCCATCGATTCCTCGTCCACAATAGTATCCATTACAATGACAGTCTGCCACTGGGGGTGCCTCATCCTGCATACAGATACCCAAGACAAGTATTTTCTGCAATGTTTGGGCCATGAGAAAAGGTGAATGTTTCTCAACCCATTACGACTATTGAAGTATTAAATCCAACTGCTGCACAGACAGCAGCAAGATGGATAATTAAATTGTGATGGGAAATTTAAAGTACAAAAACAACAAGTTTATCTTGGTATGATATTCATGCTACTTCCCCTTTAACCATTTACGTACCAGCCATAACCAACCATAAATTCTTCACCAAATACTTTTAGGGCACATGAACCATAATTCGGGCAGCATCCTCTTGTAAGCAGGGAAGGAGGAAGATGGCCCACCGGAGAAGGCCAGTCATCTCTTCTTCTGACCAACCACAACAATTCCATGGGGTAAAAATAACTGGCGTGAATGTTATCTAAGAACTCCATTGAAAGTATAAAGGTTGATGTATTTTTGTTATATGCCGCATGATAGAATAAGATTTTAAACTTAGCATAAAGTTTTAATGTTTTTTTTATTATTATTTACTTTTACTGCAGCACATGTTTTGTTTTAAACTTAGGTTATATATATTCTTGATATATATATATTATAAATATGAAATATCTCTAATATATATACATATGTAATGTAATATGTTGAGTGAATTTAGAATTGACTCTGTAGTGTAATATGCCCGTAGGCAGAAGAAGAAAAAGACAGAGAGCAATATACAGTGAGTGAAAATTGTGTGAGAGTGTGTCCCCAAAATAGCCAGAGAGCAGAAAGATAGAGAGTTTGATATTCGTTATGTTTTGTAGTAGCAAAAGTTTTTTTTGTTGTTTTGAATCTAGAATACGGAAGTTCCGAGGAAGATTTCATTTTGTAACAAGTCCAGTTTTTTTATTAATGAAATATATTTTCTACATCACATCTCTGTTTTGTTTAAATCTCTGTGTTTAAAAGAGAGATTTTTTTTATTCCTCTCTATGTTCAGAATTGTTCAGAAATTCCAACATGGTATCAGAGCTAGTCCAGGCTCTTTGCGTTTGATAAATAAGTTGTAGGAAGAAGAAGTTTTGTTGAAAGTTTCTCTAGCAGAGTGAAGGTTCAACAAAGAAAAGTCAGGTATTTATCAAAAATAGAGTTTATTGTTTGCTGTTAAGATTATAGTCCATAGAGATGTAAAAGAAAAGTCTCAAGAGTTTTAGAGATAGAGTTTATTTCTCAGCAGAGAGATAGTTCATTTAAAAACACACTCAAGTTTTTTTTAAAGCATAGTTTAGTGAGCTAGCTATGGTAGGAGCCGGCACAAGCACTAGTGTAGGAAATAATCAACTCCCACAGCTCAATGGGAAGAACTATGACTATTGGGCAATCACAATGAAAGCCCTATTTGCCTCTTAGGATTTATGGGAGCTAGTTGAGGATGGTCTAGAGAAACCAACAGATGAAAATGCATTTAATGCCTTAACACAGGCAGAGAAGGATTTTCTGAAGAGTAATAGGAAGAATGACTCAAAATCCCTCTTCTATGTCTATCAAGCAGTGCATGAAAATGTATTTCCAAGGATTGCAGTAGCCAAGAGGTCCAAGGATGCATGGGATACCCTCCAGAGAACCTACCAAGCAATGGAGAAGGTAAAGACAACAAAGCTTCAATTAATGAGAAGGGATTTTGAAGTTATTTATATGAAAGCGTTTGATACAATAGACTCATTCTTCACAGTGTTGATTGGGTTGGTTACCCAAATGAGATCTCATGGAGAGACAGTAGAAGAAAGAAGAATAGTGGAGAAAGTATTGAGGAGCTTACCCTCAAGGTTTGATGTGATAGTAACAACCATTGAAGAGACAAAGGATCTCTTGTTGTTTACTGTTGTAATATCCCGTTTTGGGGATATCTCTAAAACATGGCAAAACTCTAACCAGAGATAGACTGGGAGGGAATTTACCGGATATGTTGCTTCTAAAAGAGTACGAGATCTGAAGGCTACCTAGCCCTTTCCAGACTCTGTCTAAGAGTGAGAGAAAAACGCACCAAGTGGTATAGAACTATAGCGCTCAAACACAATAATAGAAATAGAAAGAGAATACAGTAGCTATGGCAACCACGACAACTATGGAAACTCAACCAGAAAACATATAAAGAAAATACTGAGCCATTTTATTAATATGAGAAATGCAATGAATTACAAGAGGTGATCTTGCGCAAGGCAAGTGAGAAAACACTCTCAGAAAAGACAAGAAATGGCTGCTCTAAGAACTGCGTCCTAGCTGCTGGAAAAATGCCGTGTAGCTGCTACTGCTAGAAGCGACTGAAGATTAGGGGCTGATCCCCTTGTCGGAATGAGATGAAAATAAAAAAAACTCCTCTCCTCAAAAACCCCGACAAGATCCACAAACCATTCCAGGAATGGCCGACCCCAGAAACAACCAGAAACTGCCTCCCGAGTGAATTACACTGGCCTGCAAGGGACAGCGTAGTGGCTGGATAGAAATAGCTAAAATACTGCCAGAAACTCCGCCAAAAACCTCCGACAGGCAAAGGCTGATCCTCTGCTTGAAATCTCGGTGAAATCACCTGCAGAAACCCCAATCCGAAGCTCCTCCACAAGGACTACATCCTCTCTCCCAGTGACTGCACAGTCTCTCTAAGCTCCAGCTCTACAACAAACCCAAACAACGAAACAACTCACAAAACATTGAAAAAGAAACCTTGCCCAAGCAGGCACTCGAAGTCCCCCGGGGCTAAGGGTGAGATCTCCGCACAGAGACACTCGGTGCACTAAACAGTGCTGCAGAAAGGCTAAACAACTAGCGTGCGAAAGAAGACCAAAGTCTCACTCCAAAATGAGGAGGCTCCTCCATATTTTATAGCGTTGGTTTCCCTCCAAAACCCAACGTGGCCTCTCTCTCCTCCACATACTCATCCTTATCTGTACAGAAGCTTGTAGAAACTTCTAGAGTGTACGTAGGCCCCCTCCTCTACGTGGTGTGTGGCCCCCCTTGACTCCCCTTGAGTCACAACGTTGTGATACTAGGCGGATGTCTTATTCTACTAAAGTGAGTTAGACCCTCTTTACTCACATTTTTATTTGTCTACAACCCATATACAAAAAAACTATACAAAGTCGAATATTCCAATTAGTTGTCGCTAATTAGGAATATTACAGTCCCCCTCGGCAAAATGTTGCTTGCCCTCAAGCAACTGAAGTGATGGATGCTGCAGAATTGTCTCGCTCTCCCAAGTGGCATCCTCATCTGGAAAAAATTGCGTGTCCTCAAGCAATGCCTGAACAAGCCTCCTCTCTAGCTGATGCTCCCCACTGACACTACAAAATGTGCCTGGGTCCCAAATGTACCACTGAAACTTCTCTGACCTCTGCATCACCCTGATATGAAGGGATCTCTCAATGCCAAGATCCAAAACTCATCTCTCACCAACCAACAGTCCTCTTGGATCCCATCGCCACCCTGGCCAGTAACCACCCAAGTCCCATGGCTCAGACTCCACACTGCCTCTGGCTATGACTGATGCTATAAGAGGCGAAGACCATGACCTATGCTGCACTGTATTTATGATTGTGTAAGTTGTCCCATCAGCTGTGTACCAACTCATCACCTCTCTCCAATCCAAGTCCTAACTCAATCCCATGCTGATCTTGCTCTGCTGAAATTGGGATGGAGTTCTAAAGAAACGACGACCTGTGCCCCCCTACCAGCTAGAATCTATATTATCTACTATGTCCAAGGGCCCTTGCTCCGCTGTGGTCCCTACGAAGAATACCGTATCATCAAGAGGGTACCAACTCATGATCTCCCGCTATTCCATCCTGGAACAAGAATATGATGTAGCAACAACAACTGCATATGGAACATGCCTGGAGTGTTGCCGCCAGCTCGTAATAAAATCCCACTGCTCTGCCCTGTCTTCCAATGAAAACTGCTTGTAGAAGGAAGCCCCTCTCTCTATAATGGGCCAAAGTGGGCAAGGTATGCTGCAAGCTCCATCTATGTACTCCTGGAGAGTGCTACCCACTAAAAACACTGTAGCTCTGCTAACTACGAGTACATCTATCTGCGCCTCATCCCTGTGTCGACCCACAGATGGATGCTCCACCATATCCAATAGCTCCTACTGTCTACTATCCCCCTGCAAAACAATCCCATCAACCTCCAACACCTCTAGAGGATATGGATCTGCAACTGCTGTCACCGTACTCGATGTCAATGCCTCTGACTGCTCCTCCTCAATGGCTGACCCTGCGGTTAGCCGCATATCCATCACAGACTCGAGGTGAGCCTCCATTTGTCTCTTCCCCAAAGGACTAGCATGCATGATGTGCATAGCATCCTCCTCTACTGACTCAGGCTCCATCGTAGACAGCTTTGACTGGATCGTCACAAGTGTCTCATCGCCCAGAGCATCTCCCGTAGAGTCCCCTGACTGCTCACCCTGTACACTGGAATGTAGCTCCGGTCTACTGTCTCCATTTCTGTGTGACTACTCTCGCTCCCCAGGAGCATCCTCAACTGATCCTATGGACTCATATGAAAAAGAGTCCTCACCCTGGCATATAGAAGGAATGCCCTCCTGTTCTACCTCCGCCATCTCATCTGCATTGAACATGCCATCCACCCTCTCGATAAAGTGTCGATATAGTGTTTGGAGCCTAGACACATGCTGGGATGCTACCTCTGCTGTACCCAGTATCCTCTGCTCGTGCATGATCTCGACATGCCCTGAGGGAAAAGTGATGCATGTCTCCCTCATGACCTGCTCCCTAAGCGTAGGCTCAGCGATGACTGATGTGCCACCCTTGCAGAGGATCATCTCATCCCCTAACCTATGGCTGTCAACTAGCACACTGACCCAGTGACACTGGTGAGAAGTCTCTCTCCTAGTGTGCTGAGTGCCATCGAAATATCTTGGGTGAGCCTCGCGTACCCCGCTGCTCATGCCTAAATTGCCAAAGGACAACAACAAAATCGGCTGTGCCCGTGAGTGATGTAGAAGAGGGTTAGGTGCATGAGTCCCCACAGATACCGTCAAGTATCGCTCATTTGTCTCCCCATCGATCCTGGGTGAAATACCCCCAAAGGTAAGCCCAGTGTCCCTGTCCGTGAGTCTCCCTGAAGGCAATGCTCTAAGACCCTGCTGTGCAGCACCATACGTCCTCGCATACCACCGATCATCCATGTACTCCTCGACATGCCACTGCACACTGAGGCATACTCCTGTACACTGCTGGATACCCCCTACTACTGTTGTACAATCCTATACTGTCTCGTGCCCAGACTGTTTCCAGGCATCGGTCACTCCCCGTGTGCTCTCAATGTGATGTAGGGCACTCCTACTCCATAATGCAGTCCCACACACTACGGTACACCACCATGCAACTCCATGTCCACCGGTAGTCCACTGCTCAATGTTAGAGGCTCCCACACATCCCTGGATGTGATGACCTAGAGCTGTGCCTCTACATGTCGGACTACCCCCAATCGATATCATCATCTCCACTGTCGCATCGCTATACCCACCGAAGAATGGATCATCACTCGAAATCCTCCTCAAGGGGTCCGAGAAGTGAATCTACCCATGTGTCAGTAGTGTTACCACCACTGCTTGGCTCAGCCACGTCCTCTATGCCCCACACAAAAGTGAAGAATCCTTAGCCTCGTACAAGGCGCCATCTGGTGGCCTGCCAATGCCACCTCCTCTGACAAGCTCCTGCCAAGGTATGTTGACAACCTAGGGAGTCTACTGATAAAATGGTTGGCCACTGGAGGTGATCGAAACTCCCCCAGCGGATGCGCATGCTCTACTGCTAGGCCAACTGTACCCTCCAAGACACAATGAACCGACCTGCCTAGGAAACAACAGGTGATCCCGCCTAGATCCCAATGCCAGTCTGGGGTTCCAGTATTCCCAGCACCTGGAGACTCCTGCTGAACTATACCGGGGTCCACCATTATCTCCATAACCTACTCCACCGAGTACCAACTCAAAATCTCTCGCCATCCAACCTCAACATGTGGATGTTGTACCCTGTGCAACTCTAATCGTCTCATACCGCTACCCAAGTCAACGTATGAGATCTGACTAGGTGGCTCCGCCTCTCTCTCTCTAATGGGAAGAGGTGACCCAACAATGCTGCTAGTCCCGTCCATGCATGCCTGAATGGGAATGATCTGACACTCCAACGTGCCCTCTGGTTGCACCATCAGGGAATCCAGTCGTTCCCCGATGCAGGCCAACTTGGCTGTAGACTCAGCATAAGCCACTCTCATGCCCTCCAGCACCTTGTCCTACAACAAAATGGCCTCCTGTACTGACGTGGCCTTCCCTTTCAAAACTATAAGGTTTGCCCGAAGCCAACGATACTGCTATCTGCGGCCATCATCCAATACCTCTGTATCTCCTAGTGCCTCATCGAATGTGGATACATCTCCTGTCACCTCACCCATCTATCGTGTGTTGCTACCACCCGAAGATTCAGACATGACTCCGATCATCACCTCAATGGATGGCTCTACTGGGGTAGGCTCTACCTTCTCCACCACAATAGATTCAACTGACACGGTCAAGGAGGTCTCCAATGAGAGCGAGTCCTGTGTCACACTAGGTGTATCCTCGAACTCCCTGCAATCTTGTGTGCCCTCATCCTCCAAGTGTGAGGTAACCATTTTGATGGTTTCCCCCTCCGATACTCGGTCAAGCTGGAAAGAGGTATCCAACTTCTCCACCTAAGATTTTTCCAAATGCTTGGATGACCCGTCAAATGTTGGTAAATGGAATCTGCCCATTGTGCACTGCCAGCCTCCATCATGTGAGTGCCTGTTCCCTCTATGAAAGTTGCGGGGTCTGCTACCCCACTGAAGCTGAAAAAAATCTCTGAATGGAAGGGCATCCCAGAACTCCTGCCCATATGCCTGATACTCGGCAAAGTAATCACCCATGTGGTCACGCTTTGGCTCCTGCTATGCTCCTACACTTGTTTCTGCACCCAGAAAATTGGGCATCGTGGAACGTGTGGGTGTATGTGATGCCATATGCTGAGTGGCATCATGCTCCGGCAAATGGTGGGATGTGCTTGATCCCTTGCCAATCTGGAAACCCCTTGGGGTTTCACACTGTCTAGCCTCTACAGCGGTGAATATCTGTCCCATCATCTCAATCTGCCTCGATAGATCCTGTACTGATTTGAAAAGAATCTCCCCAAATCTCTTCACACCATCATCACCTACCATCGGCTCCTCCTGTTATGTGTCTACAAGCTTCTCAGAAACTGCACTGCTGCTCCAAAACTACACTGCTTCTTGACTTCGACCTCTGATTTACCCACTGAAAACTACTCAGAAAATTCTATGAATTTGGGAAGGTGATCCTTTCCCAAAACCTAGAAAAACCCAGAAACAGTTTCTTCTTATTCCAACCTTCAAAATTTAACCCTTTGTAGTTTGGCCCTCTTCCAATTTCGTTTTCTGTCACTGCAGCTGCTGCTGTCAATCATTTCTCTCCAAAATCCTAGAAAACCTCCATATGGTCTCTTTCCCGATGTCATAGACCATAGGCTGAGCCAGAACTATGCTATGATACCACTGTAATATCCCGTTTCGGGGATATCTTTAAAACAAAGCAAAACTCTAAACAGAGATAGATTGGGAGGGAATTTACTGGATATGTCGCCTCTAAAAGAGTATAAGATCCGGAGGCTACCTAGCCCTTTCTAGACTCTGTCTAAGATTGAGAGAAAAACACACTAAGCGGTATAGAACTATAGCGCTCAAACACAATAATAGAAATAGAAAGAGAATACAATAGCTACGGCAACCATGACAACTATGAAAACGCAACCAGAAAACATATAAAGAAAATGCTGAGCCATTTTATTAATCTAAGAAATGAAATGAAGTACAAGAGGTGATCTTGGGCAAGGCAAGTGAGAAAACACTCTCATAAAAAAAAAAAAATGGCTACTCTAAGAACTGCGTCCTAGCTGCTGGAAAAATGCCGTGTAGCTACTACTGTTGGAAGCAACTGAAGATTAGGGGCTGATCCCCTTGCCAGAATGAGATGAAAATCATAAAACCTTCTCTCCTCAACAACCCCGACAAGATCCACAAACCATTCCAGGAAAGGCCGACCCCAGAAACAACCAGAAACTACCTCCCCAGTGAATTACGCTGGCCTCCAAGGGATAGCGTAGTGGCTGGATAGAAACAGCTAAAATACTGCTAGAAACTCCGCCAAAAACCTCCGACAGTCAAAGGCTGACCCTCTGCTAAAAATCCCGACGAAATCACCTGCAGAAACCCCAATCCGAAGCTCCGCCATAAGGGACTGCGTCCTCTCTCCCAGTGATTATGCAGTCTCTCTAAGCTCCAGCTCCGCAACAAACCCAAACAATGAAGCAACTCACAAAACACTGAAAAACAAACCTTGCCTGAGCAGACACTTGAAGTCTCCCGGGGCTAAGAGTGAGATCTCCGCACGGAGACACTCGGTGCACTAAACAGTGCTGCAGACAGGCTAAACAGCCAGTGTGCGAAAGAAGACCAAAGTCTCACTCCAAAATCAACAAATCCAGAATGAATCAAATGAGGAGGCTCCTCCATCTTTTATAGCATTGGTTTCCCTCCAAAACCCAATGTAGCCTCTCTCTCCTCCACATACTCATCCTTATCTGCGCAGAAGCTTGTAGAAACTTCTAGAGTGTACGTAGGCCCCCTCCTCTACGTGGTGTGTGGCCCCCCTTGACCGCCCTTGAGTCACAATGTTGTGCTACTGGGTGGATGTCTTATTCTACTAAAGTGAGTTAGACCCTCTTTACTCACTTTTTTATTTGTCTACAACCCATATACGACAAAAATATACAAATTCAAATATTCCAATTAGCTGTCGCTAATTAGGAATATTACAACTGTTGATGAGCTATATGCATCACTAATGACACATGAATAAATATTGGGAAGAACAACAAAATCATCTTTGGAGCATGCCTTCAAGACCCAAATTTCCTTTGGAAGAGGAAGAGGTCAAGGAAAAGGAAACTATAGAGGGAAAAGTAGAGGCATAAGCCAGAACTAAGGAGGAAGAAACAACCCAACAAATATAAATGGAAGGGGAAGCAATCAAAATTAGAACCAAGTCCAAGGCAGCAGCCAACAAGGAGGACAAAATCAATCACATGGACAAAGCTATGATAAATCCCAAGTCCAATATCATTACTGTGAGAAGTAAAGCCACTATGCCAATGAATGTAGGAAGAAATAGAATGACATGGGTAGTAGAACCAATGCAAATTTTACTAAATAAAATATCAGTCAAGAGAAGTTGTTTTTAGCATGTAATATGGCTGAAGAAAAGAATGAAGATATATGGTTTCTGGATTCAAGATGTAGCAACCATATGGCTGGAAACATTTCTATGTTTTCTATGATTAATGAAAATGTAAAGTCTCAAGTAACATTGGGGACAAACAGTAAAAACTTTGTCATGGGAAAAGACGGAGTGAGCGTTTTGACAAAGAAAGGAGATAGAAAAACCATATCATATGTTTATTATGTGCGTGGTATGAAGTGTAACCTTTTGATCATTGGACAACCCATTCAGAAAGGCTACAATGTTTTCTTTGAAAATGATGTATGCACCATCATGGATAAACCACCAAGCAAGCAATTCATTGCACAAGTGAAGATGACAAGGAACAAAATGTTCCCTCTCAAGATGAGAGCAGATTTGAAGAAAGGAGCTGAAATGGATGTAGTGACACAAGAGACATTCCAAAGAGAAGAAAAGGATGAAAGTTGGTTATGGCATTTGAGATTTGGACATCTCAACTTTGGAGGTCTGAATTTTCTGCATAGGAAAGGAATGGTAAAGGGATTACCATTGATTGAGAAACCGGACAGCCTATGTGAAGGCTGCATCTTGGGAAAACAACACAGAGAAAGCTTTCCATTAGGAAAGAGCATAAGGGAAAAGGCACCCTTAGAAATTGTCCATTCATATTTGTGTGGACCAATCCAAACACCATCACTAGCAAGCAACCACTATATGCTGACTTTCATTGATGATTACACATGAAAAACATGGGTTTATTTCTTGAAATATAAGAGTGAAGTGTTTGAGAAAATTTTCCACTTTAAAGCTCTTGTAGAGAAACAAAGTGGGCAGCATATTAAGGTATTAAGAACAAATAGAGGAGGAGAACACATCTCCAAATAATTTCTATGTTTTTGTAGAGAAAATGGGATTCATAAGCAATTTACAGCAAGGTATACACCACAGCAAAATGGAGTTGCTGAAAGGAAAAACCGAACCATCATGGACATGGTCAAAAGTATGTTGAAGGAAAAACATTTTCCAAATGAACATTGGGCTGAAGTTGTACATTGTGCAACGTATATTTTACATAGATTCCCAAACAAAGCTATAATGAATAGAGTTCCAGAAGAAGCATGGAACGACTTAAAGAAGCATGTCACCCACATGAGAGTTTTTGGTTGTGTGGCTTATGCACACATTCCGGATCAACTAAGGAAGAAGTTGGAAAGTAAGGGGGAGAAGTGCATATTTATTAGATATAGTGAAGAATCCAAGGCATACAGATTGTATAACCCATCCACCTAGAAGTTTGTTATCAGCATAGATGTAAAATTTATTGAGGAAGAAGCTTGGGATGGAAGCATTGAGAAAACAGTGAATGTTAAAAGTTGTTTGTCTCATGATGATAATGAGGAAGAAATGGATGAAATACATCCCTCATTAGTAGCACCACCTCCACCAACAAAATGACAGCAAGGAACATCAAAAGTAGGTATGAGAACACCCTTGAGAAGTAATGACAGTGGTCCTCCAAGCACACCACAAGGAGGAGATTTGAGTGCTTCCACAAGCACATGTACACCAAGTGGAAGAGGAACCAGATTTAGAAATTTGAATGAGATTTATGATCAAGAGGCAGTGAATGAAGGTATGAACTCTTTATTTTCATTTTATTGTCATGTAGAGGATCCTATTCATTTTGAAGAATTAGCGAAAGATAAGAAATAGATAGATGCTATGGATGAAGAAATAAATTCCATAGAGAAAAATAATTCATGGGAATTGGTTGATCTCCAAAAAGTTAAGGAAGTTATTAGAGTGAAATGGGTTTATAAAACCAAAAGCAATGCTGAAGGTAAGATTGAAAGGCACAAGGCCAGAATTGTTGTCAAAGGCTATAAGTAGCAACAAGGAATAGATTATGAAGAAACATTTGCACCAGTTGCAAGAATGGAAATGGTAAGAGTAGTGTTGTCCATAGCAGCACAACACAAGTGGAAAGTTTACCAAATGGATGTTAAATCATCATTCCTAAATGGAGTATTGATGGAAGAGGTTTATGTTGAACAACCTCTGGGTTATGAGAAAGAAGGACAAGAGCACAAAGTTTGCAGATTGAATAAAGCTCTTTATGGGCTGAAACAAGCACCAAGAGCATGGTATAGTAGGATAGATGCCTATCTACTAGAAAATGGGTTTGAAAAATGTGAAGGAGAACCCACATTATACATAAAGGAGAAATATGGTAAGATTATCATTATTGTTTTGTATGTTTATGATGCTATATTCATAGGTAATGATGATTACCTCATTGAGAATTTTAAAACAGTCATGAAGGATGAATTTGAGATGACCGATATGGGATTGCCGAAATACTTCCTAGGAATAGAAGTAGAGAAAAATGAAAATAAAATTTTTATTTCTCAAGAAAAGTATGTGAATGAAGTTTTGGAAAGATTGAATATGCAGGATTTCAAGGCAGCTGTAACTCCAATTATCATGGGATTGCAATTGAGCAAAGAAGACAACAACAAGGATTTTGATCCAAGTTTGTATAAGAGCATAGTTGGCAGCCTCATGTATTTGACTGCAACTAGGCCGGATATTATGCATGCTATGAGTTTAATTTCTAGATTTATGGAAAGGCCAAAGGAGGCACATTGGCAAGCAACAAAAATAATTTTGAGGTATGTGAAAGGAACAAAAAGGTATGGTATTTTATAAACCGCTTTAAAAAATTCTGAATTGATTGGATATACTGGCAGTGATTGGGTTGGAAGTATAAATGACAGGAAAAGCACCTTTGGATATGTTTTTCATATGGGTTGAGGAGCCATTTCATGTAATTATAAGAAAATCCACATTGTGGCTTTATCTGCAGCAGAGGCAGAGTATGTGGCAGCTACAACAGTAGCATGTCAAGTAGTTTGGATGCAAAGAATGTTAAGGAGTTTCTGTCATGAATAGGTAAATGGCACAAAAAATTATTGTGATAATAGCTCAACTATAGCATTATCAAAGAATTCAGTATTTCACAAGAGAATGAAATACATTGATGCCAAGTATCACTACATCAGAGAGTTAGTGAGCAAAGGAGAATTTGTTTTACAACATTGTAGAACAGAAGACCAGTCTGCTGATATACTGAAGAAGCCATTGGGGCATAAAAGTTTTAATTATTTGAGAAAATTTCTTGGTATGCAAGAAAATACAACAATTTTATTTAAGGGGGGGTTTTGAAGTATTAAATCCAACTGCTGCACAGACAACAACAAGATGACGAATTAAATTGTGATGGGAAATTTAAAGTACAACAACAACAAGTTTATCTTGGTATGATCTTCACGCTACTTCTGTTTTAACCATTTACATAATAGCCATAACAAACCATAAATTCTTTACCAACTACATTTAATGCACATCAACCATCATTCTGACGACATCCTCTTGTGAGCAACGAAGGAGGAAGATGACCTACTGGAGAAGGTGACATCATCTCTTCTCTGGACCAACCACAACAATTCCGTGGGGTAAAAAGAACTGGCGTGAATGTTCTCCAAGCACTCCATGGAAAGTATAAAGGTTGATGTATTTTTGTTATATGCGGCATGATGGAATAAGGTTTTAAACCTTAGCATAAATTTTTAATGTTTTTTTTATTATTTAATTTTATCACGATGCATGTTTTGTTTTAAACTTAGGTTATATATATATATATATATATATGTATGAAATATTTATAATATATATACATATGTAATGTAATATGCTGAGTGCATTTATAATTGATTGTTTAGTGTAATATTACCAAAGGCAGAAGAAGAAAAATACAGAGTGAAATATACAGTGAGTGAAAATTGTGTGAGGGTGTGTGCCAAAAATATGCAGAGAGAAAAAAGACAAAGAGTTTGATATTTGTTGACCTTTTTAGCAACAGAAGTTATTTTTTGTTGTTATGAATCTGGAACATGGAAGTTCTGAGGAAGATTTCATTTTGTAATAGTCCAGTTTTTTTATTATTGAAATATATTTTCTGCATCACATCTCTGTCCGCATTTTATTTAAACCTTTTTATTTAAAAGAGGGATTTTTTTATTCCTTCGTGTGTTCAGAATTGTTCAGAAATTCCAAAAATGACGACATTCATTCCATAGGTTTTTGTTTCCTACAAGCTCCAAAAATGCATTTTCTATGGCCTTCTGATCATGGGGATCAACTAATAGACCATTGTTCAAAGTCTGCAAAATATTTCAGAAATGGAGATTTTTTTAGAGCTTTTCTTTTCAAAAACATCAATTTCAAAAATAAAAAAATTTCATGGAAAATTAGTTTGCTCATCAAAATTATTTCCAGAGCCAAGTGAACACGAGGTGGAAACTCAAAATATCCATCGGAAACCGCACCATACAACTATTATAAAATATAAAATACTGTACCTTTTGTATGTCCGCAGGTCCTCCATTCTTTGTAGCTACCATCGGTAAACCATGCACAGTTGCCTGCCAATTACACATAAAATTTTGTACAAAAAAACTCAAGTTAAAAGAAAATTATACTGCCCCCCAAGAAAAATCTGACGGACATTGGGCCACATAATTGACTACATAATTAAATAAAAAAATAAACAATCGCTAAAACAAAAAACATACGCTTAGTTACTAAAATGTTGATTGGAGAATTTCGATACCTCAATGAGAGTGAGACCAAAAGTTTCTACTAGAGTTGGATTAATAAACACACACTGTGAACAAGAAAAAAACAATTTAATACTACAAATAATTTACTCTATTTATGGTAGATAGTTCATTCCATAACTAAAATAGAGAGACTCTCTAGAAACAAAAGCACCTTTGTTTTTGCAGCGAGGCGGTAAATTTCTGGAACATTCGATTGTTTGTGATGCTTTGGGTAAGAAATATGTCCATACAATTCATACTTATCTATCAGCTTCAAAACTATTGTTAGAACAGTTGCATTACCTCCCGACATTTCATTGATATCATCTCTGTTTCCCATTACTAGTGTCTGCATTAACAATTTTATGTGTAGTTAGTTTATGATTTTGTAGACAATATGTGAATTATGGAAATTTTTTCATGTTCATGCTGCATAAAATATTGATACCAACTAAGCCAACATAAACATCAAAGTCATTATATAGGCTCAAAATAAAAGTTTCTGACCAAATTTGCCAGCCCTTTTAATGGCCGACATTCTCCAAATGCTTTGACTAGAGTTGTGAGATTTTCTTTGGGATCAGGCCTTGATAAAGCAAGAATCATGGGTTTGTGAAAAAACACATTACCTGTGGCCAAAAAATAATTAGAAAGCAAGTGAAGATGACATATACTGATGGAGCAAAGCTAGCTATGAAATATTGAAATGTCAGCTGGTGCGTATTGGATTGATAAGAATGATTTACCCCTCACCATATGGGTCACAAGGCTCTAGGAGATGGGTTATCATCAACATTGATCAAACCTGCAAGGTCTCCATCAGCTTCTATGGGTTCTTGGTCTACAACGACAACATTGCTGAAGTCCAACCAAGAGGTATAACCTGGGAAAGAAGCAGCTTAGTAATCTCTATTTCTATAAATATCATATCACAAATTTCAGAAAGGTTAAATAAAATAATTGACTAAGCTTTATTCCAAGCTAAAAAGTGAAAAATATTATGCATAGATACTATGTTTCATTAGTTAGCATTTTCATATATACTTCTTTCCTCTTACATACTAAAATTTGGAACAGCTCTGTCTGCATAAACCATCCTAGTGCAACTCAGGCCAATGCCAACCCATTTGGAATTATGACTGAATAAATTTAAGTGTGTGCTTGATAAAGGTAATTCACCACCATTCGGGGCATGTACTAACCATGGCAAATCACTTTTCACTTTTCATGGTCTCTTAAAATCTTTTCAATTCTGACATCAAAGCCATCATAGAGCCCCCATTTCCCCACAATTTCCTGCTCTATACTCGTAATTACAAGTTCTGTAGCATCCAAAGATCATTCTTCTAGTTCAATATGTCACATTATTTTGTAAGTTGCATTGATTTCCTCTTTGGAGTGCCTTCCTTGCTCCAAAATGTAGGTTTTAACCCTGTACAAAAATTATCTGCAAATGAATCTTAAAAAACAGAAAATAAACAATAGCAAGAGCATAAAACATAAAACATAAAACAGATATATACAGATATTTTCCCCTAGATCTAAAATCGGGACGACCAGCTTGATTTTTCATTATATTCCTTTTAATGTTGCAACACATATATATACATGTCAAAGCATACATAAACCCCAACCCATTAGCCCTCGATTAGAACATAACCATAGTTCCTTTGACTGGATCTACAAAATACCAGGGGCTGAAAACCATCATGCCCCAAAACCATGTGCAAACCCATGCACAAAACCATGGGCGGGTTCGCCCACCGAAAAATAAGGTCCAATTTTTTTTCCCCGGGGTGTTGCACTATACCCCAAACAAGAGGGGGCTATCTCCCCCCTTGTGACCCCCTTGCACGTGACTAGTTGTGGAAAGAATATAACACATACCCAACATTTTTCCACTTGTTGTTTTCTTTCCGCAAGGGGCCACATGAGAGCTTAGTCATTAGCCCAGATTTGCAACACCCATTGTTTCTCTACACCAAGAGAACTTCTGAGTGCTCACAAACTTTGTCACAACTAGGAGTGCAAACTTTTCCGAACGGAATCCAACAAGAATCACTTCACGTTGTGATTGTTGTATATCCCCATGCAAAGCATGAGCATTTGGCAAAGATCCAACGAGTTCAGATGTGTCACTATTTGTCTCAGTAAAAACAATCAGTTCCCCCATTATTATAGAAATGAATAACATCTAGTATAACTTGTGTTCTTACTAAATATAAATAAGGAAGAACGACGTGTCTCACACTTCTACTAGCTTTCATCTTATCATCTCCCATAAGATCTGTAGTTTTTTTGTCAAGTTTCAAGAACCTTGATGCAATATTCTTTACCCAATCTCGCATTGTTTCACTAAAAATAAGGGTCTGAACCTTTCTTGCATCCTTAAATTTTCTAAGAATGGTCTCAACATGTTCTACAAAGCCCATGTTCAGAATTTCAATAGCCTCATCCAAGACACAAAATTTCAAGGATTTCATATTCAACGTCCCACTTTCAATATGATCCTTAATGCGCCCAGGTGTACCAATAATGATATCCACACCTCTACGCAATGCATAATCCTATGGACCATAGGGAGCACCTCCATATACAAAGGATGAAAGAAGGCCAACAACTCCACCTTAAACCTCAAAGTTAGCATGGACCTGTTTTGCAAGCTCCCTTGTTGGAACTAACAAAATCACACTGGGGGCCCTTCCATTGGCTTTATTCCTACCTTTGGCATTCATACCACTTTTTAATGACTCCACAATAGGCAACACAAATGCCAATTTTTTACCCTGGCCTGTATGAGCTCGACCACCCATGTTTGAGCCATTGAAGATAATCTCAAAGGTCATTGCCTGGATGGGGCAGAGTGACTCAATCCCCTTGGACTTGAGCTTCTGCCTCAATGGCTCCGAGATATTGAAATTAGAAACTACATTGGGATTCTCTTCCTTTTGTTTTTATTCATCCTCTTCAACATTGCTACCCCGTGTTTTCTTCTTCTTCTTACTGCGCTTGGGACTGGAATCCTCACCTACGACAAAACATCAAATCTGACTAACAAGGAAGTCTAATGCTTGATACCTTGTGAAGCTAAATATGACTATGGTTCCCTTCGTATCACCTTATTTTTTACAACACCTTCCTATTGTTACATTAGTTTATATTTCACCTACATGGAAAAATTGTAAATGATGCTAGATCCATGATATGTTGAAAACATCAACCAACACAGGCCTTGCATTGCCAATCTATAGCAGCTATCAAAGAGATGAATCCAAGCTAAAAGATATGCTTAGCTTTCTTTGCTGGAAAATGTAAATTCTTCTACAACATCTAGGAAATATTTTTTTGGTTCATGGGAACATTCAAGGACCAATGCACATGAGGGCATGTGTTCTATACTAATGCTTTGATATAGATACATATTTTTTATTTCTGCGTAAGAAAAACTCCTATCCATAAATGGTAGCCCTGTCTAGAAGACATAAGTGCCTAAAGAACCGTGTTGAAACTATAGATATTGGCAGGATTACTTCTTTATACATGTTTCTGGTTAAATTTAATGATATTTAGCCATAGAACAACCAATCACATGCAAGAAACGTATTAACAAGAACTCACCCATTTCTTGGAAATTTAGCTCCTTCATAACTTGACATTTATCCACAAATTCCTGCATATTCTTTGCTACATCTTCCACATCAAAATCATTCATAGTATCTCTTTAGGTAGAGTAATTCCCTGTAGGATTCTTTGATTTCTTCCGCTTAATTTGATCTCTCTCATATGAATCTATTTCCTTCTGTCTCTCTAGCATGGAAGCAGTCAGATCCTCTTCTCCATTGTAAATCCAGGTATCATCATCATCTGGTGGAAGGTCCAAACCCACAAAATCAGATGAGGAATAGGGCAAGGACAAAATTTCGTTAATGCATTCAACTAGATGATGCATTACCTTGTTGAAACAAAAGAAAAACATTATATCAAAATCAAATAACAAAACGTATATTTCATACCTAGTCCTTCGAAAGTGAAAACAAGTATTTGTTGTAATGGCCACACACAAAAGAACATAGTCTATTTCTTAAATCGTATACTAAATATGACAAGAATAAGTTGTACATATCCTTCAAAAAAAGATAACTCTCCAAGAACACAATCAATCTCCAGAAAAATAGGTTAATAAAAAAATGGAAAAATTAAGTAGTAGGTTTCAGTGCTCAAGTTTCCAATTTTAAGCCTTTTGAACCTACTAAAGTATATATCTTTCATTATATAAAAAACAAAAACAAAAACCTTAACCTTGCAAGGAATCATCTAATTTTTTTTAAACTTCTAAATAATTTCCTATCCTGTTAAAAATAGAATCATGCTAAGTAAATAACAAGTCATAGTGCATACTATCTTTATCCTCAAGTGAATTTCCTGTATTTGTTTTGAATCAACAAATAAACATAAAATGTTTTTTCCTTTGAAGTTCTTCCACGAAACGTACTTTTCTATGTTTCACAAAGTAAGGAAATGACTACTCCATTAAACATACTTTTCGATGTTTCACAAAGAAATTAAGTGCTTCACATTGGTCATTGTCACAAGAAACCAAGCATAACAAGAAATAGAACCATCCTCAAGAACCTTAGGGAATGAATTACGCTTCCCTGTCTTGAAGAAGTATACAAAATATCAATCACATAATCCATTTTGGTCGAGTGTAGTTTTAATTGAAATTGGATCGTTACTAATTTTATCAACTATTTGATTGGAATCTCTAATCATGACTAGTGACATATGAGAGTAAGTGAACATATTTGATCACACCTTGCTATTTTGCAAACTGAACATGGCCAAGATTTTTCATACGTCAATAAAAAACATAGAATTGATTCGCATCATAATGCAGCCACACACTTTGACAGACTTAAATCAAGACTCAGGGAGGTTAGAGTTAAATACAACATTTCAGGACATAACCATGTGGATGTCATTAAGGGAGAAGGTTCCAAAACTAAATAATCTCCTGCAAAGGCTAACCAACCTAGAGATTGTTGAAGATTTTATCTTGTTTCTTTTTCCTGACTCCTGATATGGAAGATGCACTATTGGTTTGCATTTTATAACCATTTTAATTTGACCTTATCTGTCCTATCCTGATATGGCAAAGCTGATATTATTTTTCTTTTCATATCATTTTCAATGTTCTGTGTGTAATGGGAAAAAGCCATGATGCCCTTTATTTCCAGCCACAACACAGTTTCTTTAGTGCCGAAGGCTTTCTCAGTTTCAATTTTCCTACTGGTGTGTGCGATGTTGTTTTCAAGACATTGAAAATAACCCTTTTCTGCCACTCCCATGCCATTGTTGACTTGCTGTGGCCCATCAAGGGTGCTCTTGTTGGTTGGGGTATTTTGGACTTCAGTGGTCTCAGGTCTGCATATCCTGTGGGGGTGTGGTGTTTCCCCTCATACCCTTTCAGTATTTTATAGGTAGTATAGGTTAGTTGTGTTGACCAGACATATGTCACTCCTTCACATGATGTCTGAAAAGTTACAAAGGAATATTTTGATTTCTGTTTCACTGCTAGGCTGATGCTGCACTCTTGCATGAAGGCACGTGTCTTCATTAAGGGGTGCAATTTGATTGTTTTTGTACAGCTATATTTTGTAAATCACATGATTCACTAGCTCATAGGTAGCATGTTTTAGTACTTAGTCCCAATGTTACCTGCCCTTTATATGTTTCTATGGAAAAAGCCTTTGTGTTATCCACCCTTTTTTCATAATATGCTCATTGTACTCATATTTTTTATCAACAGACCTTGGAGGCACACATGTATGTGTGTTTGGCCTCCCTCATGTAGATAAAAATTGAATTTAATAGCCCCCATGCTAACAATATTGGAGAATCATGCATACAATTTTGAATTCGATTACAAGAACTTATGTTTCTTTGTACATCAGGCTATGGTCTAGTGCAAACTTAAAGAATTTTTTGTGACAATAACACAGTTTCAAATCATAACAGGCATGCTCCTGAGTCCTCCCTTGCATGAGGTTTTCTAGGTGTGGCTCTTGAATATATTGAATAATATTGAGGTATTCAGATTATGGTATGGTCCTGGCAAGGTACTAGTTCTTTGGTCAAAGGTGTTGGGGGTGGGTAGAGATTCTTAGAAGGTTTACCATCCATGTAAAAAAAATAGGCTCCCGTGTACGAATAAATAAAGGAATTTATTTAACCTACCGACATATTATGGTATGGTGCTAGCAAGGTACCAGTTCTTCACTCAAATGGGTGGGTAGATATTCTTTCCAGGTTTACCATCCATGTAGAAAAAATAGGTTTCCAGTTATAGAATAAATAAAAGAATTTCTTTTGTTTATGAACTATTCTCACTGTTGATAATGCGTACTTAAATTTAGGTGGTAGTGCATCAGATGGATCATATGTGTCATGTGAAAAAAATTAGGCTTACCTAACTTTGGATAAGAGTGTGGTATTTCTGTAATAGTCCAATGCTTCATCCATGAGCTTCTTATGCTCCTTCAAACCTTCAAGAAGACCCCTGAAATAACCCTTGTTCTCTAAGCTTCTCCTAAATGCCCCCCATCCAATGTCTCTACTCCTCGTTGCTTTCAGTGTCGAGCTTTGGACTACAGCAACCCATGAGCTCCTCAATCTGAGTTCTAGATTCTCTGTTTTAGATTGATAATGTGATCTATATTGATATATCATCATCCACAACTTATCTTCATACCCAGTTCTTCATCCTTGTAATTTGGAGATGATAGAGACGACATCAGATAGCAACACGATGCTTGAAAGGTTGTCTGAATGAGCTGATTGTACATGGCCCTTGACATCCTCACAGAGGCATCCACCATTTCCTTATTGCCCAAAAAATTCTCCATCCAAGACGTCGCCTTCATGGAATCCATGTCCTGGTCATAAAAGGCGTCCAATGCCTTAGAAATCAAGTGCAACTCGTGATTCAGAACCTGAGCCATGCTCAGAGTAACTCGAACCCTGACGCTATGCATGTTAGCCCTAGCTTTATCAGGATAACCCTAAATACAAATGTTTATAGCGTTCTGAACAACATCACTAGCTTTGGTTTGCAGAAACTACTAGTGAGAGCCCGTGAGGAGTCCCATAGTGAGGGTTTCACTGGTAAATGGTAAAGGACTACAAAGGAGTGCCATACTGAGAGTTTCACTCATGAGAGCCCACAAGGAGTCCCATATTGAGTTTAAAGTGATTGATCTATTTATCTGTGGACCTATATAAGTTATCCGGGTCTCTTTTCTTTCTCCACTCTTTTCCTCACCTACAAATGGACTACAAGGTTGTTTGTGGGAAGCAGGATGGCCTACCAAGTATTGAGAGGAGATCAATGTTTAGAGGGAGCCTCTAACATCGTCTCTTGGAAAGGGAGGATCATGATAGTATTGGAGTATAATAGGGTGGGATATTGTATCAAAAACAGAATTTCACCATAGCAAGATTCCCAACAGCTAGCCCAACATAATAAGAATGAAATCAAGGCCAATTTGATAAAATTAAATTTTGATAAATATTGTTTTTCATCAAGGAAAAAGTTTTGGATTCGCCTAAAAAATTTCACTTGTTATGTGTATTGAAAATGTGGATTTCAAAATCAGAATATGATGAGTCTGGCCCCTAAATTGTTCATAGGAAGTGCTTCTAGAATTTTGGACTTTTGTTACTTCTATCTAGGAGGAGAAATGGATTCATATCCCATGGTAGCTTTAGGTTCGATGGAGGACTAGCATTGTAAAGAGAGGATTTCTGTGTTTATTTGTGCACTAACTATCCTGAGTTAGTTTTGGGGCTTGGGTTGTGCATTGTCTTGGATTCATGAAATATTTTGTGCTTATGCTAAAGGATTGCATTGGAATCCCTACATTGGAAAAATTCAAGTTGTGCTAGTATTTTCCACGCTATTGTGCTTGATTCATTATATTTTCTTACATATATTCATATGGATTGGAAAATATTTAGCATGTGTGAAATGTATCTGCATGATTGTGATCATTGTAAGAGGATGAGTTGTTACCATGTTGTTGAAAACTTGTTGCATGTTTTGTTTTCAATTTCTTCGCAAGATTGTAGCTTTAAACATAATATTTACTTCTCACATCATAATATTCCTAAAAATGACTTCTCTAACTCCGTTTAATCAAATAAATGCATCCCAAATAAATGGGTGCATAGTCATTATGTCGAATTCATTTGTTATCACTTTGAAAGATTGGCACAAAAATATTACTAAAAAGATGGGTCATTTTAGATACATCTTAAGAGAAGAAGCAATGGATTCAATAGCCATGAAATAAAATCAAAATAAACAAGATCTTGTGAATCGTTGAAAGGCTAGACACACCACTAAATCTAAAAAACTACCTTGTGATATAGATCAATGATAAGTACCTTGTTCCACTGTAATTGCTATTTCATTTGGTAGCCCACGACCATTAATGTGAAGAACATCAGGATTACCAATAGATCTGCACACATCAAGTGTTATTCTAAGGATCTTCCCAAAGACAGAATATAGTCAGAGATTGATGCATTGCAAGAGAACATTCTGGTGGACAAGCTGAAGTTGAACATAGCTAGACTCTTTAATTCCAAGAGATGTACATGTTTCGGGGATGGATTAATAACTTAATGAAATGTTGGTTGTGTACTAGTCACCTATAAGCAGAGTTATATCACCATTAGGCTAAGGGAATGGAACAAGGATCAGGGCCCTGCAAGCTACACTTAGTCCTTTGAAGCCTCCTGTAGCTCTCTGCAGATATAATGATGGAAAGTAATAGTAGCTACCTATCTGGTCCTTCACTTGGCACTTGTACATAAAACTATTTCCTGGTGGTATGGGGAAGTTTGTTCTAGGTACTACATCTTGCCACAAATTTCTCCATTATTCGGTGGTTTGTGATATTCTATAATAGCTGGGGCCTCACTAGGAATGTGCATGTATTGTTAGATGTGTTCTATAGAAACAATGTAGTTCACAAATGTAAATTGGTTTTGTATACTTTCAGCAAACGATCTGTTCATTAATGATAAACCGTAAAACAAGGCCATCCCAACGAAACCTGCACAAGTTAAAATTGTTAGGAATGACCATCTTATACATAAAAACATTCAGTAACAACAGAAATCACCCACATTTGACAATTAGTTTCATTGTTCATACCAGGATTGAAGCTACCTTGTGGGAGTAGAACCATAGCAAGAGGAGACGAGCAAAGAACAATTGTATTTAGCACCTTTAGACACTAAATCAACCATCCAGTGGCTCAGAAAATATGGAAAAAGGGGCTCAAAGTTTTGTCAATAAAGTATAAGTTCTTCTTCAAGAACTGATCCTCAACCTTGAAAGCCCTAATGGTCATTTGGACTCGCCAAAATGATCTGCAATGCATTATTTCGTTGCACCATTTAGTCTCATTAGTTCTTTAGCAGAAGAAAAATAGTCTTCTCAAATACCACTATGTTGTCTCCTGAATTATGCATTGTCGACATGCCATTTACCTCATTCTTCCTGCCACTCTCCATAGACGTAGTGGGTTGAATTTTTTAAATTGGTTGCGGCTTCAGAAAAGGCACAAATTAGGGCACGAGTTTATCAGTTCTTTGGAATAAGCAAAATAGTCTCCTCATATACGACTGTGTTGTCTCCCAAATTGTGCATCGTGGGCATGCAAATATTTCCCTCATTATTCCCGCCACTCTCTCCATAAAGGTAGTGGTTTGAACCTTCCTCGAATTTTTGAATGTGATTGCGGTTTCATAAGGCAAAAATTAGGGTGTTAGTTTTGAAAGCTATTAAAATCTACTTGTAATGGCGGGACTCTCTTTGTGTTAGTGGCTTTGACAAATAATGTCCACAGTCTTTATTTGTCCTATTTGCAAATATGGGTATCATTTATTGTTTATTTTGAACCAAATTTGAATGTGTGTTTTATTTGAGCGAAGTGGAAAAATAAAACTTTTATGTGTAAAAAGAGATAATTACTATAGATATAAGGGTGGGGCAATATTTATAGTAGAAAAAATTCTATAATAAGAGGTTTTCTAAGAGAATTTTGTGGATAAATTTTGATGGGATAATATTTATAGTAGAAAAAATTCTACAATAAGAGGTTTTCTAAGAGAATTTTGTGGATAAATTTTGATAAGAGAAGTAATAAATTAGGGAAAAAAGGATTATTAAGCGAAAAAAGTAATAGGTTGGTTGGCTTAATTGGTTATTACCAATGTTGTAGTATTTGTTTAGTTATTTATTTCCCCTACCTAGGTTCAAATTTTGTTGAGACATTTGTCTTATCTTTATAACACTGGAAAGGTAGAAGCCTCCAAGGAGTAGGACCACCCTGCAAGTGTATCTCCAAACGTCTCGACCGTTCTTAATAAATCATATGTTATTAGTATATACTCACAACATATTGGATATACTTTTGGGTTATAGTGGCAATCATTCCATTTCATCTCAAGTGTACCTCAAAAAACTTTGATTAATCACCAGTGTTGGGTTTCTCTATAAAATTTTCCTAGAAGTGAAAAAGAACATGACTTTCAATCTAGAAGGGTAGTTTCCCCAAGGAGTGTGACCACCCCACAAGTGTATTTAGAGATGTCTTGACCCTTGCTCAATCGTATGTTCTTACTATAGACTTACAACATATTGAATATACTCAGGTTACAAATTAATTTTGGAAATAATTTCATTCCATCTCAAATGTAGCTTAAGTCACTTTAATGAGTTGTCGATCTCAAGTTTCTCCATAAAGTTTTCCTCGAAATAAAAAAAGCATGTCTTTCAATCTTTAATTGGATGAAATACATATCCTCCTTGTAAAGACTTTCTTGACTTCATTAAGTAAGGGTTGATAAGTATCTTCTTGGTTTCATCGGTTTCATCAAAGAATTAACATTTTATTCATCAACTCTTGACTATGAGAGGATGAATTCTAGTGTGAATTATCACGTGTGTGTTAATGTTCTTTTTTCAATTGTAGTTTTAACCCCCTCGATTAATTTGGTTTAATTCCTTTAGATAGCCATTAATCACTTAGTCGGTGCCATGTGCACCAGTAGAAAATGATGAAATTAGGGACTAGGTGACTAAAAACGTTAGTCACCACAATTATTCCAAGTAAATTACTACTAAATTTGAGCAATTTTAAGTGACCAAACTAAAAATGACTAACTTAAATGACTAATTAGTCATTTAATTTAGTAATTTTTAGTTTAGTCACTTATTATCTAGTCATATATTTTATCCATAGACTAAATTAGTCATTTAAGTTAGTCATTTTTAGTTCGGTCACTTAAAATTGCTCAAATTTAGTAGTAATTCACTTGAAATAATTGTGGTAAGTAACTTTTTTAGTCACCTACTCACTAATTTCATCATTTTCTACTAGTGAAAGACATACCAAATAAAGATGACCTTCTTGTCTAAGAGTTATTTGAGTTTGATTCAATTGTTTTATCTTATTTCTATTTGTCAAATTTCTAATTATCTTTAAAGTCTGCAATTCAAATAAATATGGTTTTCTTGTATACCTATTATGGAATAAATATATACCAAATAAATATGACCTTCTTGTCTAAGAGTGTTTACATTATATTTCTATAATCACCAATTTGATAACTTTGATTAACAAACCTTTCACAAGAAATGCAGTGACGAAATACAATTATAAAAATTTTTGTGGTAATAAATTAACTTATTTAATAGTAAATAGGTTTTTTTTAGAAAATTTATAAATTTTGGAATATTTTAATTAATTTATAATATCACGATGAAATAAAATTATAATTTTTTGTGTGGAAATAAATTAATTTGATTTGTTTTTTTACAAGTTGATGTGTGCTTCTCTAACTAAGCTATGTAAGTCCTCCCTCCCTTCACACCCCCCTCCATCGTCATCTCCTTTGCTCCCCCTACCTCGCTGACCTATGGTGCCCATAATCATGGAACTCTTTGGGGGAGGAGTCTCCAAATCCTCCTTTCCCCTCAGTCATGTGATGACTTACATGCATTTTGACCTGACCCAGTAGTGCTACAATCCAAAACAACCCCACAAAATGATAAAATCTATGACTCTGTAATGCAAGACACTAAAAAGCACAAAATTCCACCTAAGTCGTAACCTCAACAAAGAAGCACAAACACATGCAAAGAAAAATTAGAGAAGATACCCCGCTCGCACATTCCTCTCAAAATTTTAAACAACAACATCTAGTACATGGATGATCACGTCTTGATATGCAGGTTCATTGGACTCTAGTCGACAAAAAAAAATGCCCATACACTAGATAGAAAAGAGGTGGAAACCTAAAGCGCACTATAACGTAAATCTAGGATCTAAGGGACTTTTCATGATGGTATTATCTCACCAATATGACCTCAAGGATGTATTAAAAGGAGGAACCTACTTCCTAAACTCTACAGTCCTCTACATGAGGCAATAAACTTTGTGCTTTAGACTAGAAAAGGAAGATTTATCATGGGCACCAATATGGGTGCATCTCTATTGACTCCCCTATGAATATCATGGACCATGATATCCTAAGGGACAACAAAAACATCCTAGGAAAATTTATGTCTCTTTGAGAAAAATTTCCAGGGCTTCTATGCAACCTTTGCAAGGATGTGTGTTTACATGGATATTTTAGGATTTCTTCCATAAGTCATAGCCCTAGAATTTTAAGACAAATACTGGTTCCAAATGTTGGACTACGAGCATGTGCCCTTCAATTGTAGGAAATGGCATCAACATGCCCATTTTTTTAGGGACTACCTTCTCAACAACCCCAAACAGTCATCCTCCAATGCTTCACCAAGATTTTTCCCAAAAGGAGGCACACAAAGAAGAAGGGTCAACTCGTGCAGAGAAAGCACACCAAGTCAAGCAATGAATTCAAAGTTATAGAAGATATTCTAAAGGACACCACCAACATATTGGAAGATCCTTTTGAGTCCAGTTCAGTCTCATACCAAGAATGAAACATGAATTTAGATAAAGGGGAAAACTAGGGAGATTCAGAAACCCTAACAAAGCAGGACCTTCCAACCCATGTTGAGGATGCTCTTATAAACGAAGAAGAAGATATCACAAACCTTGAAGGGTTGGACATCATTTCCATGGATGACACTTGCTGCAAGAATGTCGACAACACAATACCTGACAAGAATATCCACCTCCTTGCTGCAACTCTCCTAAAAGTGAAATCCAAAATGAAGTCAGGAGTTTTTACAATAAAAAAAAAAGAATAAATAAAAGTGAAAAGGAATTCAAAAAGCGAGGAAGAAAATCAACTCTTCAAAGACTGGGCACACTTGGGTGGAAATTAGTGGAATCATGGCAGTATGATAATATCTCGAAGGTATACTCCTCTCAAACATCCCTTTCTCCATGAATATTATATCCATAACATAAGGGGAATGAAGAACCCCACAAAGAACAAAATTATTTAGATGAAGATCCAACAAGACTGACCTACAATCTTGCTCATCCAAGAAACCAAATGTTCCAGTCAATAATTCATTGCAATAATCTCTAAGTTATGGAGAGTTGCCAGAAACATCACAATGGATACATATGACACATATGGAGGCTTGGGACTTGCTTGGAATCCCTCCATAATAAGTATGGAAATTATCTCCTTTAACCCAACTGTCATTACTTACTCCTTCCATCTTCTTGGAACAAATGTTTGTGGCTCCATATCCAATGTTTATGGACCCAAAACCCCACCCAAAAATTTAGCCTTTGTTGAGCACCTCTCATCCCTTAAACCCATTCTAGATACCTACAAATGGATAATAGGGGGCTACTTCAATATCATCTCTTCCCTCCAGGAAAAGAAGGGAGGACATCACCAACTAGATAGTCAATTTGAAATGCTAAACTCCTTCATTGAGGACTCCAACCTTGTTGACCACAAAACCTCCAATCACTTATACACCTAGAACAACAAGAGAGGTGGAGCTAGCCAAATATCCTCTTGGATAAATAGGTTCCTTGTCTCAGAGGATCTTCTGCTCAATGGGCAGGAAATTGTAGCAACCATACTCCCTTCTGCAGGATTTAACCACTTTCCCATAGCTCTTTCCTACAAAACCTTTGGAAATCCTCTAAAGAAAACCTTCAAATTAGAGAAATTATAGCTCATGAGTCCTAACATAATTTCCAAAATCAAGGGATAATGGAAATGAATGGTCATTTGTAAGGGATCCAAGATGTACATATTTCAACAAAAACTCAAGTAGGTCAAAATCCCAATCAATAAATGGAATAAAGAAGATTTTGACAATATATTTCAGGAAAAAGAGCTCCTGGAAAAAGAAATGGCTTCCCTACAACAATAAATCATCGTCAATAGATGCTCCAAGGAATCTATCTCTCTTGGAACTCACTACTCCAACTAATGGAGGAGCGCTACAAGTAAGCCAAAATATACTGGAAGCATAAATCCAGGGTCCAGTGGTTAAAGGATGGAGAGCAAAACACCTCCTTCTTCCACAAATCCTCCATTCAACACAGAGCCAACAATCGAATATTCCTTGTTAGAACAAAATTTAGAAAAATGGTGGAAACTTAGAAGGACATTGAAGAAGACTTGGCCACTAATTATCCAAAATTTTCAAGGAGGTTCTGACCCCGTGCATAGATGCAATCAACCAAATTGCAGCCAAAATATCCCACCTCATCACAAAAAATCATAATGAGGCCCTGATGCAGCGAGTCTCAGACTCAAAATTTTTGGAAGCCCTCCCCCAAATGGCAGATGGAAAGTCCCTTGACCTAAATGGATTCATTGTTTCATTCTTCAAACAATGTTGGCACTTACTTGGGAAGTAAATCCATGATATCATGGATGAAACTGGATGCTCCAAATCCATTCCTATGGGTTTTAATGCCATTTTCCTTACTCTCATTCCAAAAGAAGATAATGCAACATCACTAGGTAAACATAGACCTATATCTCTATGCAATTTCATTTACAAAACGCTTTCCAAATTTATAACCAATAGACTAAAGCATCTCCTCCCTCTCCTCATCTCCCAAGATTAAACGAGCTATGTAGAAGGAATAAAAATTCTATATGACACCATCCTAGCACATGAAATCATCCATTTTGTATAGATCCTCAAAACACCAGGCCCTTGAAAAAATAAGCTATCACTACATTGAAAAAATTCTTCAAGCCTTTGGATTTGAAACCACCTAGATACAATTGGCTACGTATCTCATCTCCACCCATTTTCTCTCAATCTTGATTAATGGATCTCGATCTAACATCTTCATTCCTGCCAAGGTTATACGCCAAGGTGACTGGCTCTTGCCGTTCCTCTTCATCCTCATGAAAAAAGGCCTGAGCCAGAACATCAAATTGAGCATGTCTGAAGCGACCCTTCAAGGCCTCTCCATCCACAACAACGCTACACTCTCTGACCAAAAATTCATTGATGATACACTCCTCATGAATCATCCATCAACCTCTTCTTTGAGGGCTCTGGAATGGAGATCAACCAGGACAAATCCAAAATATTCTTCTTCAACACTCTAACCATCACCCAACATAACATCCAACGCATTCTGGGCTTCACCACAACCAATCTCCCCTCCAATTATCTGGGATCCCCCCTCACTAACTTAGCCATTAATAATTCCTCATGGTGTGATTTGTTAGACAAACTCTCCTACAATGGACCCAACATTCCCTTAACATATCAAACAAGCTCATTCTCCTCAGGTTCATCCTCCAAGAAGTTCCCCTCTATCCTTTCTTAGTTCTTTTTTCTCGAAAGTGGGTCCTTAAAAACATCATAAACATTCAGTGATCCTTCTTTTGGGGGGGAGTTTACTTTAAGTATAAATGGTGTTTGGTCAAATGGGACACTATCTGCCTCCCTAAATCACATGGTGGATTGGGGCTCAAATATTTGGAGAAGGAAAACATAGCCATGGGAGCCAAATTATGGTGGAAATGAATCAAGCAAAATTAGTAACCATGGGTCACAATTTTTCAGGAAAAATAATCCATCAACACCGCCTAACAGGACCTGGTCTGCTTATCCCTCATTCCATCTGAATTTCTAATATGAATTTTTCTAGTCAAGGTCACTCTCTGATTCAATCCTGGTGCTTATAGGAGATATAGGATAGATTCATAGCCAATTTATGGAACAAATATTGGCAACAAAAACCAAGGATTGAGAATTTTATCCCTAACCCACTTAGTTAGGCTCGAGCTATCAAAAAGGGAACATAGTTTTTCAACAATTCTAGTTATACAGAAAAGGACAAGGACATTGAAATTGGGAGACATATATTCTTTGTCTAGAGGATTATAATGATCACACTCGATCTCACCTTGATGAAGAGATTAACAATTGAAAAACACGGGCTACACAAACTCAGGTATGTTCTCAGTCAAAGAAGCCTATCATCTTCATTCATCTCCTCTCACCATTGAGTGATACCCCTTATGTGTCAAACTCTGGAGATTTAAAACATGGAAAAAATTAAAAACATTCATGTGGATCCTTGTCAAGCATTGTGTCCTCACCTAGGATAATCTCATAAAAAATGATTTCAAGGACTGTCCAGATGCCCTCTATGTCACTCAAAATTGAAGACCCTTGATCATTTATTCCTCTCATGTACCTACCTAACCTGCCTCTAGAAAAAGTAGGAGCATGGTTTTCTCAAATGCAATAGATATCCTGATTTAATTTCCTACACCCTCATGCACTCGCTTATCTCACCTTTTAGCAATGTCATTCTCAACCGTATATGGTCTATTTCTCCTCTCTTCTTAAGATGGGAGGTCTAGAACAAACGTAATCACATAATATTCAACCACACCTCGAAATCCCCTGAAGTAGTTTGGAATATCTTTCATAATCACCTCTAGGAATCCTTATCCCTTTCATATTGGTCACCTCAAGATCACCAAGATCCCCCTCAGAAAAAAAGAAAAGAAAAAGTCCTTACCTGTTGTAATATCAAGCCACCACATTTCAGCCCTTCCATCCTATCTCCCCCTTCTAGTTCCCCCTCCCTTTCCTCCTGGTCCCCCCTCCCCCCCACCACTTCAAGCTCAATTTCGATGGTGCATCCAAGGGCAACCCGAGGGAGGTTGGTATCAAAAGTGTCTTTAGGAACCATTCAAGGGTAATTATTCATCTATTAAGGGGTTACATTGGCTTTGAGAGAAACAATGTAGCAGAAATGGGGGCCTTAATAGAATGACTTTGGATCACTCAAAATACTCATCTCTTCCCATTAGTGGTGGAAGGGGACTCCAAGATCTCAATCCAAATTGCCAAAAAATCCATAGTGGACCCCCAAAAACCAAGTTATCCTTGGGTTGGCACCTATAATACTTGGTTGAAAGGCTCACACTTATGCTTTCTCATCAAGAAGCCATCATTTTCTCCCATGTCAAGCGTAAGGAAAAATATCTTGCCAATCACATGGTTAAAAAAGGAATTGAGGATCATCATCCCAATGAGAGTTTTCCCCTTTTTCCCAAATGATAGCAATCTAGCTTCCTCAATGGTTACAATTATCTGAATGTGACCTCATCTCCCCAAATCCGGGTGGCCCCATGGTCACATGCTCTCACTCTAAGGAACCCAACCTCCAAGTATCACTTGGATCACCCTCCACACCATGTGTCATTTGGTGTCCCATGTGCTCTAAGTATGAGATCTCCCCATCCCAGGGCCCCACCATTAAACTTTTCAGCTCCATTTTCACCCCCTATCTAGGCTGCATTCTCCTCCTAATATTCTCCTTAGTAGATTGTTAGACATCCTATATGCAAAGTTATTCTACGTTACCATGAATCGATAAAGGGGAAGAGACAGGCACCATGGTAGAGGGAGAGGTCGTGGGCGCTCCCCCACCAACTTCGATGGTGCTACTATTTCCGCCATATTTGATAGTGTAATTCTTAACTACATATGTAGGGAATTCCTGGCCATGGAGGCAAGTAAATTACACTGGGGTCGCCCAATGCTTTGGGAACTTAGGAATATTATTGCTTGCTAGTTAAAATATCGTGCCTTAGAGAGAATGAAATTCATTTCTTGGATTGATGATCTCTCTCATCACCATAGCCATGGTGTCTCATCTCTCAAGTGTCTTGCTAGTGTTTTGCACCTAGATTTTCTGCCTAACCTCCCCACCTCTTCTTCCCTGACCCCTTCCCCATCCCACTCTCCACTCGTCAGCTCCTCCTCCTCACTCTTCACTTGCACCTATGTGTCTCATCCCCCTTCACGCCAGGATTCTGTCCCTTTGATGGTCGACACTCCTGTGTCTCCTCACCATAGCCCCTAGGGCTGCTACATCCAAGAGGAGAACTCAACAGATACTAACAGTTTGAAGGCTCATGCAATATGGTTCTAGCATGGCTATGTTGTAGTTTCAGTGCGATAGAATGTAACATTGGGTGAAACGACAAAGCTCAGGTTGTCCCTCTCTCCACATTTTTATTTCTCTACATGTTACTATTGTTCCACCACCTCGAAGAAGAAAAAACGAGAGCTGAGTGGCTCGTTCATGCAATTTTTTGGCACACCATGTATCAGGGACATCTGGCTCGATCATGCACCTTTTAGTTGGCATGCCATGCTCCATTTTGTATGCACATGTGGCAAACACATTGTATCAACTCTTAAATGCATGATTTCGATTAATAGATGTTTTGTAATACAAACAATGAAACTGCAAGGCTTTGGTTTCTCCCTACCAGGGTAGAGTCCTTCTGCTCTTCATCTCTGATTTCCCCCATCTGAGGCACATAACACACTCATGATTGTATGCTATGAAATTTCTTGTCTTTTAATATAATGTGAATATTTTCTTAATTTATTTGTTTAATCCAATTTAATAGTAAATATATTGAACCTTTAAAAATAAAGTATCATTTTAATATAATTTTTTTCCCAAATATTTATAATATCTTTAATTTATATATTAATATTTAAATATAAAATTTTACAATTGAAATTCATGAAATAAAATTATATTTATAAATATGAACCATGTTTTGTTGGGAAATTTTCCATCCCCAACTAAAATAGTTCCATATAAATATAAATAATAATACATGTTAAAGTTTATTAAAGAGTATGCCCATTATTGATGTTTATACTTTGTTCTAAGTTTAAGTATGTTTATTTTGGAATAGGGATCTATAATTATTAAGTTGATGGTAAGGACTTAACCTCCATAGGATATTCTAGAATATTATTTGTAATATACACAAATTAAAGTTGAGATTTATCGCACAAGTAGTTATGCTCTTTTTGTTCTTTTAATTAAATTTGTTAATTTACAAAAATGTACAAATGTAATATGAAATGTGTTATGATTTTTTGGGCATGTAGTATTGACAAACCATAATATTGCAACAAAGTTGCTTTACAAATTAAAAATATAAAAGCATTTGGTTCTATTTTTTAATGTAATGGATAATGATTCATTGATAATGAAACGAATTTCACTGTAATGAGCAATGACCATAGCTTAGAATGCAAACTCAAGAAATAAATGAATAGATCAATTGCACATTATTTTAATGCCTTGTTATTTTACATTATCATATTACCCTACTCGTTGAGTGATTGACTTTGATAATCATTAGTAGTATAAGTATGAGGTATGTGTATGCTAGCCACATACTCACACCTTGAACAAATACACTAGTACTCTAAAGCTTAAAATTTTATAAGATAAAATAAATGGTTAAACTTGATTATTGGATAATATTGATTAGTGCTTAATTAACTTTAAAATGTTGGCTTATAATTATTAAGTTATATTGGTATATACTTATTAATATTAAATTATTATATACTTGTGAATTTGTAATTGTATAGTTATCACTTATTATTAATATTTTACTATTATTTATTATTTAATTTTCTAATGTTTGACAAGTTGTCTCCTAAAATTTATTTATGAACTAAATATCACTATTTCACTCCCAAATTTGGACAAGTTGTCTTTTCAAATTTATTTCTAAATTAAATATTAATATTTCATTTCCCAAGGTTTGACAAGCTGTCTCATAAATTTTATTTCTGGTAAGATATAGGAATGGAAGCTAAAGTCATTAAATTGAAAGAATAGGGCGTATTTATGGCCTTAATGGGAGGCGCTTGAGGTGGATGAGTGGAAAATACATAAAGGGAAGGAAGATGAGATTAGAAGTGGGATATTTTAGTATTTATTTTTTTTGGCATGGAAGGAAAAAATTTGGAGGGAAATGAAAGAAGGAGAATTGAGGTGGTTGGTTTTGGTTGTGGTTGGAAAGAATTGGACCAATTTTTAGACACACTGTTATGGTAGTTTTTGCTGCACTTGGGCTAAGAGGTCTAGGGAACATGTGGAAGTTTCCTAGTCTAGGAAATCAAATAGAAATTTCTAGTTGGTAAGGTGGTAAATCCAATCAAGCAGCCTCATCAAGAGCACCCTAACCAAGCCGCTAAATATGTATTCTTTGTTTGTTTTTATTTATTTATGTAAATTGTTACAAATCAAATTCCTTACATCTTTACATATGTTTTAAATAAAATTTTATTTATATACTATTGTCACAAAATGTTGTTTGTCAAAACTTGTTGTGTTATAAACATGTTATTTTCTTTGTGAAATTAGTTTGATTAAAGTTAGTTTTAATTAGAGGACGTAGGTTGGGTCCTCACATGTTGTATTGTAAAGAGGTTCAAAGTATGACCCCTAAACCCACCATACCTCTTTTTGTAATGTTTTCTAGACATTGAGACATGAAAGGACACACACCCTCTAAAATGATTGTTTTGATTGCATTTTTTCATGAAGGTGATATTATTTTTTTACAAGGGTTTTAAATATTAATACCCGTGGGAACTACATTCATTAGGAGTACATCTTATTGTGATAGTACATATCTATTAAATTTGACCAAAACTCGTAATTTTAAAGATTCACGAGGACATAAAACTAGCCTACTTCAGGCAACTAAGACTTATGGTTTGAGTCACATCTTCTTGGTTGTTGAGAAGATAAATGATATGTTCAAACAACATAACATTGAAGGGGATATTCAGGCCTCTTTTCTGCTCATACCCATATTCCTGCACATACCTTTACAGGAGCTTGGCGAAGATGGGGTGGTTGAGAAAGCTAGTGTTTATAATAAACCTTTTGAGCTCCTTCATGCCCACATATACATAAAAAAGTAGGTATATTTTGGTACATCGATATAAAAACAATCCTAGATTCCCCACTTGCCTTTTTTGTTCATTTATTTTCATATTTTCATTCATGAGCACCATAAAAATCGTACTTTTCCTCACCCTTGTTCTCCATTAGTATTAATATTTGCAACTGAAGGAACATTGATCTATAAGCAATTTGATCAATCACTCTTTGCAAATTTGAGATTAGTTGAGCTATCCCAATATATTATCTTATCATTTTTTTTCTACGTTGGAAAGACAAAGGAGAAAAGGAAAAAAAATTCACACATAAACAATATGAATTTTTGCTCATCTATGGATCGTGAAAAATTGAATTGGTTACAATGAACCCATCATGGGGTGTTTATACTTCTTAACTCGTGACTAAACTGTTGGTGCTAACTTCAACATGGAAACACTCACTAAATTTAACATTTCCAAATATAGAATGAAATTGAACTTCTAGTATTGACCTCGACTTAACTCAACTCAACTCAACTGCTCACTTCATGCATCATATTCACATTGGAGTAATTACAATTTCTAACACTCCCCATTAATTACTAGCATATGAATAAATGTAACTAAAACATGACTCAACTATGCCAGCTAGAAAGTGAATCAATGTTAACTTAAACATGTTTATTTGTCTTAATCTCAACTAGGCTTATAATGACTAAAATGTTTTATTTTTTTTATTTTTCATTTCTTCCAAATTCTATATCCTCAAAATTTTTTCATTTTTTGTTGTGATTTCTTGCCGTAAGCTCCATATTTTTTTACTTGCTACTACTGCATTTTTTCTTTGACTTCTCTTGATGCGTTCCGATTTTGTCTTCTACAACTTCATCTTTAGATATTATTTCAACCATGGACTGCTACCACAACTCTTCATCTTCAAAATGTGAACTTTGATCTGCTTCTTGCGCTTCATATTATTGATCTTCATTGTGCCATATTTATTGATAGTAGAATATTATTTCTTCTTGACTCCATTGTTGAAAATTGTTTCTATGGTTTCTTCTTTGTCTTTAGAAACTTCAATGGTTTTTCTTGTTTCCCTTTATTCATCTTCGTTTTGAACTATAATGCTATCATGTTTACCTACACTCTCAAAATCAATGTTAAAAATATTTTCCTTATTCTCTTCAGTGATAGCTTTCTTCTCCTCCTCTTCATTCTCTACATTTTCTTCCACTCCTTTACAAAACTCTACTGCTAGAAACATGTTGTCTTCTGCTTAGCTTCTAAACACAAGTGAGATTCTCTCACCAAATAACAACATATCAATGCATTTTTTTGTTTTATCATGTGAAACCACTCATTACCATTTAAATTATCTTCATCAAAGTTAATATCAACATAATTTTCATCCACTCTATTGTGGGATATCCTAACGTGCATGTTCTCATTCACATTTTCAACTTCACTAAATTCATTAATTTCGGCTAGAATCACCAATTCACATGTCAATTTGTAGTCATCATCCATATGTGTTTCATCACATTGGGATTCAACATCATATGCACTATCCACATGAATATTATCTTGCTTGACTTCACATACAGAGGCTTTAAATTCTCTCTCTACAATATTTGTTTCATCTTCTTCATCCATAGCATGCATTTATAATGGGTTTCACTTTTACAGCCTTCACGACCATCATCCACTTTTGTGTGGGATTATCCAAGCTCTATTGTCCTCCCAGATTCTCAATCAGCTACTCTTATATATGCGACTGAATTGTCTGTTGATTCTTTAACATACTATAACACAACATGTTGTTGCATGTCACTTCCCTTTGTACCCAACTTTGGTTCAAGCATATCCCATGCTTCCTTGGAAGTTTTAGATTTTTCTACCTTGCACTGAAATTTATCATCTAATGCTTTTTTTTATAAAATAAAATGCTAAAGAATCACATATTTCATCATATGCATTATGAGATCGATACTCAATTAACTCTTTACCTCAAAGAAAATTTTTCATTTTGAAAACCCAAAAATCAAAGTTTTTACAAGCAAACATAGGAGGTCATAGCAGATCCACGCTACACCAATAAACCTTGATTTCTCTTTTGTCTTCTCCTATACTTATTAGTTCCTCGAATACAACCTAAAACTTTCTAAACATGGTAATTCTCTCTACCTATTATTTTATTAATTTTATTCAGTCATGCTTTGCGACCCATGAATTTTGTCTTTCTTCTATCTTATGGTTGCTTTCCTTATTGCATGAGGCTTCACTCCATATCGCGCCCCCCAAAAAAAATATTTTCAATATGCGCCCTTGTAAGGCACAATATTAACCCAAAAAAGCATTGTCATGCTAGATTTTTTTTTTTTTTTGCCAATGCATATCCATGTTATCATGCCTTCCAAAAAAAATTTAGAAACCTTCCTGTCATGTACCTCTTTTTATTTTAATAAAAAAACCTTTGAAAAAACCTTTTTAATTATTTTAATAATTCCAACCTTTTAAAAAACACTTTTTAATAACCAACAAAACCTTCTACAAAAGGAACTTCCTTATGCAATCCTGTTTCGAAAGTTTGCATCAAAAAATTCTTTTAAAGAACCTTCCTTTTTTATAAACTTCAACCTCAAAAGATTATTTCCTTTAAAATTTATGGTTGCCTTGGTTACTTTGACTTGTGAACGTTTTATATTTTATATTTTATACTCTACTAAAAATACCTTTAAAACATATTCACTCAAAAATTCTTCAAAGATTGTTTTGACTCTCAACATGCGGAAATATCATCAAAATGTATACATGACACAATTAACCTTGGCTTAAGTATTTCACCAATTTTTATTTAAACTTCTCCCCAATGGCACCACATACGTTACGTATGATGGCTTGCTCGATATTCAACAACACGTTTTCTCTAAGGTGACTGCAAACTCTAATCGACATGGTGAGAAACCTTTCAATTATATATATATATATATATATATATATTTTTAAGGACTGATACTTCCAATTGTACTATCATGTCTCCAATTAATAATTTTTTTTAAGGGAAATGATCAATTTTACAATTTTGGTGAATAATAAATATTTTTGGCAAATAAACTTAGGAAAATGGGTTATGAGGGCTTAATATAATTTTTGGAGAGAAAAGAAGGCCAAACTTAGGAGAAAATAAAAATTAAAGTGAAGTTGTGGAGGTTACCAATATGGAAATCGAACCATGGGAAGAGTCAAACCATGAGATCAAATCATAGTGTGAGAGAAATTGACCCATGGTATTAGGAAGGGAAAAAAACAATAAAAGGAAGGATAGAGCCTCATTTTGATTATTCTATTTAGCATTTCATTTTAGAATTGGAGAATTTACTTGACCTTCTTAACAAAGTCAACCAGTGTTGTTTAGCACAAGGAATATCCAAGCAAAATTCCACCCCATTTCAGAGAAATTCAAGTGTCTCCCTAGTGAGGTATTTTGGGGAGTCCAATTCAGGATTTCCATAGATCTTTATTGCAGGTATTCACTCAGTTTTCCCTTCCTTGGGCATAGAGGTAGTTTGAATTACTCATTAGAGGATTAAGTATTGTGGGTTGGATTTCCAACAATTTTGCAAGGGTTGAGAAATAGTGTTTTTCTGGGTATTGGAGTTTATTTTGGCCGGAAGATTGAGGAAATAATTTGGATAGAATTTGTAGGAGTTTCTCTTTGGGAAAATTGTGCATTCTTGTAGCAATTTTGTTTTTGTAGCTCACTGGTAGACTGTGAAGGGTTGCACATTGATTTTGGGGTTTCAGTGACTAGTGGATTCAACGTTAGAATTTTTCTCGGTTTTTGTGGATTTGGTGAAAGGAGACTCCAGTTAATTTTACAGAAATTTTTAGGCGATATTTGGGCCTGAAATCCTTATTATTATAGCAAGATAAATTTTTGGTTTAGCTTGGATTTTCGCACTATGTTGGGCATACCAAGTTATTTTGAATTAACTCAAAATATTGTTGGGTTTTATTGGTTAGGGTGTGAGGAGCCTCTCTATAATTTTTTTGGAAATTTTGGAGTAGTTTTGATGGTCCATTTCACAGCTTTCGTCCAGTAGATACAACAACAATAATAGTAATTTTTGGTAGTGCATTTGGAAAGATTGAGCCATTTTAGTTGGACATTCCACTTAGTTTCTCATATGAGTATTGAATTTTTATAGTAGCAAGCCCAATTTCTATATATTCACTCAATAATGTTTAGTTCCAACTCTAAAATCAATAAAATGGCTTAGTCATATGGTCATTATTCTATGGTTTTTTGATCTATTTCTATTTGTGTAAACTTGTGCCTGCACGTGTGAAAATTTCTAGCTACAATTTAGTGAATGTTTTGATATTACTATTATTTTCCAATTAGGAGTAATAGAGTGGTATCAGAGCATGTTCTTGGAAAACTGTTGGGTTTGAAGGACATATTGTAACAAGGGAAAAATAATTCCAAATAAAAAATAATTCCTTGCACAAAAAATTGAAAATTATGGAAATTTATTTTCAAAGATGATAGAGCACATGGAATAATGGGCGTCTTCAATGGAAGAAAATAAAAAAAATGAAAAAAAATATACAAAGATGAAAAAGTAGCTAAGGAAAAAACCTTCTAGGATGAATTGGAAAAAGTCACACCTGTTGAAAATGAAGCTATCACATATTCACCCCAGCGGGTTAGAACAAGAGTTTGGAATGAAACAAAGTCATAAATTGCTATAGAATGATTGTCCTCACTTGGCGAGATTGTTTAGTTAGATAATGAGTAAAAAGAAAATAATGAGGCAAGGATAGTTGATGATGATTCCAAAGTGGTGTGCAAATATGATAAGATAGGTAGCCAAACATGCAAACCTAGTCCCATCAGTTAATGAGGTAAATGTTTCTCACAAGCCTACTCATGCCTATAACTTGGAAGACCAATAGAATATGAACATAGATAATATTAAGGAAACCACAAGGCATTATGGTGATACAATGTTATTGGTGAAATATTATTGTTGGTGAATTGTAGTGCCACATGACAATGTAGGATGAGAGCCTTCACTTATATATTTCCTGACCCTTAGAAATGGATTTGTATAGATGAAATATAACTATCTACAAATCCTGTCAAATAAATATCACCTACTCATGCTTGTTGAGATATATCATAATGCTCTTGTAGGGAAAGAGAAGGAAGTTGAAAAACCTACTTATGAGCTTGAGATTTCTTAGGAGTCCTTGAGGAGAAATAAGATGTCCCTTCAAGAATCAAAGTTGTGAGAATTTATATGGAGTTGAATTATGTATGTTATTATATGTCAACTGTTGTAACATTATTTGGTTTTGAAAATTTAGAATTAATATATTTATATATATATATATATATATATATATATATATATTTATATTTTAAAGTTTGGATATGAATAGAAAAAATAAAAAAAATGGTAGGACATGATAAATATAATCATTCATATCACGAAAATGATAGGAATAAGTTGCCCTAAAAAATGAAGGGAAAGTTAAAAAAAAACGTTAGGAAAAGAAATAAAAATTGATTGCTTAGCTCCAAAATAAATTTGGAAAAAGGTTGCATGTTTGAATGCGCCAAGATTTTTAAATGAGGAGTTAATTATCTTTTAAATTTTGATTAAATTGCTTCATTAAGAAATTAATCCTTATTGTAGTATATGAACATATTTTTTTATCCTAAAGTTCGATAAACAACAAAAGCATTTGTAGCTTGTGTTATCTCTCAAACAATTTCGAAGGGTGGATCTTTTCCTTGCCCAAATCAATGGCGGGTAAGTATTTTCACACCCCCTTTCCCATTTCCAATTAACGGCGAGGGGAGGGTCTGAAAAGTTTTTTTTTACTGATGGAAAGCCCTCCCTACGTGTCACATTCACGATAGTTTTCACTCATCCCCCCCTGGGCCACCCCAACTCAAAACCACAAACCACCACTTACCCCATCTGAAATCCACTTTCTCCCCAACTGTGGTTTCCACTCCCACCAACGGTTGGTTAAACATTATACCTGACTATTTCCTGAAACCAAATAAGATGCTGCCACCTCACCTTTCCATTGCAACCCTCCTCCTTACCATTATTCCTTCTATCCCATTAAACCCACTCCCTAGCCATTGATTAGTCATTTCATTACTGAGCTCGTGCACCCTTGGCATTTAACTGCTATGATCATAGTATCAAACAATCACCTCATAATGGAAATTTTGACCACTATATAAATGAAGCCTCATCCTTCCTTTTACCACTTTTGTTGTATTCATCATTTATTGTTGGATTATATTTTTTTTGAGCTGAATTGTGCATTGTTCTCAGAAGTTTGCTATCGTTTCATAGAAAATCAACATTCTCATTATTATTCTTTTCTTGTGAGAACATGGCCCCAAATTGAAAGAGAAAAAAACCTACATCTGAAAAAAATCCTCCCACTTCTACCTCGGTTGACCTCGACCACATTCCCCTTGCTGGATCTTATTATGGAATTTCCGACGTAGAGTGCAAATTCAAATTCCATGAATTATACCTGTGGCTGAAGCGAAAATATGTTCATCACCAAGATGAAATCAAGATCTGTGAATCCCTTCCACCCATTTTCTCATTCCCTCAAACCCATGACTTCCCAGATCTGGTCATCTGGTGTCAAACCAGATATGACCCCATCAAAAGAGAAATGGTAGCTTAGAATGGAAAAATTATAATATCCATCCCTACAGAGACCATTAATAATATTCTTTTAATCCCTCAAAATGATTCCTTAAGCATGTTCTCTCAAGCAGCTCTTATGGAGCTATACCATAGGCTTTCTTTTCCTCAAAAAGACCAAATCTTTGAAACCTTTTTACCTGATGATGTTGAATTACCAAATAGGAATCCACCCTATCCATTCTTAATGTTCCCTAAAGCCACCAGACATATCATCTCTTTACTATCTTTCTTGTTAGGATATCCAGATGAAAAGACAGTAGATGAACCCATCCTTGGATATTTCTCCATTTTTTCCAAATATCATCAACATGCCTTCATGTATAATTACAATCAATTTTTGGCTGATAATGTGAATGAAAAATTCATGAATTTTACAACCCAAGGGATGTTTAAGTAAATCTATGTACTTATATATATATATATATATATGTTTTTGTTTCAGCAAGGATATTCATTTCCTATGACACTCAATAAGTAAGATGAACAGGGAGTCAACCTCTCAGTAATTCATTGGACAGAGATGGTCAGGTCCGTTTCAGACAAATTCTCTTTTTTAGATTTTATTGACTCATTCATTCGTATAGTAGCACAGATTATCAACAGCTAGAGTGAGCCCATAATTGGTCAATATATTAAAAGGATCCTTCACTTAAGTGAGCAAGTCAAAACTAGAGAGTGGTATTTATTCCAGAACTATACTGAAATCAAGGTATATGGTTGTGAGTTAACACCATATAAGTTTCCAAAATATGTTACAATGATAATTTTCTCTTTGTAATATATTAGGAAGATTATTAATATGGATGATATACATTTTGTTTCAAGGAAAAGGAATTCACGGTGTTAAATATCAAGTCAAAATTTGGTTCCTTCATTTGCAATACCAGATCAGCTTCCATTAAGGCAGATACTATTTCAAAGAATATGAATTTTCAGCCAAGCTTCACCTATTCTTATGACCCCTTCAATATTATTTCAAATTTAAGAGTTGAATTAAAAAAAAACTCCATATAATCATACTCCAAGGCCTGAAATTGAAAAATTCATGAATAAGGAGCAGTGGACCAAAAATACATTCCAAGAAATAGAGGAACAGAGCCTTTCTACCTCAACTTTGTAGACTCCAATTTCCAAAAACAAACATCAAAAAATTACAATGGAAGAAACATAAAATCCTATGGATTTGATCAGGGAATTTATAGTCCAGCAAAAGAAGTAGAATACTGACTTATTAATTTCTACAGAAAAAAATCAAAAGGAACCAGAAATCATAGACTTAGGATATCCAGAAGTATCTACATCAGTATGAGGGAGTGTTCGTAATACTCCATCATCTACTTCACCTTCTCAAGAACCTATGGAGATCATCCAAATCATGCAAACCAGTTCATGAGATGACCATGCAATCCCCCCTTCCCAACATTGTTTGTCCTCAAGAAATGACAAGTTCTATTTTTTCTGACATTCTTCTCCATTTTTTAATGTTAGAAATAAGATCAAGCAGATGTTCATTCATTTTTATGGCTTCTTAGAACTCATATTATTTGTAGCCATGATGATCATAATTTTTCTGATGTTCCTTTCCTTTACTTTCAATTCCAAATATTGACTTCCTAGAATATCCAGTAGGCATCCTTATATGTTTTTCAAGGCTAGTCATTGGCATAACTGGATCCATTGCAAAGGTACTCCACCTTTCACTTGAGTTTTTGGCTATGCATGGAAACACCAATTCTACAAGGTCTTTCTCTATCAAAAAGTATTGACTCTGTAAGTAGGCTCTGACATCAAAATCATTGAGTGAAGTACCAAATTTTCTATGTGCAGAAAAAATGTTTGTGTTACTACTTCTATGAAAATATTGTGCCATTCCCATTATTTTGTTGGCAAGACTCTACTTACCATGGTGGTAAGAAGAATTTTATGAGGCATAAATTGAGAATTGAGAAACATTTGCTTGTGTTACAATATCTCTTGAAAGAACAAAACAATAATTTTCTTTATATCCTTGCTTTTCTTGAAGTCTACCCATGAAAATATGTTCTCAACCACTCCACATTTTTGCACATTATTCAACAATACTTGGGATAGTTCACACTTCCAACCAATATGGTTTTGTGATTTTGAGTGTCTCCTTTGTTTGGGATTGTGTAACAAGATTGTAACTTAAATAATTTACAAATATCCATAAATTTTTCTTGATTTTACGTGATTTATATAACTCCTCCTCTGACATTTACCCACTTTTACAATCTCTAAAGGGTAAAATTGAGCTTAGTGTTATTATGACACGACCCGACCTCCAATTTCTAGTGATGGAAGTAGGCTATACAAACTGAAACATATTTAACATGCCTCCAGGACTATATACCACTCAGGAGCCAACTAGCTACCCCAGGTGATCAATCCCTGAGTTGGAGCCCTTTCCACCAGATACACTCCCCAATTGTGCTATATCTTAGAGAAAATCCCTGGCTGCGAGAAAAATTTTAAGCTGACCTCAAACCTCTTTGAGGTTGAAAGATTTCCCTTCAACCTGGAGAGGGATCTCTTCTTAAACTCAACTACTCAAGGTCAATATAGTAGAAAGTTTACACATTTAGCTCTATGGCTAGATTTGTGTAAGAAATGATGAATTTTGATTGGGATATGTAAACATTACACCATTGGGCAAGGATTCTAACCCTATCAATACATAAGTATGCTATGTCTCAAATAAAGACCAACCATTTTTCCTTCTACATTTATTCATTTTATAAACATTATAATAAATAAGAAAGGTTTGTATATCAAACTTTAATTACAGTAATCCAAAATAGTAATATGAATCTTCTAAGTACATGCACTTGAAAATATCTCCTAAAAATATCAAATTTTTCCAAAATAAACTACTTGCTAAAAATTATGTTGAAAATGGGGCTGATAAAATGTATCATCGGAATGTTTCCCTCACTATAGATCAGGTCCGTTGCTGCAAATAAGGCCTAGTTATCCTTCAAAATCGATCTTTTGTTTGACCCCCTCCTTTCCCATGTTTTCATGCTCTAATCGCTGATATTTCCACTATTAGTCCTTAGCTTCCTGAACTGATGGTTTACTGACAGACTATTTGTCAGTGATTTCCTTAAATTGTTTCTTTCAAAAATGTGCTCACAATGGATATGTTAGCACTTTTCAGCAAAAATTGGCTGATAACCAAAATGTCAACTTTCCTCTTTTTTTTTTTTTTTTTTTAATCTGTATATAAACTTTAACAAGTGCATGATTAGTGATATTTCAAAGACCACGTTAATAATGAATCATCAAAAACCAAAATTTTTCATTAGCTTCTTAGCTCAGGGCACTAGTCGCCTTTACAAGAATTTCTACTTTTTCCATTCTCTACCTCCTACTCTATCTGGTTTCCATAGCAAAGTTATTTTTTATAACTTGCAATTTTCCTTTTTTTTATTATGATTTCCTTTAATGGAATCCTGTCTATATCTATCACCTATTTGGAAAGGTCTATATGTTGTCTAATCTTCATCTTCAATCTCAGTTTGTTTCTAGGCCCGTTGTGACATCTTTCACCTCCATTAAATAACTCAAATAGTGTAGGTTCTTCTCCAACTGAGAGTTATTCATCCCAGGTTTCAATTTAAATTTATTTTCCTTTAATGATTTCTGGTAAATGATTTTCTATAGGGGATTTCTCAATGGTTTATTTTTCATAATGAGGGAAATTGATAACAGGAGGCATATTTTCAATGGAGGTAGGGTTTGTCTTTTTGAGCCTGTCACTTCTCCTAACATAAACCTTAGGAATTTTAGGACCAGAAAATGAGGGAATATATCTTTCTTTTCGGCCATGGGTTTTCTTAGTGGAAGCTCATGCATGAGTTTTCTTACCTTTTTTGGTACCTTTCTTCCTCCCTTGTCTAACCTTAGGAGGCTGGGGTTGAAAACCACCCCAAAACAAGAAATGGATCTAGGTTCTTTTGACCTTTTCCAATTGATTCTAGATAATTAGTCTAATTGCTGCTTTATGATAAAAAAAAATGAGGATATGGATCTGTCCTGACTTGAAAACAAGCGTTTCAAACTTTCCATCAAATAAAAACAAGCATTCATTCTTACTTGACCAACTAAGTGAGCTAATAAATGGATATGGTTAAGGTTTACTAAATTAAAATGACCTTCACATGTGAAATGAGGCAGTGTTATCCTCAATAACTAGTTCCAATTTTCCTCCAACTAAGCCCTCTGAACCCCTCCCCTGTCTTCTAGTTTTATCTTTAAACTATGATTTTAAGAAAAATGGGATTTAAATACCTGTTAGGACATGGCTTTTGAAAACCATTTCTCCATATGAAGATAGAGTCGTAACCTCCGAAATCTGATCCTATGTGACTGGAAATTAAATCCTCCTACCTCCACACTCTGACCATCAAACCCCTGAGAAAATGATCAAGCCATAAATTCATGGTAATTAGTGCATCACTGGAAAAATTTTAGCCATAGAGGTCACTGGAATCGTTGCTAAATATATGGGTAAACCTCCAGGAGGTTGGGTGCTTTTGAATCAATTTTTTTTTTCCTTCCCACTCTTCCCCATTAGTTTTATAACCCAATGGGGACATATAAATATTTACTGAGATTTGATCCTGGAATTATGGCAACAAATTTGGATGCAAACGACCTTGCCAGGAGTTAAAAAATTTAAAAATGATAAGAAATTAACAATTATACAGGAAACATAATAAACATTCCAGTAACGATTTACCAGTAACCCATGATTTAACCTTTTAATGACTAATCAATAATTGAATACCTGGTGGTGGTGGAAAACATTCACTCAACACGTACTTGCTACCATTTGAATTGAATGTGACACGAAAAATACTCATCATTGTGCTGTTGACATGGTGGATGCATTTACAAAAATAAAAATTTAAAATTAATTTTGGTGTTGATATTTTATTTGTCAAATATACCCAAAAACATTGACAACCCCATTGTCAGCGTATTACTGTGAAAGAAATTATCGAACCCATAAAAACGTTGATAATCACATTAGCAATGTTTTCCCTATTTATTACAAATTAATTAGCCCATACTGAAAGTGTGAGCATCTCTTCAAAAAAAAATCTAGGACAAAAAAAAAATGTGATAACAAGTTGCATGCACAACACAAGTGTAATATAAATATAAACAAGAGAATTCTATAGTTATAACATCTAATATTATAATGACCCCACAACATTCGAATAGTGAAAACTTAAAAATACACTAGAATTAACTCTCAAAATATGGCCTACATTCTTCTTAAATAATAAGAAATGTAAGATAAGTTAAAAAAATATCTATGAAGGAGATGAAATTCACTTTTCTTATGAAATGAAGACATAATAATTCTCATCTCAAAATAAATAAGCACTCAAAAATAATATCAAATACCATGACTACGCAAGTCATGAATTGAATAAGAAGGAAGCCCAATTGTCTTACCTATCCCTTTTTATAATTGAACAAATTTTGAAATAATCCTTGCCCTATCTTGAGGTACTTGTACCAAGACCCTTATAGTACTTCATGGTATAGCATGATGTTGATCCACTTATAGATTCTCTTTTTGATTCACAATCGAGAATGGTGTAAAAGAACAATTTCCTTCTATCCTTATGGGTTGACCTGGAAACAAGAGTGATGAATTAAATGAGAAATGAAGGGATCTTAAGTAGATATGGACTTAATAAATAAATGAAGTCTATGAAAAATCCTTTAATTTGGGGACTGTTATCACAAAATTTCATTTTATTGGCTGCTAATTAGACAACTCTATATAACTATTTCAAACCACTTCTAACTGAAGCTTAGCCTCTTCAGTTTGAGAGGAATATCTCACAGGTAATTTGTGATATTGGTTAATGGTAAATATAGATGGCTAACTCTATAAATTGTGTCTTGGTTTTTTATATTTGCAGGTTGAAAAGATGAAGGCTTACTACCATTGGGCTATGGAGTCAGTGACAGGAATCTCAATAACAAAGGATATCCTTGTGGAAGCTGAGGCATGTAGATGTTTAAATGAAGTTAGAATACACACACAAAGAGTTTACTCAATATATAAAACTTCAAAGGAACTTTTACGAAATTTGGTATTCTCCATGTGCCAATTTCACCTAGTAGTATTTCTCAAGCAACATGAATCCCTAGGACAGGAGAAGAATGGTTTAAAGCCACGTAGTTTAATGTAATAAATAGGAGTTTGAGTCCTATTAGGAAAAGGTCTTTTTTAGAGTTTAACTGTCAATTTCTCATTAAAAGACATGTTTTTCTATTTTATAAGGTGTCATAGGAAGGGTTTTATGAATCTAGCCAAGAGGCAGATCATCTCTGATGTAAGAAGGTCTATTTAAAGGCATATTATCAAAGTTGCAAAGGGTTGGATATTTTTTGCACTACTGTTGCTTTATGTAATTTGACTTATATGAGTAATACAGAGGATTTATTCTTGACAGACCTGAGATTTTCATGGAGTTTTTAATGCCTTTATGATCTATATTTTTATGTGTATCACTTGCAGTAGATTTAATATTTATTACTCATAATTTATATGTTTATGCTTTGAATTTCTTTATTGATGAAATTAATATGTTTCCATATGTTCTATGTGTGATTTTCCTTTTTTAAAAACTCTTATTTGCCTCAGCTTCCATGTCAAGAAACCTTGCCATTGAATCTATTGATTTGTTGACTCCATAAGCCCAATGGTTGCAGACCTGTATTCTTTTCAACCTACATACATCAAAATCAAGTAACTTTCAAATAGAGTTAGCCATCTAGTTTCATCATTATCTAATATCATAAACCCCTTTGAGAGAGCCCTCTCAGACTGAAAAGGCTAAGCTTCAGTCACAAGCTGGTTTGAAACAGTTACATAGAGTTGTCTGATTAGCAGTCAATCAAGTGAAATTTTGTGATAAAAGGGACCATCGTGATTATGATTTTTCATAATCATCAAATGGTCATATCTCATGTATTTGACACTATCATATTCCTTTGAATTTTGCAGACCAAGGTTTTGATTGATATTTTGAATCTAAAATTTTTCCATAATTTATTTATTGCTAGATTCCCTTACATATTTCCTCTGAAAGGGAAAAAACCGGAGTGGTTTTAACCAACAACAGATAACCCTTCCATATATTTGGCATTAGTTGAATATCCCTCTATTAAAGTTAGAGTATATTTCTCAAAATTATTTCCACCTGTATCATTTTCATCATCATTCTTGAGGATATCAATGAAAGAAAAACAAAATCAAAACAAAATTGTTTTCATTTGCACTTTGTGACCCATGAATATTGTGATTCCTATGTATTATAGCTATTTTCATGTTGCATGAGGCTATCTTATATATCACCCCTGAAAAAAAGTATGATTTTTAATATGCATCCCCGTAAGGCATAATATCCACCCAAAACCTATCATTTTATCAAACACCAAATATTCTGGGACTCATAATTTTCTAAAGCCCTAAATTAATCATAGAATAAAAAGTATTTTCTAACTCTGATTAAAATATCACTTTAAATAAAATTATCACAAAAAATTTCCTCTCTAAACCTTTATGAACCCTTTTGAGATCCTTTTAACAAAACCCTTTAAAAGAAACTTTATAAAGACTTCCACCACACATTTATAAAAAGAATTCAATTAAAAACCTTAAATAGCTCTTCAAACATTTTAACATAAAATTTTGAATGGTTTTCCCTCCTTTTTTTTAAAATAAAAATAGACACTTCCTTAATATCAATTTTCAACATAGGATGACCTTTAAAATGTTTTCAATACATCCTTCCTTTTAACTTTGAAAAAAACATACCTTTTGGTTTATCAAATAACCTTTTCGGAACTTAAACTTACATAAACAAGTGTATTCAAAATTTGTATTAAGGAAACTTTCATCGCTTTAGGATACATGAATGCATACGACATAAAATGCATACATTATCTCAACGCACAAAACATGTTAGTACCCTAACACATGGAATTAATGAACCAATGTACTGAATACGTGTTACGTTTACTATCTTAATGTTGCAAAACTATTCACTAACATTATAATCGCACTAAAATTGTACTGTGGTGCGTTATAGCTCAAATCAAGAGAAAAAAATGTCTCTTCTCTCACTCATGAGATTGTTGCCATAATCCATCTCTCTCAACTACATTTATGACCTATGGACCTATTCTCTGAATTGCAGTAGCTTCCATACTAATTTTTGGGGACAAAGATAGCAACACAAAGTAATGCAAGAATTTGTTGTGACAATAACACAAGAATTCCTGCTCTCCTATATGATCAGACAAAATTGATTTACATTACTTGGAGGATTTCCCTCAATGCCTTAGAGGCTCTTCAAATGCTTTCCACAAATTCTCTATGACACTCCAAAAGAGATTTTTATAGACAAAAACATCAATGGGATCAAAGCATCTCACATATGAAATAAAACGTAAATGAATTCCTTAATCTAGAATACAACATATGAATGAATCAGTAATTAGTTATAAACCATGTGAGTGATTAAGGGATCCCAAAAATAACATCAAAATATATGAAACTATAAAAAAACAATTACTTTTTATTAAAGTCAAAAGAGAAAAGAAACTTACAACCTGGTTCCCTTGATGTCACAAGCCTCTTCCAATGGTCTCCTTTCGTTCCCTTGATGACAATCTCTTCAGACCCAAACCAACAACATTAGTTTACAAATCCAAGTCTCCCATTCCTTTAGTCCTATGTTGAATCTATAGGAAGGATGAGGATGTTTTTAGTTCCACTTCTCAAGGATATGATCCTTAAGAAAAGGATATTAGTTCCATATGCCAAGATATGAGGCGCATGTATATAGTGGTTTGAAGTTTCTAATTTGGATAAGATTCCTTAACCAAAGCTTCTAGAACTTAATTTTTTATTTTTACCTCCATGAACAGACTTGCACAGTTTATAGTGGAAGAAACCGCGTAGATATGCACAATTTAGAGTGAAAGAAATGGTGTATGCACAGGTTTTGTTAAGGATAATTTCGTAGATGCTCAAAAATTGGTTTTAAGAAGTGAAAACAAAATTTCATTTTGTCCTTGTTATTATTTTACTTCAAGCTTCATAATGGATTCACTTGAGATACTCCATCGGATGGAAAGATATCTAAATTGATAGTCATGGTGACAAATTTTAGTGTAGCAGGGACAAAACAAATATTCATACAAGTTTAAATAAATTTATATGGGAAAAATAAACTTCAACAAGTTAATTACAAAAAATTGCAAAAAAAAAATATTAAATGAAATAATTGTGCAAGAGTACAACACACACTTCCATGGTAATTAGAAGTGCAATGAGGGAGGAAAATTCATCGATGAATTTTATAGAAACAGATTGCTAGAAAGGAAAAAGAGAAAAGGCACACAATTAACACACAAAACATAATACGAAATGTTAATCTTCTATTGATCACACAAAAATTATTTTACTTGATCACAATGAACCCAAATAGATTGCTATAAAGGAAAGGGAGAAAAGGCACACAATTAACACACAAAACATAATACGAGTTGTTACTCTTATATTGATCACACAAACTTTATTTTACTTGATTACAATGAACCCATCATGGAATATCTATAATTTTAAACTAAAAACTTAACTAATGCTAACTTCAACATGCAAACAATTACTAAATTTAACATTTCCAAATATAATTTTGAACTTTAACTAACTCACACTAACAAAAGTTAACTCAACTCTAAATTTGGGTTGCTTTGAACGTGGGAGTAATTACAATTTCCAGCACACCCCCTTAACTATAACCATATGAATCAATGTAACTAAAACATAACTCAACATGACTCAACTATGTATTCTAGGATTACAATAGAAATTTATTCAATCATCACTCAAACATGCCCGGTGGTCTAAGGCTCAGCTGGACTTACAATGACTTGATAAGTTGTTAATTTTACATTTTTTTTTTCATTTCTTCCAAATTATATATCCTCGAAATCACTTTTGTTTTAAATTTAATTTCAACTTAGTTTGTTTTCTTAACGCTCCATTCTTGTTCAGCTTTTGTTGCGACATTTTTTTCTTGAACTTGATTTTTAACATTCTGAAAAATATGTAAGGCTTATTGAACCAATTCGGTTCATTTTATTCTTCAACGATTCTTTCACTCACGGACTGATGCCACAACTCTTCAACTTAAAACTGTATTTTTTACTCTACTTATTGTGCTGCATATTATTGACTTTCTTTCTGCCATATTGATTGATAACATAATGTTATCTCTTCTTGAATCCAGAACTGAAAATTGGTTTTAATGCATTCTTCCTCATTTTCAAAAACTTCCATGCCCTTCTCTTCACTTTAATTATTAGGTATTGTTGTTTTTTTCCTGTAGTATGCACACTCAAGATGTTCATTAGGATTACATGTAAAATCATAATCATTCTCCTTTTTATTGTTGACCACTTCATTTAATACTTTATTCTAGCTGATGGTTTAAGACTCTCATCAATTTGTTCAGTTGGCTTCTCAGTCCATTCTTCAATGAGCTTCAAATATGAATCAAACTTATTAATAACTTTGTTTTAAAATTCACCTGTATATTACAAATTTATATTAAAAACATATTTTTTATGCTCTTCAGTGAGAGCTTCCTTTTCCACCTCCTCCTTCTCTACCTTATTTTCCACTGCATGGAGGTTGTCTTTCATTGTTATGCTATTACTGGATATTCTCATAAAAAAATAGTCAATCACTTTATCCTCTTATTGATAATTAACGACTGCTATATCACATACTACTTCATGATAAGGTCCAACTGCTTCATATCTTATTGCTATAATGGAAAATTAAACCTTAAATTATTCATCAAAGATGGTGCTTACCATATTGCCACAAGAAATCCCTGTTTCAAAATAGAAACAACACAAATCATCATCATAATGTTCATCCACCCTATGGTGGGAGATCTGAGCATGTATGTTCCCATTAACAATATCAACTTCACCAAATTCATTAATTGCAGTTGGATTCACCAATGCACATATCACACACTTTATGGATATGAATATGAATGACCCAACACATATGAGTAACCATATGCCATAAGGACTTAAACACATACCATAATACACCATGTATCGTAACACAATACTCAAGGTATGACTATCTATACCCAACATGTAAACACATCGATTCACATACATCATTTCAACGCATGCAACACACATATGACATAGAAATCCTAGTTTGCAAACACATCAACACAACAAGTAGCCACACAAATGCACAACTCACAGATTTCATAAATATTTATAGTATTTTCAACACATACATAAATTCAACACAAATAACATATCACGTTGTTGATTAGAGTTCTTTAATGCACATAAGAGAATCCACTCTCACCGCACAACACAGTCTTGAATGAGAAGTTCATTCCTCTCTCATTGATTAAAATGAAATGAAAATTGCACCATATCCCCTTAACACACACTTCCAAATGGTTCAGTTTAGTTTCAATAGCTAAACATAGAGAAGAAATACAATGAAAAAGATTTTTCTCCCTTCAATGGTTCAATAGGACCAATGCAAAGAAACAAGGGGTAGATGAACAAAGAATATGGAAAACATTAGCAAGAGTTACATACAGAAAGAGGCTAATTTGGGATTTGTCGCTTAGATACCATGTGAGGACAAGTTTGTAACTCGAAATGAAAATTTCGTTTGGATTAAAAGAAACCATGAATATGCACAAGGAGAGGGAGAATATTAGGATTCATCTTCTATTGTCTCTTCATATTCTTTATTTTATTTATTTATAATATTTACAGTAATTTCTCAATCCTTTAGGATTTGGTGTCAATAGATTTCTTCTAGCAATTATTTCCTACTCATCATTAGCATGCTTGGAAAGACTTCATCTTTAAATCCATTCACTTCTAGAGGAAACAACACATGTCTGTAGTCATTTTTGAAAGTCTAACTATTTCGCCTTCCATCATAAAAAACTCTGCTATCTTATTTCGATAGTATCCCTAGGAAGATATGTTAGACATCCATTGGTGGAATGTCGCACAACACTTCATCTTCATAGCTACCCATATAGAATTAAACTCTATTTTTTTCCCTTACCGAGTTGAATTTTGTTTATAAAACTGATGCAATTAGAATGGACTAGGATTTTCCATCCTCTACAATACTAACTTTATTATTTATGTAGAGACTGAATTGGCAGTGCTACCACTGTTTATGACCATTTTCTAGCATTTCCTTTTCGATTTTCACATTTTTCTAAAGAGAATTATCCTATGATATGGTTCATGGGATTCCTTCTCAGCTTTAACCAAGATTCTCGTTATCATTAGTGACTCACCAATATCAGGAGGATCTTCTTTTACATGTGCCTTTAATACCTTATATTTCGGTTATACAATATCTACTTCTCTTTTATTTTTTTACTTATTTTTAGGAAAATCCAATCACATATGCCTTATCTTTCCACATATATAACACCTGCTTTTCTTATTCTACCTCCACCTCTTGAAAAAAGTATGATTCCCATCGTTTCTCCTCATCTAGGAGATGGCTGGTAGAGCTCCCTATGTCTTCTCTGAGAGACTAGAATTATCCTCTGCTAGACAATCCTTTTCATATGTCTAGAATCCTTCCTCTAATCCTTTAGCTTTGTTTTCTAGCCATGTTCTCTTCTCCTAATATTTCCTAATAGGAATCCTCCACTACCTTGAGGGTAAAGCAACCAATTTCTTCCTAGATATCATAACTAATTCCATTTATTTATATGGACACTTTCTCAACATCTCCCTTTGTGTGGTATGCTCTAATGTTCATCCTATAAAATTATTCAATGTACTCCTTGAGTGTCATAGAATTATACCTTAGGTATTACATTTTCTTGAATAAGTTATGTTAATCATCATTCAACATAAACTTGATCTTAAACTTAGCTACCATTCGATCCAAACTCTTCGTATTTTCCTTTCCCTTATTTCTTTGTTCTTCCTACAACTCATCCCATCATAATGTTGTGTGTCCCCTTAGATTGGTCACTACATATTTTATCTTCTAATCATCCTCCACATCTTCACAGTAAAAAACATTATATAATGAGTTGATCCAATCGAATAAATATTCCACATTTAGGTTTCCATCTGATCCAAGTGGATATTGGTGGTCACCCGCCTATTACACTTGGGGCACCACCATTGTCTCTTTCAGTTTTTCAGTTTTGGCACAACTTACTATTTTTAGCAGTTTTTCGGGTCTTGAACTTCCGGAGCCGTTTTGAGGCCCTAAACTACTTTTTTTGGGAAAATAGGGAGCAACATGGGTCCATGGATCAACCCATGTTTCTCACTAAAAATTTGTAGTCCTCAGATGGCTCTTTCTAACGAGGTATGGTACACGTCAAACGAAGATTTTATGCCAAAGTTACGTCCTCGGGAAGTTGAAACGCCAATTTACCCAAACAAGGCCCATAGTTTTGGTGCTTCATCTCCTAGGGTTAGGTTTTGGATTTTTAGGATTTCCCATTATTTATAAATAGTAAATAGGCTCTTGAGCCTCATTGTAACTTAGTTCAGAGGCCTGTAGCTGCCGCATCTCTTCTCAGAGATAGCTACTAGCGCCCTCGCTAGTTTATTTCCATTATGTCTGTAAGCAAATTTCAGTTCTTTGATATTAATGAAATGAAGTGTTATTTTCGCTGCATCTTTGTATTTATGATTATATGTTTATTCTGTTTCATTCCTACATAAATCTGGATCATTGGTATCAAAGTGGTATTCTTTTTCTCGATCCTTATTTTCATGTCCCTAACGAGGTCGGGGTATAAGGAGTTAGGGCTCGATTTGGTGGAACCTTTGCAAGATCAGCCTTGCAAACCCTGACAGATGCCCATGGGGGATGAAAATAAAGATGAGGGAGCAGGAGATCCTATCAAAATATTTCTAGAGGAGGCCCTCGAAAAACAAAGGAACACGATGATGGATAAATTTTCCCAGATGCTTCAACAGTTTCCCATCGACGACGCATATGGATCCAACAGCCACTCTGGAGGTGCGACTCCTTTTAAGGTACAAGTAAATTTTGACATTCCCATATTTGAGGGTCAAATAGATGCAGATGCTGTAGATAGATGGTTGAATCTATTAGAAGGATATTTCTCGGTTCATGACTTTTCTGAGCAGGAGAAGATTATTTTTTCACTCCTAAAAGCTGCCCCCCATGTCAAGGACTGGTGGGAAACCCACTATGAGAAAAAGGATGAGACAAAACCCTCTCTGTTCTCAACTATACCCACTTGGAATTCTTTCCGAGATGCCATCAAGGAACAATACTATCTCATGGGGAGATATGAGGACAAGTAAATACAATGGACCATGTTGCGACAAAAAAGGTATCAAGATGTGCATGAGCTGACGAATCTGTTCCATACCCTACGCACCAAGTTGGGTATCAAAGATTCAGAGAAACATCTAGTGCTAAAGTATCGCAGTTGTCTACACAGATACATTCAAGAGGAAATGGAGTTCCTTGAAATCTCCTCGCTTCGTATGACATACCGTTATGCTGCCAATATTGAGTAGAAATTCAAACAGAAGAAGCAAGACTTTGGATTTGAAAATCAAAAGCAAGGGAAAGGTGCTCCCAAACCATAGAACAAAGGACAGAGCCAAGGCATGGCGACTCAAGACAACCTTTCGAAGCCATAAGCAAAGAAAAATACCGTAAAGCCAAAGAAGGACACGGGAAAGTGGTGTGAGATCCATAAGAGCTCCATTCACAACAAAAGTGAGTGTCGGGCCAAGCAGTCGCTAGTGGCTGAGATGAGGGCTTCTGAGTTAGATGCATGTTCTGAATCTGAATCAGAACCAAACAAGGGGAATGAAAAAGGGAAACAGATTATTGATGTGGAGCCCAATTCCACTATTGCCACTACAAAGATCCAGAAGGAGGAACCAGAAGATCTAGAGGAGGAGGAACGTCTCGTCCACTCCCAGATGTGGGTAAAGGGCTCCCCGTTATAGTTCATCATCGAAAATGGGAGCCAAAAGAACCTCATTTCAGTAGCCGCCATGAAGTGGTTGGGCTTGTTGAGCACATCTCACCCACATCCATACACCATTGGGTGGCTTCACCAAGGACGAGATCTCTGCATCAGCCAGCAGTGCCGCCTTCCCTATAGCATCAAGCCCTTCAAGGATGAGGTATTATGTGACGTTGCTCCTATTGATGTTTCTTATGTATTATTAGGACAACCATACTTATGGAAGCATCATGTTGTGTATGAGTCTCAGCCTCATGCTATTATTGTTACTTTGGGAAATAAGTTGTATAGGATACTAGAGTTACAAACTCCTACCACTATCTCTTTGGTTACTGCAAAACAATGCAGTAAGCTCATTTCCCAAACCAGGAAATTCGTTTTCCTAATGATCCGGCCCCAAGGCAAGAAGAAAACTATGGCCATGACCTCCAGACATGGCTCCTCTGCATGACAAAAACAAATGGATAAGGTTGTGGAGGATTACGGGGGCATATTCACCTCACCCACAGGGGTTCCTATGCACTGTCAGGTCAAGCACCCGATTGATCTGACCCCAGGTGCGCCACTACCAAATGGACCGATCTATCGGTGCTCTGTTATAGAGAACGATGAAATCAAGAGGTAGATTCAGGAGCTGCTACAGAAAGGTCACATCCAACCAAGTTCGTTGCGCTGTGGGAGATCGATCGTGTTGGTACAGAAGAAGGATGGGATGTATGGAGACTCTGTATTGACTATCGGCGCTGAAGAAGATCACTGTCTAGAATAGGTACCCAATCCCAGGGATTGATATCACCAGGTACCAATTGAACCCTCCAATGTGTGGAAGGCTACCTTCAAAGCCAAGGAAGGAATTTTTGAATGGTTGGTCATGCCTTTCGGGTTGACGAATGCTCCTGAAACCTTCATGAGGATGATGGATGACATCTTGTGGCCATTCACCAACTCATTTGTAGTGGTGTACTTGGATGAAATTCTGATCTTCAGCCAGACTTGAGAAGAGCACCTTCACCACATCTGATAAGTCCTCCAAAAACTGCGGGAACACAAGTTGTGTGCCAATTTGGAGAAGTGCACTTTTGGCATGACCCAGGTTCAATATCTGGGATACATTATTGATGAAAGGGGGGTGCATGTGGATCCAACCAAGATCCAAGTCATTTGGGATTGGCCAGCCCCAACCACTATAATAGAGTTTCGCAGCTTTTTGGGTCTTGCTAATTTCTACCATAGGTTCGTGTTGGGATTCTCTCATATCACTTGGCCCTTGAGTCAAGTCACCAAGGGAGGAGTGAGAGAAGAATTATTTTGGTCGGAACCTCAACAGAAGGAGCTCACAGAATTGAAAAATTGCCTCTGTTCTGCCCCAGTGCTCACATTACCATACTTGCAACAACCATTTGAGATCAAGATAGATGCCTATGACTATGCTATTGGGGTAGTTCTTACTCAATAGGGACATCTAGTGGCATATCACAGTGAGACATTGTCTGACACAGTTCACAAGTATCCCACTTATGATAAAGAAATGTATTCCATGGTGCAAACTTGTTGAAAATGGAAGCATTACATTTTGGGGAAGGAAAAAAATCATCCACAAAGACCACCGGCCCTTGCAGTTCATACAACCACAAGGGAAGTTGTAGAATGATCACCATAAGAAGTGGTCCACATATCTGCAACAGTTTCATTTGAACATCAAGTAAGAGAAGGGTAGCACCAATAATGTTGCAGACTACCTCAGCTGACCACCGATCGTGGCGCTCACCACCGTTCTCAACTCTTGTGGGCACGAGACTTCTGATTGGCTGCTTCTCTACGAGAGCGACCCAGAATTTGGCCACACTTACAAGGCACTCTTGGGGGTTACGCAAGTTCCAAATTTTCACCTCCAAGATGCACTTTTATGTCACCTAGGACACGTTTGTGTTCCTTCAAGTGAGCGTGCCAAGATGATATGGGAAGCACACTACAGTCGAGTCATTGGGCATTTTGGGGTCGAGAAAACAATAGCAGTACTGCAGAAGTATTTCTATTGGCCGAACCTTCGAAAGTATGTCGGGAAACACATCAAATCCTGCACTGCCTGTGCCATTGCAAAATCAACCATCAAAAAGCAAGGCCTATATACTTGGCTACCTACCCATAGTCGACCTTGGGAATCCATCTCCATGGATTACATGTCAGGCTTGCCTTCTACTAAGCATGGAAATGACTGTGTTTTCGTGGTCGTCAACAGATTCTTGAAGATGGCCATTATGGCAACCTACAAGAAGAATATCACAGCAGTAGTAACTACTAAACTCTTCTTTGAACGAGTGTGGGTGCACTTTGGGATCCCACAGTATATCATATCTGATCGGGATAGTAGGTTCCTTAGCACATTTGGGTCCAGCCTCTGGTCAATGCTGGACACTAAGCTCACCAAGTCCACAACTTTCCATCCCCAAACAGATGGCCAGACAGAGGTCGTCAACAGAATGATTGTACACATTATGTGCATGTACAATTCAAAGCATCCACGAACATGGGACGAGAGCCTCCCCTATGTACAACATAGTTATAACCTGGCTCTCCACAATTCAATCGGCCATAGCCTCTTTCAAGTGGGCTTGGGAATCCAACCACTATGTCCCATTGACGTAGCCATGCCATTTGTGGCTACTTACGCTGATTTGGCTCATGTCCAGTCTGAAGTTGACAAAGAAAATAGCTTCATCGAGCGCATTCAACACATCTGCTAACAGGTTCATGACATATTGGACAGAGCCAATGCTAAGTACAAGCAATGCCATGATCAACACCGGGTGCCACACAACTTCCAGGTGGGCGACCAAGTATGGCTACATTTGCAAAAGGAGTGCTTCACTGGACCCCACCGCAAGATTCACCCGCTTTGATACAGGCCTTGCACCATCACCAAGGCTGTAGGGAACAATGCCTTCGAGCTCAGCATTCCACCATTCCTTGGTCTGCACCCAGTATGCAATGTGGAACGCCTTTGTCCTTACTTTCCACCTCTACTCGAAACCTCTGATATTGCAGAACAACTCACACCAACAGAGTTAAACCCAGACTGCATGGAATAGGCCACCACAAATTGTATCATGGACATGCAAATCAAGAACACTCACCAACAGAACATCCAACTATATCGAGTTGTCAAAGCTGGCCAACTCCTGCACTAAGGAAAGTGGTTCACCAGGGACCAAGTTCAACATAAATTTCCTCTTCTCATGGAGGAACTTAACGCAATGGGGACCATTTCTTCCTAAGGGGGGAGGAATGATCTAGGTGGATATTGGTGGTCACCCGCCTATTCCACTTGGGGCCCCACCATTGTCTCTTTCAGTTTTTCAGTTTCATCACAACTTACTATTTTTAGCATCCTAAACAACGTTTTTTGGGAAAATGGGGAGGAACATGGGTCCATAGACCAATATTTCTCACTCAAAATTAGTAGTCCTCAGATATATATTTCTAACAAGGTATGGTACACGTCAAGCGGATATCGTATGCCAAAGTTACGTCCCGTGGAAGTTGAAACACCAATTTACCCAAACGGGGCCCATAGTTTTGGCGCTTCATCTCCTAGGGTTAGGGTTTTTGCTGTTTAGGATTTCCCATTGTTTCTAAATAATAAATAGGCCCTCTAGCCTCATTGTAACTCAGTTCAGAGGCCTGTAGCCGCCACATCTCTTCTTATAGATAGCTACTAGCACCCTACCTAGTTTATTTCCATTCTGTCTGTAAGCACATTTCAGTTCTTTGATATTAATGAAATGAAGTGTTATTTCCACTGCATATTTGTATTTATGATTATATGTTTATTCTGTTGCATTCCTGCATAAATCCAGATTACCATCTCACAATGGCAGCTTCATTTTTGGCCTGGACCCTCATTGGTAACCAAATTTATCAGTTTTTCATCCATGTGTTCTCTTATTGGGGATCCTTCCATATCTTCTTTTAAATCCATATCCTGAATCTCGTTGATTTCTCCCACATAATCATGTCTTCTCTATGCTATCCTCGTGGCCTCTAGTCTCACCTAGATGCATCTCAATGCCACTCTCAACTCCTCTTCTAAGTAGCATACTCACAAAAAATATTTGGCAGGTACTCTCCAAAATATCTTGTTGTGTGGATTAATCCGTGTTGCGGACAAGACCGATCTCCCTAGTACTAAAAGTATCTAGCAAAAAATAGCCAAATAAACTAATCTTTCTCTAAGCATATATGATCTACGAAAGGCTCTATAGAGGTGTAAAATACTTACCATATGTCCAACGCTTTTTTGAAGTTGTTGTTGTCCCTCGTGCACTTGAAGGAGTTTTCCTCGTAAACCTGCAGTCACAAACAAGAAAAATATTACATAGCACCTGTATAGAAATTATCATAAACCATGCTTATCATAGTGATCAAGGAATCTATGAAATAAACCATTAACTAAAAGCTTATTGAGAAAAATGAGTATATTTGTATTAATTTCAAAAGAAGGAAAACCTTACAAACTGAGCCTTGATGTTGCACAGGCCTTCCTGGGGTCCGAGGTAGGAGTCGCCTCTACTTTGACAAGCTCTGCACTCCTCCAACCAAGATGAATAGAGGTATGTAATCTCTCCTCACAAAAGTCTTAGTTAACTAAGTCTGAATCTTAACAACACTTAACCTAAAATATTCTAAAGCTTGAACTCTAATTCTCAATCTCCAAAATATAACCATTTGAGGCTACCCAATGCCTCCTTTTATAGAGCAGATGAGGAGGTTAGGATTCTACCTTTGAAGGGATAGACTCCTCACATCAAGGGATTAGTTCCTTAAGGTGTGGGATACATGCACCTTATCAAAGCGTACTCATCCCCAAAAATTCTCATCTAGAACCTTATAGAATTGACCTCAAACCACTTTTTTGACTTTACTTTCTCGCCTTTTTGACTTTGAGGAGGGTACGTAGGCATTGCAAAGGAAAACTGCATTCTAGAATGCAAGTAAGCAGTGTATTACCTGCGTACCCAAGCTAGGAACGCAGGCATGCCTCATGTTACCTGCGTACCCAAAGTTTCATAGATTTTTAGCGTTTTTCATCCTGTTTTAGGGTTTGATATGAGGAGTAAAGGTTGTAAGACTTGCAGAGGAGGCATGTATGAGTGTTAATGAGCTCATACAGTCACTAGAATGTCAAGGTGATAGTTTTTAGTGTAACATATTTACCCCTAAAGTGCGAAGTCTGGAATAGATGAAGATGAAATATATCATATATGAAGAGTGAAGTACTTTATCATTTCAAGGATGATCCTGTGGAAACCCCAGTCGGAACCTGTAAAAACATTCAATGAAATATATATATATATATATATATATATATATATATATGTAATCATATCATCACTGAGGTAGGCATTCCCATACTCAGATCAAAACTAACTAGAAACTAATTCAAGCTGTTCTGATACAGCAATGATTTTCAATACATCAACAGTATAGACATATGTAGACACAATATGGACGCAACCATCTATTTATGAATAGTCCATTGTATAAATGATAACAAAATTCCTAACAGCCTGGATGGTAGAAACCAGATCCAGGGTCTTGATTTCCGCTTCTCAAACCAGTATGATTCTATCCATGTGAATGAATGTGTTGAAGTTGAACATGGTAGAAAACACTTGATTACCAGTAAATAATGTAAATTGTTAACAAGTGTGAGTGTAACCACCAGTAATGTCAATGAATCTCAAAGTACTCAGTATAATCCATGAAATGTGAATGAATGAGCTGAAGTTGAACATGTCACGGAATCATTCGATCGAAGGTCCATGGTGCAACCTGTCGTCGAAGGCGAGAAACCTACCATTGAGGCATGCAAATTTCAAGGTACTGATGATTTCTGGATCAAATTCCTAGATAAAGAGCTGTAGTCGATAGAAAGTGATCCGTTGTAAGCAAGCCCAGAACATGAAATCATAGATGAAGTTTTGAAGAAATATACTGGCAAGGACCGACTCAGGGATGGTCAAAATGGAAAAAAAATATTTCGCAAATGAATGGTTTGTTTGAACTGTCCTCTTGAGCACGTAATGACACTGCAGATGGCTTGGTGACAATTTACCCAAAGCTAATACCCAGAAGCCGAATGAAGACTTTCAATGTGGTTTGATTAACTGTTAGGCAAAGGATTTTCCCAACCCAAGTGAATAAAAGTGTCGTGTTCAAGAGTGCTTAACGGGTTTTCGAATAATCAAAATGTAACAAACATGTTCGTTTTTCTCTCTTTTCCCCCATCGTTTCTGGCAAGTACCTCTTTATTTTTGACAAGCTTGAGGAGGATAATATTTGTTTTTTTATAAGCTCATCCTTCGGATGAGTCCAACTTAGTTTAAGATTCGAACCCTAAGAAGGAGTGGTTCGTTCCTGTTTAAAATTAAACAGGTCCTTTACTGTTAAATTTTAACGAGTCCAGTATAGGAGAAACTCGATGTTTTTCAATTTTAGGGAGGCAGAAGAAAAAACTTAAGAAAACTGCATGGGTGTAATTTTTCGTAAATTTAGTCCCTCGAGCTCGAAAAAGGATAAAATAATGCAAGAGAGAACTCTATTGATCATAATTAGTCAACGTAAAAGGGGTAAACTTATACTGATGGGACAATCATTCATTTACTTTAACGAGTTCGAATAATCAAGTGCTCGGAAATATTTTCATGTTTAAAGAGTCTGAAAAGGGCTTAAAAGAGAACTCAAAGGTTTTTCTTTTTCAGTAAGTTTTAACGAGTTCGAAAAAGGGATAAAAATGTACTCATGGTTTTCACTTTTTCGTAAGTTTTAACGAGTTCAAAAAAGGGATAAAATTATACTCCTATGGCCAAATTTCAAAATAATTAATGAGTAGGAAGAGATGGAAATAACTCGGAATTTTCATGTGTTTTACGAGAATGAAAGATAGAAAAATAATATCGGGGTTTTCATGAGTTTAACAAGTCTTGAAAATAACCAAAATTGACTCAAGATAGGTTTCATTTTTACAAAATCTTGAAATAGAGAAAAACTATGCTTCAGAGTGGTTTCATTTTTACACAAGCTTGAAACAAAGAGAAAACGGTGCTTGATGCCCCCTAAGCATAACTGTTACACCATTTTTTGGTCATCTAACCCATTATCATTAAATGAACCCAAGTACACCATGTAAGACCAATTTTACCCTAAGTGAAATTGCTTTCACCACGTGAAATAACTTATTTGTTTATACTTCTCGGTCATATTTAACCCAAAACAAGGAAATTAATTAAATAAACCCTTATTTATTTAATTATTTCCTAAGAATAAGTTATTTAAATCATTATTTAAATAACATTCTTAGTTAAATTTGACTAAATCGTCCATAAATAACTAAATAAACCATTATTTATTTAATTATATTCCCATCATTTCCCTAAAATGATAAATAAATCATTTATTTATTTATTATTTATAAATAAAGGAATTGACCCAAGTCCAGAATCCTTTTCCCTCCAACAAATATAATAAAATATTCCTAAAGGGTGCTTCTAGAATTTTATTAATAATATTTTATTCATGCACCGAGTTCTAGACTGCCCTAATATTTTGTTATAAATAGAAGGGTTTTCCCCATTCATTAATCACCTTCATTGCATTAGATCACATTGGATCTATTCTTGGTCACCATTTTACATTTTTGCTTTGTGAGCTCCCATTGAGTTCTATGTTTGTGAGGGTTTTTCTACCACAATAAGAGAGAGGAATTTTAGATCTAAAACGCTGAGGACTTTCAAGAACCAATCCCATTGAGGAGAACCGGAAAACACCTTTCTTGTTTTCCTCTCAGGTGCCCCATTCTTTAATATAATACAAATCATTCTTTTAAACATTTTTTTTCTTGTCTTGTCTATTGGATGCATGGAGCCACATTATATTTTATCTGCTTAATGTCTTTTTGTGCTTAGATCTGAATTTGTGCAGCAGACTTAAATATATTTTGCAGTCATAAATGATGTTAGGGTTATTTGTTATGCATAGCTAAAGTGATCTTTTACGACGAAAGAATCATACTAACAATAACTGCTAGAGTGCATGCCCCCCCAAATTCATTTCATTCAACTAAGTACACTGGTAATAAATAGTTGGATGGAATGAAGGTTCATTTACGAGATCATATGAAAGACCCAACCTAAAACTGAAAGAAAATTATGCAAAAAACTAAAATAACTAACCTAAATATATGACTTAACATTTACGAGATCTAGTCAAAGACTCGACTCAATTAGAGGAGGATTTTTTTCATTTGTTAACGAGCTTGACACAGGAAAATAACTATGCTCATGGCAATGTGTTTCATTTTTTAACGAGGTTGACACAGTAAAAGGAACTTTCCTCTTGATACACTGATTCATTTTTAACAAGGTTGACACAGTAAAAAGAACTTTCCTCATACCTGATTCATTTTTTACGAGGTTGACTCAGTAACAGGAACCATCCTCAAAAATTACTTATTTATAATCTACCTACATAACCTACTAATTCATTTTTTAATGGGGTTGACACAGGAAAAGAATTGTCCTCATACCTAATTCATTTTTTAACGAGGTTGACTCAGTAAAAGGAACTTTCCTCATACCTGATTCATTTTTTTACGAGGTTGACTCAGTAACATGAACCATCCTCAAAAAATACGCATTTCTAATTTATCAATCTACTCTCTACAATCTACCTACTGATTCATTTTTTTAATGAGGTTGACACAGGAAAAGAACTATCGTCATAGAAGCTTGTTTCATTTTTTAACGAGCTTGACACAAAAAAAGGAACTATGCTCTCTACAATCTACCTACTGATTCATTTTTTAATGAGGTTGACACAGTAAAAGGAACTCTCCTCACCTAAATGTTTCATTTTTTTTTTAATAAGGTTGACAAAGTAAAAGAAACTATCCTCGTACTCACTGATTCATTTTTTAACGAGGTTGAAACAGTAAAAGGAACCATCCTCAGAAAATACTTATTTCTAATCTATCAATCTACTCTCTACAATCTACCTACTGATTCATTTTTTAATGAGGTTGACACAGGAAAAGAACTGTCCTCATAGAAGCTTGTTTCATTTTTTAACGAGCTTGACAGAAGGAAAGGAACTATGCTCTCGACTAACTGACTCATTTTTTAATGAGGTTGACACAGTAAAAGGAACTATCCTCACTCACTGATTCATTTTTTAACGAGGTTGACATAGTAAAATGAACTATCCTCGGGCCACTGATTCATTTTTTAATGAGGTTGAAACAGTAAAAGGAACTATCCTCGGGCCACTGATTCATTTTTTAACGAGGTTGAGACAGTAAAAGGAACTATCCTCGCCTACCTGTTTCATTTTTTAATGAGGTTGACACAGTAAAAGGAACTATCCTCGGAGCCACTGATTCATTTTTTAACGAGGTTGACATAGTAAAAGGAACTATCCTCGCCTACCTGTTTCATTTTTTAACGAGGTTGAAACAGTAAAAGGAACTATCCTCACAAAATACTGACTCATTTTTTAACGAGGTTGACACAGTAGAAGGAACTATCCTCGGACCAACTTATTTATTTTTTAACGAGGTTGACACAACAAAAGGAACTATCCTCACACTCACTGATTCATTTTTAAATGAGGTTGACACAGTAAAAGGAACTATCCTCACCCACTGATTTATTTTTTTAACGAGGTTGAAAAAAGAAAAGGAACTATCCTCGGACCTGATCATGGCTTCCAACTGGGAGAAACACATGTCAATGGACACACCTTGATCATGGCTTCCAAGAGGTCTTCATCAGAAGGAAGAATAGTTCTCTGGAAGGAACACATGTCAAGGGACAAAAAAGGGAGAATAACATCGCATTCAAATAATCCCATAGAGTTTTCCATGTCAACTACCGGATCTAAGTCATAGGAATTTGAGCAAAAAGTGAGAAGCTCACTTACGTCGGTAACTAAAAACATGGGACTAGTTGCCACATAATTAACCCATGGCAGGTAGATACCACTTGCATATGAGGAAAATTCAGGGATGTCAGATTATTGGTAGTCGAATCAAGACTAGGGAAGGAAAGCTGGTCTAGAGTCACAATATTTCCATTTTGAGGGAAAGACATCACGTGAAAGAGTCTTGATACTACAACTTTCATTGCATAGACATAATCTCGCCCAAGGAGTAAATTGAAATCCAAGGGGCCTTGAACTACCATAAGATCAATAATTTTTTTTTTACCTTCCAAAGCAATAGAAAACTTAGGAAGGATCCCTAAAGGTTCACTAATGGTTATGTTAAAATATTTCAGATTCTGCGTAATAGGCACAAGCTGAGGGGAACCCAAAGCTTTCCAAACAGTTAAGGATAAAATACTAACAGAAGCACCTTCATCTACCTGTGTGCGGTGTATGTCCCTACCACCAAACTTCACAATGATTTGGAAAGGGATGGACGAAGGAAGACGAGGTTCTATCAGTCTATTCCAATCAAAGGAAAAGACCTCAGTACTTGGAGGGGGTTTTGTAGAAACAGGTGAAATGCCCCCTGGCATAGAAGAATCTGATGTAACAAGAACAACCTGAGTGGTATGAAGTTCACTCTCTACAGGGGGAATGGGATCGACCGAATGTGAAATCGAATTGACCACCTGATCAACTAATGGATCATCAACCTGAGTGATATGAGTTTCACTCTCCAATGGAAGAGTGGGATCGACTGTACTTGAAATTAGATCAATCACTCTGTCAGTTGACGGTAGGTTGGGAGAAATTTTACAGTAACTAGTTGGAAATTATTGCTGTGGAATAGTAAGGTTTTCCAACAATTTGGAGGCTTCATCCATGTGAGGGAAAATGTGAGTTTGATGACTCCCTTTGCATAACTTACAAGGAAACCTAACTTTACTCTTTTCCCTAGGAACCTGACTATCACTGGTTGATGGATCAACAAAAAGTTGATAATATTTTTCTGACCACACTTCCAAGACCTTTGGAATACCGGGACAATTGATAAGGAAGTGGTCACCCTTACAAAGCCTGTAAGGGTATTTGGGTTTACTATGCATGTTGGAGGTTTCCTCAACACAACTAACACTTACAACCATGGTTGGTTGGTTGAATTCTTTCTTATCTTGCTTCTTCTTCTTCGTCACCTGGTTACTAGTGTCAAGGCTTTTACCAAGCGAAGAGGAAGAAATGGAGGAAGAAATATTAGGTGAAGAAGGTAAAGGGTCAACAAAAGGTTGGTGATGTTGAGATGGTGAACTTTGTTGAAGTGAAGCATCCAGTTGAGGTGGAACAATTGGAGTATTTGGGGCCAAAAAAGTTGAAAATAACCAAATCGGTAAACCTATTGTAAATCCAGGTAATGAAAAATTAGCCATATAAAGAGGACCAACATTTCCAAAGCAAGGAAAAGTACTAGGATTCTCGTTAAGAGGGGTTCCTTGGTTGGTAAATTCCAGAAAAGTTGCCATTATATTCAACTTCAGTGAGTTTTATTAACAATTTAAAACTAAAATTAACAATTAACAATTCACACCTAACAATTAAAATTCACAATTCACACCTATGGTCTCAAAAAGTAAAAAAAAACAAATTAACATGCGCTATCAAATCTAGGAGTCAAACCACACACAAACAGTAGATTCCCGCACTAAAATTGCTAGTTGGTGATGAAATCCAACATCGTAGAATTTTAATGCAGAAATGGTAGTTGGAACAGTTACCTAGACAACCTGCTTAATGAAACAGACTGGCACAAGTTTCTTCACAAAACCATCTCGAGTGAAGAGAAACCCCCCAGAGAGTCCAAGTGAGTCTAGTCGACGTTTGCTCCAGGTACAGTGAGATCTTTCCTTCACCGTCACCTTAGGAAATAATCTTCAGTTTATGGACACTAAGGTTACCAACAGTAACCAATACAACTGGGGGAATAGTCTACGATCCGATTCCACGCACAAGGGCAGAGTAACAAAGTTCAATCCCCTTGAAGGCTCCTCGACATGGTCAATCCGAGGTTTACCGAAAAGTGACCCCAGGCTCCTCGACAATGGTTAATCCGAGGTTTACCATTTGTAATGCACGTAGATCTTATATCTTTCCCAATGAAACATAATTTATTGTCTCAAAGGTTTGGACATGATCTCATGATTAACTCCTTTAAGAGAAGCTTCCCAGAATGTACCAATTGCAATTGGATTTATTTCCTACCGCAAGATTTCTCTATTTTTTTGTTTTAGTTGCTTTGCAAAGTTAACTACAACCTATTCCAAAGGACTAATCCTGAGCTATATTGGTGGAAAGAGCCCTAAAAATGTAAAAATTACTAGATGAATTTTAATTAAGCACTATGTTATTTAGGTTGTTATTACTCAAAAGGGTAAATGGATATGAAACCAATGGTTTTATTACCCGACCCAAAAATGAATGCAATCGAATATGATAATGTAATATTTGCAATTCGATGAATCCTAAATAAAGTAAGGAGAGAGTTTCCATCCACTTCCAACAATGCAAAGATTGATAAATAAGAGAAAATATAACAAATTCTCTAATGCACTAATTTCATCAAGAAAAACTAATGCAAATCAATCCAAAAACGATTTTTATATTTTTGTTTTTTTAAAACAAGCATAAAAACATTTAAATTCAAATCAAAGAAAACTGATCTAAATCTAGGATTGATTTTTCAGAATGTAAACTGTGCAGTTGTAATCTATGCACAATTCACTTGAAAAGTATGCAAAAGTAATCTATGCACATTTTTCATTCATATTCTGAAAATGAGAATTCTAATTATGCAAATGTGATATATGCAAGAAAATTCTCAAACAAAAAATGATTCTAATTTAATCTAAGAACCAACCAAGTGCAAGTCAAGAAAATTGGGTGAGAGTTCCAAAGATCAAAAAACACTCAAAGGCGATTAACACTCATACACAATTTAGCAAAAACAAAAGCAAAAGGATGCAAAATTGTGAAAAGACTGAGACAAACCTCCAAGTAATGACCAAAGGAAATCAAGTTAAGAATTTCTCAAAAAAGAGACTCAAAACACCCAATTAACTTAATGGATATTGATGAGATGAAGAATTTGCTGAAAGAAATTCAGAAACCAGAGATTTTTGACAGAAAAATACAGATCTGGGTAGATGCTAAGAATCCTAAATCAAATCTAAACTAAACTGGAAAAAATAAATCTAAATATTTTTAAAAAATTTAACAGGGTCCGCAGGCTCCCAGAAGTAACAGGTGCGGTCCCGGATTGTTAACTCAAGGAAAGTGCGAAACTTCCCGCACTGTGCAAAAGAACAAAGTGCGGTCCCCAAAAAAGTTCAAGAAAAACTTAAAAGATTTCAAAAATTTCAAAAACAGAGAAAACCTAAGCTACCTAGGTAGATATCCATCAATCAAAAACCAGGAAAAACTTTTCCTCAAATCAAAATAAAAGAGAACCAAAAACAACAAGTTCTTTCCCCAGTGGAGTCGCCAATTTGTTGTGTGGATTAACCCGTCTTGCGGACAAGATCGATCTCCCTAGTACTAAAAGTATCTAGCAAAAAACATCCAAATAAAATAATCTTTCTCTAAGCATATATGATCTACGAAAGGCTCTATAGAGGTGTAAAAGACTTACCATATGTCCAGCGCTTGTTTGAAGTCGTTGTTGTCCCTCATGTAGTTGAAGGAGTTTTCCTCGTAAACTTGCAGTTACAAACAAGCAAAATATTACATAGCACCTGTATAGAAATTATCATAAACCATGCTTATCATAGTGATCAAGGAATCTATGAAATAAACCATTAACTAACAGCTTATTGAGAAAAATGAGTATATTTGTATTAATTTCAAAAGAAGGAAAACCTTACAACCTAAGCCTTGATGTTGCACAGGCTTTCCTGGGGTCCGAAGCAGGAGTATCCTCTACTTTGACAAGCTCTGCACTCCTCCAACCAAGACGAATAGAGGTATGTAACCTCTCCTCACAAACGTCTTAGTTAACTGAGTCTGAATCTTAACAACACTTAACCTCAAATATTATAAAGCTTGAACTCTAATTCTCAATCTCCAAAATCTAACCATTTGAGGCTACCCAATGCCTCCTTTTATAGAGTAGATGAGGAGGTTATGATTCCACCTTTGAAGGGATATAATCCTCCTTCAAAGGGATAGACTCCTCACATCAAGGGATTAGTTCCTTAAGGTGTGCGATACATGCACCTTATCAAAGCGTACTCATCCCCAAAAATTCACATCTAGAACCTTCTAGAATTGACCTCAAACCACTTTTCTGACTTTACTTTCTTGCCTTTTTTACTTTGAGGAGGGTACGCAGGCATTGCAAAGGAAAATTTCATTCTAGAATGTAGGTAAGCAGTGTATTACCTGTGTACCCAAGCTAGGAACGCAGGCAGGCCTCATGTTACCTGCGTACCCAAAGTTTTAGAGATTTTTAGGGTTTTTCCTCCTGTTTTAGGGCTTGATATGAGGAGTAAAGGTTGCAAGACTTGCAGAGGAGGCATGTATGAGTGCTAATGAGCTCATACAGTCACTAGAATGTCAAGGTGACTGTTTTTAGTGTAACATATCTCTTATTGTGTCTTAGTTTTGTAGATCTCTCCCGCTCATATACCGCATGATGCAACGAAAGTCTCTCTTTTCTTATAATAGTCTACCACGTGACTCACAGTCCCTATGTAACACCTTAACACTTAAGGTATTAATCGGAATTAATCACATGACTGTAGTTAATAGCCAAGTTGTAACACCAAAGGTGATTAAGCCTATACTTTCGTATTTCAAAATTTTTCCATTATAAGTGAAATTACCAAAACTTGGTCTTATACGTAATTTTAGGTAATAAGGGAGGATACACCTCTACTCCCCCATGGGGTTTTTATATTCCTTGATCCATATTAGCTCATCAACTATTTTTTATGTCTAGGTAGGGGCATGATACAATAGGGAAAGTCATTAGAGAAATTTTGAGGTAAAAATTGGGCCTAAAAAAACATGTACAACACAAATCAACTTTATAAGAACCAATAGGATTAAATATGATGATGTCAACCATGGGGGTTGATTCACCATTTCTAGAGTAAAAATTTAAAAAGATAAATCCTGCTACAATTTTACTCAAATTTTGAGCAGGAACACTCGTTGGATACAAAATTTAATTTTCATCCAAATATTACCCATGTTGCATATTTTTGATGGATTTCACTACACGGAAAATATGAAATACATGAAAAAATGTCACTGTAATAACGTTTTTTCATGTATTTTACATTTTTAATGTTGTAAGGTAGATAAAAATTATGCAACATTGGTATTCCTTGGATGCAAAATTAAATTATGCATGCAATGATTTCTTGAGATCAAAATTTGAGTAAAATCAGAGGGGGATAAGTTGAAAATGTGAGTTGAAAAAGTAATTTTTTTTGTTTTCACTCTACATATTGATGAGGTAATCTAAGATTGTTCTATTATTTCCATTATTATTTTATAATATTTCTTAGGAAGCCCATTTTAGACCTCAAAATTTATCTAATGTTAGACTATTTTAGAAATGATACTTCATGTCACAAACTGGACCTCCTCTAACTTGGATATCTACTTTATTTGATGGTCTAGGAAAGCTTTGAAAATATCTTTTTAACAAAGAGCTAGATGCTAGATACTCGCCCTACTAGGTGCCACACCGATTCAGGGTTCTAGGTACTACTTCCTTATCTACATTATGTTATCGACTGCATATCAAATTCTATCGGTTGAACAACTCAATGAAGGAGTCTTCATTACTATGTTTGTGGATCGATTTTTCTACAAAACTTAAATCATTTCCTATTTTTCAACTTACAACATTGTCCTTGTACATGAAAAAAATGTGAAAATTATTGTGCGAACCCTTTGAGATAATCTATGATTGATTAAGCGAAAATAAATATTCGATTAATGCTCTAGTCCTTGAATTCAAACTATCCATAACATAAAGATGTAGGTATAAAAATGACTAATACACACGGCAAAAGAAATCAAAATACTAAAAAAATTTTCAAAGAACATTCTATAGCTTAACCGATGCACTCAAAATACCATCCCCTTCTCTCTCTTATGCACCCATGGGGATTTTAAGTTTCATATTTTTCTTTCCGAAAGAGAAGAATATATATCAAACAAAATGGGGAAGTTGCTTTCCAAAAATGCCTCTCCTGAAGTTACATCTGGGCTCTCTCTAGAATCCCTCTTCTAACTAAATAGTGTAATTCTCCCATAAGGGACACATAAGATCTGTATATATAAAACTATAAGAGGAATATGCATGAAGGGGAAAAATACGATTCATATGATTCAGGCACCAAGCGAATATGCAATATTATAGGATGAATCTAGTCCAAATTTGAAATAGGATACTCATTACGAGGATCTCTAATCTTACTAAGAGATAATTAATTTAAGCTAACGATTGCTCGAAACTGGTAAGTTAGGAAATTTAGACATGCAATACTATAGCGAGCACTTGAAAAATTTTAAAAATTAAGGGTTCAATGAGTTGTGTTAACTAGAATCATATTTTTTCAACAACATGTTTGGTTAGAAACTCTGGATTAAGTAGTACATTATATTAAATTGGGAAATTAATTGGGTTAGCTGGATAAATACGCTCGCTACTCATAAAATAAGAGAAATTACCTATTAGAGGCATATAAATTTTTTGTGGTTATTATTCCTAACGAGTTTTTTTTTTAGATAGATAAAATGATGAGGTTCATGTGGAGTTCAGTTAATTAGCAAGCTAAAATTACATTTTTTCAAGCTATAATTTTGTGTGTGTGGTACACGGGTTTTTCTTTTTTACTGAGTATCAAATGTCTCCTAAATTACTACAATATGATCAAGGAGATATGCCTATAGGCCCATTTTAAAATCGATGGAGCAGGTCCATTGTAAGAGTAGTTACATGACTATATATATATAGAGAGAGAGGTCCTTAAGTGGAATAGGGTTATATTTCATTGGGAAAATAGATATACGTGATGAATACAGTTAATGAAGTAAGACTAGATGAACGGGATGAAACAAATTAATCACAGAAAATGAAATTTCCCATAACTTAACCAAGGGACCACTAAGCTAGAAATGTATATTAACCAGATAGAAGATGGAGGAGACTTATGAAAAATGAATGGTAATTTAAAAAATTTAAAAATGAGAAAATATTTTTTCACTACCTAACCAGTGCAGTATATAAGGAGAACAAGAAGAATGGAATGAATCCTTATACAAAAGAAGTTAATTTAGAAGGCAAGTTACAACGAGTGTAATCTAGGTAGTTTAGTCTCATTATCAAACCTGCGTAGTACATGTTAGAAATATCCCCAACCACCGGCATGAATAAGGAGTAGAAGCAGCCCACACTTTATTGATTTTTTTTTGTGCAGGGAAGGATAGAGCCTTTGTTTTCAAACCTGAAGGCGTTTTCATGTAATCCATGCAAAATAAAAGATAGAGTACCTGAGCCCTTTTCTTTACCTCTTAACGTTTCACCATAAGTTAAATCTTCGTCGATGCGATATCGGCGGGACCCACCTACCTTTCCACATTTTAAATCACGCACAAACCTTTACATTTCGTTATTTCCTTACCTTCCACCATATCTCACTCCCCGCATTTTACCACATCACCACCCACACTTTGCAACATTTAGCATTTACCTCTAAGCTTTCGCTGAGACTAAGTTTGCACCGATGTGATATTGGCAGGACCTACAACATACATTTACCACATACAAAGCTTAGTTATCATGTTTATTCCTTACCTTTTTCATTTTGCACTTATCACCGCTTTAGCACTCGCACTTCGCAAGTTTTTTAATTTACCTCTTTCAGCCACCCACAATCTAAGTTATTTGTGATGCGATTCAATGCGATCGCAATTGCACATGTCAAGCTCAAGAGGATAGTGCAAAGTGCACATCGCAAGGTCAAGAGTTTAAGTGATAAGCTCTCGCAAGTTATGTTATTTGCGATGCGATCACAATCGCATATCGCAAGGGTTAATAAATACCGCCCACAAGTTATATGTTTTATGTTGCGATGTGATATGTGCCATGTCACAATTGCAAATTGCAAGTTTTAAGTTTGTCCCGTATCGCGCTAGTTAAAAGCTATGATCGTCAATTTGTGATGTGTGATGGAGGGTCGGATGAGATGTGGTTTCATAGTTAAAACCAATAAAATTTCGTGTATGTTATTTTGTGTTTTGAACGCGTTTTCATGTAGAAATAGAAGAATTAAGCGAAAGGACAATTTTTTTGGTATACATTCGATCTGCATTGAATTTCATTAAGAGTTTTAGGCTTCGACCATTGTGTATAAACCTATGTAATCTCATATGTTTTTTGAGAGAGAGATGAATCAAATAGAGAAGAGTTGAATAAATTTCAAAAGTTTTTCTTCTCATGTGTTAATCATTGTCTGTTTGTGTGTATGAATTTTATTTTCCCCAGTTGTATTCTCTGTGTTGAAAGGGAAACACATTCCTCTATGTTTTTTTTATTCATAATTTCCAACATGGTATCATAGCATGTCTAGGCTCTTAGTGAAATAAAGTTTTATTTACTGAAGAAGCTGAAAGATTATTTCGAGAAGCTGATTATCAAGCAGTGAGAAGGCTTTGTTTACACAGTCAAGATGGCAACAGTAGGCACAAGCCTGACTAATCCCAAACTACCACAATTCAATGGGAATGATTATGGTTATTGAGCTATTATAATGAAGTCTTTGTTCTCCTCACAAGATATTTGGGAGTTGGTGGAAAATGGATTCCAAGAACCAGCAAATGCAACAACATATAATGCTTTGACACAAGCACAAAGATATTTGTTAAGAGAAAATAAAAAGGACTCCAAAGCCCTCTTATATATTTTCCAAGAAGTACATGAGAGTATTTTCCCAAGGATTGTAGTAGCAAAAAAGTCTAAGGAGGCATTGGAAACCCTCCAGACAACCTATCAAGGCATGGCAAAGGTGAAGACAACAAAACTTCAAATGCCAAGAATATATTTTGAAACTCGTTGTATGAAATATTTTGACAACATAGAATCATTCTTCACACATGTGATTGGGTTGGTTACCTAAATCAGTTCTCATGGAGAGACAATTGAAGAAAGGAGAATAGTGGAGAAAGTCTTAAGAAGTCTACCATCAAAGTATGATTCCATAGTAGTGGCCATAGAAGAGATAAAGGATCTATCAAAGTTTTTAGTGGATGAGCTTCATGCGTCACTGATGTCTCATGAGAACACACTGAACAGAGAAACAAAATCCTCTTTGGAGCATGCATTTAAGACACAAATGTCTTTTAGTCAAGGTAGAGGTTGAGGAAGATCAAACTATCGAGGAAGAGGAAGAAGCCCACACAGAGGTGGAAGAAGCAGCCTTGCAAGAAAAAGTGGAAGAAGAAGTAGTTAGAATCCAAGCCAAGGCTCAAGCTAGAATCAACCACAAGGACAGAGGTATGATAAATCTCAAGTCCAATGTCATTATTTCAAAAATTGTGGTCATTATGCAAATGAAAGTAGAAAGAAGCAAAATGACATGGGTAGTAAACCTAGTGTAAATTTTACAAAAGAAAATCAGAACCAAGGAAGTGTGCTTTTAACTTGTAATGTAGTACAAGAAAAAGAAGAATATGTATGGTTCTTAGATTCAGGTTGTAGTAAACATATGACTGGAAACATAATAGTGTTTTCCTATCTATATGAAAGTGTAAAATCTGAAGTGACAACAGGGAATGATATCAAGGTTTATATCATGGGGAATGGAAGATTAAACATACTGACAAAGGAGAGAGAGAAGAAGTTCATGCCAAATGTCTATTATGTCTCTGGCCTATAATGTAACCTTCTAAGCATTGGAAAACTCATGAAAAAGGGCTACAATGTGTTTTTTAAAAATGATGTGTGCATAATAATGGATAAACCTCCAAGTAAAAAATTCATTACAAAAGTGCATATGAAAAGCAATAGAATGATTCCTCTCAAGATGAGATCAGACTTGAAGGAAAGAGGTGGTGTAGCAGCTGTCATACAAGAAATATTTCAAGAAGAAGTGAAAGATAAAAAATGGTTATGGCATATGATATTTTGACATCTCAATTTCGTAGGTTTGAATTTGTTGCACAAAAAAGGAATGGTAAAGGGATTACCACTCATAGAGAAACTTGACAGCCTATGTGAAGGATGCATCTTGGGAAAAAAACACAAAGAATCATTTCTAGCAGGAAAGAGTATAAGGGCAAAGGCACCTTTGGAGATTGTCCCCTCAAATTTATGTGGACACAAACGACATCATTAGCTGGTAGTCATTATATGTTGAAACTTATAGATGATTACACAAGGAATACATGGGTCTACTTTCTAAAACAGAAAAGTGAAGTGTTTGAACAGTTCTACCACTTCAAAGCTCTTTTTGAGAAGAAAAGTGGGCACTACATAAAAGTGTTGAGAATTGACAGAGGTGGAGAATATATCTCCAAAGTCTTCCTACGTTTCTGTAGGGAGCATGGAATACACAAGAAATTTACCACAAGGTATACACCTCAACAAAATGGTGTAGCAGAAAGAAAGAATAGGACCATCTTGGACATGTTAAGAAGTATCTTGAAGGAAAATATTTTGCCAAATAATTATTGGGCAGAAGTTATCAATTATGCAGCTTATATTCTAAATAGATGTCCAACCTAAAGTGTTAAGAACAGAGTTCCAGAATAAGCATGTAGTGGGAAAAAGCAGTTTGCCACTCACATGAAAGTGTTTGGGTGTGTGGCATATGCACATGTCCCAGATCAGTTAAGGAAGAAGTTGGATGACAAGGGGAGAAGTGTATATTTGTTGGATCCAGTGATGAATCCAAGGCATACAAGCTCTACAATCCATCAAATAAGAAGGTAATAATAAACAGAGATGTTTAGTTCATAGAAGAAGAAGCTTGGGATGGAATTTTATAGAAGACAGTGAATGTAAAGACATGTATTTCATATGAAGACAAAGAGGAATTGATTTCAGAAAGTAATTCCTCAACGGTGGCTCCTCCTCCACCTACACAAGCTCAATAGAACAACATTGCAAGAAATAGAACAACATTTAAAAATCAAGGAAGTGCTTCTCCAATCACACCACAGGGATCAACAACTCCCTCGAGTTCAAGTGAAACTAAAAACACATATTCAACAAATACAAGAAGACCCAGACTCATAAATTTAAATGAAATTTATGAGCAAGAAGAAGTTGATAATAATGTTGGTCTGAATTCTTTATTTGCTTTATTGTGTCACGTTGATGACCCAATCCATTTTGAAGATGCAGTCAAAGAAGAGAAATGGATTGAAGCAATGAATGCAGAAATAGGAGCAATAGAAAATAATGACACATGGGAGTTAGTGGACCTCTCACAAGGAAAATAAGTTATTGGAGTGAAATGGATTTATAAGACCAAAAAAAACATTGAAGGAAAGATAGAAAGACACAAACCAAGGTTAGTTTTCAAAGGCTACAAGTAGCAGTAAGGAAAAGACTATGAGGAAACCTTTGCACCAGTTGCAAGGATGGAGATAGTGCAGACGGTGTTGTCTATAGCAGCACAACAAAAGTGGAAAGTTTATCAAATGGATGTGAAGTCAGAATTCTTGAATGGAGTGTTGAAAGAGGAGGTGTATGTTGAAAAACCTCTTGGATATGAAATAGAAGGCCAAGAACACAAGGTGTGTAAGTTGAAGAAAGATATTTATGGGCTGTAGCAAGCACCACAAGCATGGTACATCAGGATTGTTGCTTACCTGGTGGACAATGGGTTTGAAAAGTGTGATGGTGAACCCACACTCTACGTCAAAGAAAATGACGGTAAAATTCTTATTGTTGTTTTCTATGTAGATGATTTAATTTTTATAGGAAATGATATTTCTCTCATTGCTGATTTCAAAGCAGTCATGAAGAATGAGTTTGAAATCACTGACTTGGGTGTCTTAAGATATTTTTTGGGCATAGAAGTAAAGCAAACAGAAAGGGGAATTTCTATCTCCCAAGAAAAGTATGTTGAAGAAGTTTTAAACAGGTTCAATATGCAGAACAACAAGCCATCATCAACTCCAATTGTCATGGGGTTGAAGTTGAGAAAGGAAGATTGTAGCAATAATGCCAATGTGACATTGTACAAAAGCATGCTTGGCAGTCTAATGTATTTGACTACAACTAGGTCTGATATAATGTATGTAGTAAGTCTGATATCCAGATTCATGGAGACACCTAAGGAGACACATTGGCAAGCAGGCAAGAGAATTTTAAGGCATGTAAATGGAACAAAGGAGTATGGTGTTTTATACTCCAAAAATGATAATTTTAAGCTGATTGGTTACAATGACAATGATTGGGCTGGAAGTGTTGACGAGAGAAAACACACATTAGGGTATGTTTTTGATTTGGGATCGCGAGCCATCTCATGGGATTCCAAGAAGCAGCCAATAGTTTCATTATCAATAATAGAATCTGAACATGTAGTAGCAACAACAACAACATGTCAAGTAGTTTGGATGAGAAGGATGCTGAGAGATTTATGTCATGAGCAAGAAAAAGAAACCATAATTTTCTGTGATAATGGTTCAACAATTGCATTGTCAAAAAATTATGTTTTCCACACGAGAACAAAGCATATTGATGCCAAATATCATTTCATAAGGGAATTAGTTAAAAATTGTGAAATTGTTTTGTAGCATTGCAGATCAGAGGAATAGTTTGTTGATATCCTCACAAAGCCATTGGGAGATAAAAAAATTATTTATCTCAGGCAGTGTCTAGGAATGATTGATGGCAACAGTTGTGATTAAGGGAGAGTGTTGGAAATACTCCCAACCACCACCATTAATAAGGAGTGGCAACAACCCACGCTTCATTGATTTTTTTTTTGTGCAGGGAAGGACGAAGCCTTTGTTTTCAAACTCAAAGGCGTTTTCATGTAATCCACGCAAAATCTAAAACAGAGTACCCAAGCCCTTCTATATATGTTTATTTCCTTTCCTCATTGACTTACCGTTGCCCGCAACTTTGCAGCGCACAAATTTTATGCTTTACCTCTTAATGTTTCGCCATAAGTTAAATCTTCGCCAATGCAATATTTGTGGGATCCACCTACCTTACCGCATTTTAAACCACAATTAAACCTTTACATTTTGTTATTTCCTTACCTTCTTCCATATCACACTTCCTGCATTTTATCACATCGTCGCCCGCACTTCGCGACATTTAGCATTTACCTTTAACCTTTTTCCGAAACTAAGTTTCTGCCAATGCGATATTGGTGGGACCCACCACATACCTTTACCTCATACAAACCTTCGTTATCGTGTTTATTCCTTACCTTTTTCACTTCACAATTACCACCGCTTTAGCACCCGCAACCCACACTTCACAATTTTTTTTATTTACCTCTTTCAGCTGCCTCTAAGTTAAGTTATTTGTGATGCAATGTGATTGCAATTACACATGTCAAGCTCAAGAGGATAGCGCAAAACTCACATCGCAAGCTCAAGAGTTTAACGGATAAGAGCCCTCAAGTTAATTTGTTTGCAATGCGATCGCAATCGCATATTGGAAGGGTTAACAAATATCGCCCGCAAATTATAAGTTTTATGTTGCGACGTAATATGTGCCACGTCACAATCACACATCGCAAGTTTTAAGTTTTGTCTTGTATCGAGCCATTTAAAAGCTATGATTGTTGATTTGTGATCTGCAATGGAAGGCCGGATGCGATGTGGTTTCACAATTGAAACCCATAAAATTTCACGTTCGTTGTTTTGTGTTTTGAACGCGTTTTAGTGTATAAATACAAGAATTAGCAGAAAGACAATTTGTTTGGTATAGATCTGATCTACATTGAATTGCATTAAGATTTTCAAGCTTTGGCCATTTTGTATAAACTTTTGGTATAGATCTGATCTACATTGAATTGCATTAAGATTTTCAAGCTTTGGCCATTTTGTATAAACTTATGTAATATTATATGTTTTCTGAGAGAGATGAATCAAATAGAGAAGAGTTGAATAAATTTCAAAAGTTGTTCTTCTCCTGTGTTAATTATTGTCTTTTTGTGTGTATGAATTTTATTTTCCACATTTGTGCATTCTATGTGTGTTGAAAGGGAAATGCATTCCTCTGTTTGTTTTATTCATAATTTCCAAAAGAACAATGAAAATTACATAAGCCATATTTCTACCGTAGAAAACATATTTGTATATATATCATGACAAAGAAGATGCACTCACCATTCTTTCGTTCATAATTAAGGAAAATCATGAAAAATGAACAACTCGGAAGAACACACATAACAACATACTTGTAGGAAGAAAATTTTGACCAGACAACACAGTAAACAACTCAGCAGTTTGTCAAATTTTCAATTTGCATTGGAGTTTGAAATAGAAATGTTGGCACATAATATGCCTTATATAATACAACCCGTACCTAAGAGTCGAATAGGTAAAGAGATTAGACTGCCGAGAGTCACAGTCAAATTGGAATACGACTAGTTCAATTAATACATAAATCAATGACTGCAAGTCCTTGCAAATTCATATAGGAATAAACAAAAATTAATAAAAACAAATTTCCCCGCAGACACCGTAAGAAAGGAATAAAAAATCCAAGGTATAACTTGTTGACGCGGAAGGAATGAAAACGCGTATTACTCCAGAGGGTTGAAAAAATCAAAACCAAATGCCATAGGAATGCAAAGTTGTTAGCCAACAATTTGATAATTGTGGTAACTGGGAAAAGAGAAATAAAACATTAAAATAGAGATATTTGTGACTAAACTGTTTTAAGGAAGTAAGTGGAAATAATAACAGAGGTGAATGCAGTTTTTTTACCTGGAGATGTCAGCGTCGTGCAAACCCTCTCTTGACCTGGAAAAACGAGAATAAAAACAAATTTAACAAATTTATTACAGTTATTATGCCAATGTTTAGCTTGAGAGATGCGTAGAAGTAAAACCAAGGCCAAATTAGTCAACCTAGAATTCCACAGAAAAGAAAACAATGAGGAGCAAGTGAAATTATTTTTACCCCTTCCGTAGGCTTTCAAATTAATTTGCATGAAAACTAGAATGGAAACCCTAGAAAACTAGCAATACAAAGTGAGAAAGGATAGATGAAAAGAAAAATTTACACGATGAAATGAAAATATTGATAGTCTCAACAAGAACTACTGTGAGAACTCTGTGTGTATATATATATATACACCCGTCAATGGTACCATGAAATTAGACCTAGGCCTTGAGAGAAATAATTAAAATACATGGCCCCTTTAGCAAACATTTATGTGGATGTCGAAAATTCATATACACAAACCTAGTTTGTATATATATATATATATATATATATATATATATATATATATATATATATAATTCCATTGGTTAGTTAGATATGTGTAAAAAAAATAGAATATTGTTTGTAAAATTTCAGGGATATGACCTTTGAGAGTTGGGTATTTTAATAGTTTTGAAATCAGTTTCAAATAGAATAGTTTAATTTTTTTTTTTAATTTATTTATATAGCAGTAACTCAAGCAAAAATTTCAAACTATGGTTCATTATATTTTCAGAAATATCCCTTAACGATTAAGGTTTTTAAATAATTTTGAAATGAATTTCAAATAGGTTAATATGGAATTTTTGCTTTAACTTATTTTTTTTGACTTTTAAGACATTGAATTTTTCAAAGATTTAAGGAAACCTGTAGAATCATCTCAAGTATAAATTTTAGAATCAGATTTGCAAAATTGGACATGTGTCATGTTTTACAATTTTGTTCTTTGTAAGAGGCCAAGAACAAGAAATGTTGGGAGAAGAAACCTACTAAATGTAGAATCAACAAACAAACAAGTTGAAGGTAAAAGAACCTAACAAACCTGGTTAAGGTAGAAGTAGAAAGAAAACTCATTGATCCAGGTTGGTGGTTATTAATATTTGCAATAGTGCGGATCAATGCCTCCTGTAGGTTAGTACCTATAGATAATTTCAATAGGGAATATTGGTGTCTTTATTATGTTGGCGCCTAAAAATATTTGTAATATCGGGAATTGGTTTCTCTCGGAGGTTGGTTCCTACAAACAGTTATAAAAATAAATTTCGTGGTTTTCTTTGAGAAGGGTTCTATGTCAATCATATGTCAGTTTTTTTGGAGGTATTTTGCTGCATGGTCGCTTCAGAGGTATGGAATAGACCTTCAATCTCATTAATATTTATGCGCCATATGCAAGTAGAAGGTCTTTCTGGGACAGAATGGAGTTGTCTGGTGTATTTTCTCTTCCAAATCTTATTATCATGGGTGATTTTAACTCTATCCTTAACGCTGATGAGGCATGGGGGAATAGAGCTCGTCTGGACCCTTTGGTCGGTCATCTAAATGACATTTTTCTTTCTCATGGGTTGATGGACATTAGGCCGCACCCTCTGGCGCCTACGTGGTCCAATAGAAGGGTGGGTGAATTCTATATTGCGAAAAGGCTGGACAGAGTGGTGGTCAAAAATTCTATTTTTGACATTTTAGGGGGTCCTCATTCTCATGTCATTCCATGTGACGTATCTGATCATTATCCTATCTCTCTTTCCTGTAATAATTTTCCGACTCGCATGGGATATCCTTTCAAGTTTAACAGGATCTGGTTGGAAGATCCGGAGTACAATTCTATGGTTAAGGATATTTGGAATAGAGCGCCTGAGCCTTTGCAATCAGAAATATGGAACTCATTCCATCATAAACTGCAGGAAATTAAGAAGATGACTAAAGAATGGGAGCGGGTGAAGAAAGGAAAACTCAGGGCTGAGTATAGAAGGATAGTAGCTGAGATGGAGGATATTATTGAGTCCTTTCTTCATACATTCCCTGATGATTACACTCTCGAATGCTTGAAATGCTTGGGTACTAGGAAAAGAGAAATATTACGGATTGAAGAATGTTCATGGAGGTTAAAGAGCAGAGAATTATGGCTAGCTGAGGGGGATCGGAATACTAAGTATTTTCACAGATGTGCTAATGAACGGCGAAGTAAAAACGCCATATGGAGCATCAATTCTGTAGATGGTTCTTCCATATACACCACCCAGGAGATCCAAATTGAGGCCCTTCGACATTTCTCTGAGTTTTATGCCAAGAAGGATGATATAAATTTGAATGATCAAAGGTGGATGATCGATCACATTTCTCGTTTTTTTGAGGATTCTGATATTGATCGTTTGGATAAGGAGGTTACAGGGAATGAAGTTAAATTGGTCCTTAAATCTTTTGCTGCTGATAAAAGTCCGGGGCCAGATGGATGGCCCGCGGAATTCTATATTTACTTCTTTGATTTGATGGGTGAGGACCTGACCAGGGTAATTGAGCAGATTCGTACTAGAGGTTATATTTATCCAAATCTCAATTCTACCTTTATTGCTCTAATCCCTAAGGTGGATGCCCCTCATTCATTTATGGACTTTCGCCCTATTGGTCTTTGCAATGTTCTATATAAGATTAATTCAAAAATTATTGCAGATCGCATGAAGGATGTTCTGTCGAGACATATTTCTAAAGAACAGTATGGTTTCCTCAAGGGTAGATCCATACATGATGCCTCTGCTATTGCTCAGGAAATCTTGCATTCTATGCATGTACAGAAAAGGGAGGACATTATGGTTAAAGTTGACTTCTTTAAAGCATATGATACGATTGATTGGGGTTATATCAGGGCTGTTCTCATGAAGGTTGGACTGCCTGTTCGCATTATCAGGTGGATCATGGCTTGCATTTCATCTGTTAACTATGCCATTATCATAAATGGAATTCCGACTCCTTTCTTTGCTACTGGGAGGGGACTCAGACAAGGATGTGCACTTTCACCTCTTATCTTCATTCTGATCATGGATGGCATCAGTTGTCTATTCCGTGAGGCTGTTTCTCTGGGTCGCATATCGGGATTCTCCTTCTCAAACAATCTGGTATGTACTCATTCTATGTTTGTTGATGACTTATTATTATTTGGGCAGATCAATAGAGCACAGTGGGTGTACATACACCATATATTTAGAAGATTTGAATCCGCTACTGGGCTGGCCATAAACAAGCTAAAATCCTTTATTATTTATGAATATGGTGACATTGGGGATCTTGAATATATTGCTGGCATTCTGGGTATGGAATTAAGAGAAGCGATGGAGGGTTTCAGGTATCTAGGTTTCCATATCAAACCTTGTGGTTATAAGATCAGAGACTGGATGTGGCTTTTAGATAAATTCAGAAGGAAGATATTTTGCTGGAAGCACAAATGGTTGTCTGGTGGTGGTCGCCTTATCATGATTCAAGCAGTATTGGCTCAACTGATGGTGTATTGGGGTCACCTATATTATCTTCCTGAAGGAATCATTAGACACATTAACTCTATCATTGCTAAGTTTTTATGGGGCGGGGTGCAGATGCTTTCTAAAATCCATCTTTGTAAACTTAAAAAGCTTTGCAGACCAAAAGAACATGGGGGATGGGGCATCTTGGACACTAGAAGCTTTAACATTGCTCTGCTCATCAAATCATGCTGGAGAGTATGGGACAGTGACGGTACTTGGAACCAGGTGATCAAATGCAAGTATGTTGTCGGGGATATGCTACATCAGATTCTTAATAACCATTTAGCATCTCCTCGATGTATATCTGCTATTTGGGGAAGCTTCAAGAAGATTTTTGGGCATCTGGCTGCAAGGTTGGCTTGGACTTTTGCCGATGGTAGACGCATTCCTCTGGCGAATATGAAGATGATGGGATGGTGCTCTGTTCTCGGCCCATCAAACAATCTTATCCACCGACTCGCTCATCGAGGAATCTTTTATCTTTCTCAGACCATCCATCATTGGTCGGAGGGTGCCCCTATTCTTAAGTCTGCGGCTCAATTAAACTTAGGGGATCCTGAAGGTGTGGAATGGGATTTCATAAGGGATTACATTCGGGCTTTGGGTTTATGCTGGGATGAAGGGGGCGATCGGATTGGATGGGATGGTCCAACGAAGACTGGGAATCCGATTGTTAGGGACATTTATAGTCATATCATTAAGGAATCATACTCGGAACCTCCATGCAAGCTGTTTTACAAGTTCTGGTTCCGGAGAATCCCTACTAAGATATTGCTATTTGGATGGCTCGTCTGGAATGATAAGGTGCTGACTGGTAATAATTTGATGAAGCGGGGTTTCTCGGGTCCTTTCAGATGCCATTTATGTTTGATGGATTTTGAATCGACGGAACATCTCTTTTTTTATGTCCTGTCATTTTAAAGATTTGGCGTCTTTTTTTTGTTCATTTCTTTGGAAACAATTGGAGGCCGATTGATTTCATGAATGCAGTGTCGACCTGGGATAATTTAAAAGGGAGACTCAGATCTCTTCCTTTCTTTCTTTTATGGGAAGTCTGGCTTGGAAGAAATAGGTTGATTTTTGATGGCTCTCCCTTTCAGATTACTAATATATACTCTGGTATTGCTGAATGGGTGGTTGATCGTCCTAATCCTGTACAGCCTATTCAGGACTTATCTGTTAGACTTCGACCACATACCGTTAATCTCCCTGCAGTATTTTTTGACGGAGCTTGTAAGCATGGGCTCATGGGATGCGGTACGTGGATTAAGATCTCAAATAGAGAGAGGGTGCATATACATTTCAATGCTGGCAAGGGATCTAACAACAAAGCTGAGGTCATCGCTCTTTGGGGTGGTCTTCGTTTTGCCTTATACTTACAGTTATCAAATATTCATGTATATGGTGATTCTAGGATTGCTATTGGATGGATATCCGACTTACAGGCTTCTGTTCCTCCTGATCTATTTGGATGGGTATCCCGGGTTCGTCGCTTATGGATTCAGCTCAATAGACCGGCCATTTCTCACATTTACAGAGAAAACAATACGAGAGCAGATGGTCTCTCTAAGATGGGACTAAGTACAGATTTTGGCACTATGCAGGTTCAGCTATTCCGTGATGGTCTCATTTATTGGGAGACTGACATAGAGATTCCTTAAGTCGCTCCAGTCTTATCTTTTTGCTCTTCTCACCTCCATATCAGGACGCTTGTTCTTTTTTGCAGGGTTTTTGGATCTTAGCTTTCTCCCTGGAGTACGTGAGATTACACTGTCATATTTCACTAATGGTGTATTGTAGCCCTCGGCACATCGTCTTCAGGCGAGCGTGGGCACCACTCTGGTGCTTTGACTTGGCAAATGCCTGGTTTTCATGGTTTACATGTTATGGTGTATTTGTTCGTTGTCTTCGGTTTCGTATGCATCCTTTCAAGCGAGCGCGGTTCTGATCAGGCGAGCGTGAATCCTCTCTAGCGTGCGGGAGTAATTTTGGATTGGCACCTTATGCTGTCTTATCTTGATATGAGGTTTCACTCTTATTTTCGTCTCTGGACTGATTAATCATTCTTCATGTCTTTTTATATGTGACCAATACGCCACTTTCTATGATTTTGTGGTCTACATATCAGCATATTTTCTCATATCACCTTCCTCATACATTTAATCTCTGGAGGATGTGTATATTCTGATCCATCTTTCCCTTTCTGCTCGCTTATTTAGCTGAGCATTTTTGAATATGGACGGGTTTGTTCTATGATGATGCTAGCCACCTTTTGGCTGCCTCTGGTTGGGATCTCGCTGTATGTCTATACAGCTTGAGATGTATTTGGACTATGTACTGTTTTATATTAATATATCACAGCGTTTTTTTCTTCTGAAAAAAAAAAAAATTTCTTAAGTTAATTTATTGTCCATCATATGTTTCATGTTTTGTAGTTGAAATGCTCATTTCTTAAGGTTCATGAATGCTTAAATAAGTAAATTTTCTTAAGCTAATTTATCGCCACCCGCTCAAAGTGTGGGATCAACAAACAGTAATTGATTTTCCTTGGTAGATTTGTTCATATATGTCCTTTTTTATTGTGATGGGTCACTGCAACATATTAGTGCTAGTGGCTACAAAGAATTAGAAAAATATTTTTTGTGATTTTCTTAAAGAAGAAATTCCAAAAAAAAATTGTGTTTTGTCAAAAAAAAAAAAAAAGTGTTTCCATGTATATCTTGTGTTTCATGATTTACAATTATTAGAGATCACATGTGATTGTTTTCTTATGATTCATGAATGTTAAAATAAGTAAAAATTGTTTTATACTAATTCACCACCCTTTTATTAATATTAGTGTGTTCAAAATGTAGTACCACCAATAAATGGTATTGACCCATCCAAATCGATGATGAGAAACTATAAACAAATCTACTTAGTTTAAACAATTAGTGTTGGTAAAAAAAAATTTCTCCCTATATTACATTACTTAAATGAATTAAATATATTGCATAAGCACAAATGAATAAATAAAAGTCTGTTGAATATGGTTTGTCAAGTTTTTGAAAGTAGCCTATTAGTATAACCCTTACCAAATTTTAATTTAGGAATGCAATGCTCATGCTTGTGTTTGTGGAGATCCTCGATAAATTAAGAAAAAATAATTAGGACTAAATAAATCTTAACTAAATAAAATTATTTTGCTAATTCTCATGATTGTAAATCCAGCCTTCATAAGAAGATTTAAAACCACTATTAAAATTAGAGCCAAAATAACATCACCGAACCCAAATGTTGGTTCAAATATACATTTATTTCTACTACAATGACTACGACCAGTAAATATGAAAGCAAATGAAATAAACTATTGTGTATCTAATTTGTGATCGAGGTCATTCACGGTGATTATGATAAAGACCAAATTAAATTATTTACAATGGAATCATTTCTACAAGAATCTATTTTGGATCTAATCTTGATTATTATGATCAGAACCAAATACCTGATTTACAATGAGTTCTTTACATATTTAGCCAAGGTTCCCTACTGCAACCTCCGGTTGATGAATCGACGTTGAATTTTTAACCAATGGTTGGGAGATTTGAGATTCTGTGGATATGCTTCGTCTGAACCAATATGGACTGTTGCACAATTTTAATTTAAAGGCCCGTCGAAAATTGAATTGGAAGAACCACTGTGCGTTAAGATGCACAACTTGGCTGATCTGGATGTGGTGACCATTTATGTTATATAATTTAAAATTAGATAATAATAAATAACTATTAATATTAAATAATAATGATTATAAATAAATAATTATAATGATATAGTTATAAGTATAATGAAAATTTTATTTATTATAATTATTTTTAATTTTAAGTATTATAGTTGTTTTTTTATTATTATTTTTATTGTTATATATTTATTAATGGTAGATATAAATGAAGTTTTTGGCTGTATCAACTACATTAATATTTTTAATGTTGTTATACTAGTTATACAAGTAAGTTCCATAGATACATAGAATTTGTGCTCACCAATATTGTAACAAAATTCAAAACAATAAGAAACTCTCAAATTTCTAGGAGGTTGTAGATCATTAGTGGGACTGGAGTGGGTCTCCACAAACTTATGACTAGAGGTAGAAATAGCTTACTTCTGGACACAGGTATGACTAGAGATAGCAATAAAAATGTTTTGAAATAATTAACCATGGAATATCATGGATAATGCAAAGAATGGAGTTTAAGGTGGGGCATTGAAAGTTTAAACATGCCACATGGAGTATCCATTGAGGTAGGCTTATCTAAAAGCAACTGTGTCAAGATCTCAAGGGTTATACTCTCTTTTCCTTTTCTCTCTTAAGTAAATTTGCTTGGATTTACTCATGAAAATGGATAAGATCAACATTGTAACCTATTGTAGAGCGGATTTGTCAATGAATATTCCCATGTCAATATTACTTTCAAAGTTAAAAATTTTAAATGCGAATGTTATTGTCTTTCGGATTATTGATGTTGTTTGAGCATAAACACACACACATATGGAGAGACAAGGACATAATAATGAAACAATAGTAAACAATGCATGGAACATAGAATATATATTACTAAACAGAGTGAATACAACAAAACTAACCCTAACCTAAATGGTTGAATAAGCTTGCATAGAGAGTGTAGTGCCTAACTTCTCATTATAACTTGTTAAACAGTAAAAGTTCTTAATATCTAACCCTTCATAACTTGATATATGGTGAAAGCTTTTAATACCTAACCTTTCACCACTAGCTATTTAGTGAAATATCTTGTTAACCAGCCTTGAAACCTTCTTATAATGTATAAATTGAAACTTGAAACATTTTTTGAGAAAAACCTCAAAACCATTATTATGTAATTTCAATCAAAAAATTTATTTGATATAGAAATTAAACCTAAAACCTTTGTTGAGAAAATCTTAAAAACCATTATTATAGAATTTCAATAAAAAAATCATTGATTGAAATTAAGCTATCCTCCATTATAAACATTTGAAGCCTATACTTATTAACTTTTTGTGATTGTGTCATTTTTTTATGATTTGAGAACAAATTTCAACATTATAAGTGATGAAATAAATATATAATGAAATATGAATATATGAAACAATAATGTATTTTCTTAACTATGAAATATAATTTCTTTACAAGTGCTCCTTCATGCAAGGGCTCAATTGTCTCCTATCTATGCTTAAATTTTTGAATCTTATTGAGAATTGCTTCACAATTGTAACCAGCTTTTGTAGAAACTATATTTTGGCTTTTAAAAGCAAAAATGTCTTCTCTCATAACTACCACTACCTCGTAGTATTTTATCACAACTATGATCCACCGCACCTTTTAAAATTATGGTTTTGTATAAACCCATTAACATTTCTTCATAATCCGTATCACCTGTTTCTCCCACAAAAACATGCATGTTTGCTATGTCCAAACCCCATCGAACAAAAAACACCTATAATACCAATAATTACCTTGTTAGTATCAAATTGAGAACTTCGCCACGAAGGCATCTATGTCAACTTCATAAAACATAAAACATCAAGACATACGATAATATTATAGAAAAACATGCAATCTTTACGAGATTATCTGACACAATGTGATGGTCATAGAAAATGACGAGGAAATGGGGATAAAAAAGAGATAAGATAATTTTTCAATAATAATATTACACACTCTATTTCAAATGAGAAGTAAAGACTTCGAAGTTTTAACATTTCCCAAATATCCAATCAAACGAAACAGAGATGATCATTTTTCAAAAAGCTTCTGAAATATTAAAGCTACCGTTATAGCGCTTACCATTTTTTATTGGAAAATGTTTAAGATAACTAATTGGTTTTAAACTAAAGGGGTGTTAAAACATAATGTTTTACATAAAACAATCCAGGTGAACACTTTATTTTAATGGTGCCTGAATTTATACTAAAGTGTAAGTGCATAGAATTATATAGACAAAAAAATGTACACTAGTGTAGATCACCGACAAAGAAATTTACAAAGAAGCATCACCAGCACCAGAGAAAACTTAATCAGTGATGAAATAATAATAATTAAATTTAATTCGGTACTTTTGAAACTGATTTTTCATTGATCAAACCCTTTATCTAATCAATTGGATTGTGACTTCTGAAAAAAAAAATATTACAAAAATATCATATTAAGACCTTCCAAACAATTGTTTATTCATGAAAAATAAAATTCTTCACCCAATTGCAATATAGACCACTCCCACTGCATAAAAATATAAACCCCCTGCAATATAGACCACTCCAACTGCCAAAAAAATATAAACTCACATGCATGATTCAGTAAAACATGCTACTTTCTATTCCTATGGGCATGAGCCTTTCTACTCATAAGGGCATTATTCTCAAACCACCACAATGGAAAAAAGTATAAGCATACCTCAAAGCTTGAGAACGGGAAGTAAGAAGTATAATCACATGTAATTGCGTGGAATTTCGACAAACAATAGGCCGATATCTGAGACCCCGCATTCTTAACATTTGATGGAATTCATCCACCTTCCGAACCTAAAAGCAAAAACCCACTTAATGGAAAAAGAGAGATTCGATAAAAAAGAACGATGCATCCTCTTGTGAGCAGCGAAGGAGGAAGATGACCCACCGGAGAAGGCGACGTCATCTCTTCTTCTGACCAACCACAACAATTCCATGGGGTAGAAATAATTGGCGTGAATGTTATCTAAGAACTCCACTGAAAGTATAAAGGTTGATGTATTTTTGTTATATGCGGCACGATAGAATAAGATTTTAAACCTTAGCATAATGTTTTAATGTTTTATTTTTATTATTTACTTTTATTGCAGCACATGTTTTGTTTTAAATTTAGGTTATATATATTCTTGTGATATATAGATATATAGATATATATATATATATATATATATATATATATATGTTTTGAGTGAATTTAGAATTGATTGTGTAGTGTAATATGCTCGTAGGCAGAAGAAGAAAAAGACAGAGAGCAATATATAGTGAGTAAAAATTGTGTGAGGGTGTGTGCCCAAAATAGCTAGAGAGCAGAAAGATAGAGAGTTTGATATTCGCTATGTTTTGTAGTAGAAAAAGTTTGTTGTTGTTGTTGTTTTGAATCTAGAATACGAAAGTTCTGAGGAGGATTTCATTTTGTAACAGTCCAGTTTATTTATTAATGAAATATATTTTCTTAATGAAATATATTTTCTGCATCACATCTCTGTCTGCATCTTATTTAAATCTCTGTGTTTAAAAGAGGGATTTTTTTTATTCCTCTCTGTGTTTGGAATTGTTCAGAAATTCCAACATGGTATTAGAGCTAGTCCAGGCTCTTTGCGTTTGATAAATAAGTTGAAGGAAAAAGGAGTTTTATTGAAAGTTTCTCTAGCAGAGTGAAGGTTCAACAAAGCAAAGTCAGGTATTTATCAAAAATAGATTTTATTGTTTGCTGTTAATAGTACAGTCCAGAGAGATGTAAAAGAGAAGTCTCAAGAGTTTTAGAGATAGAGTTTATTTCTCAATAGAGAGATAGTTCGTTTAAAAACACACTCAAGTTTTTTTTAAAGCATAGTTTTGTAAGCTAGCTATGGCAGGAGCCAGCGCAAGCACTAGTGTAGGATATAATCAACTCCCACAGCTCAATGGGAAGAACTATGACTATTGGGCAATCACATTGAGAGCCCTATTTGCCTCTCAAGATTTATGGGAGCTAGTTGAAGATGGTCTAGAGGAATCAACAGATGAAAATGCATTTAATGTCTTAACACAGGAAGAGAAGGATTTTCTGAAGAGTAATAGGAAGAAGGACTCAAAATCCCTCTTCTATGTCTATCAAGCAGTGCATGAAAGTGTATTTCCAAGGATTGTAGTAGCCAAGAGGTCCAAGAATGCATGTGATACCCTCCAGACAACCTACCAAGTAATAGAGAAGGTAAAGACAACAAAGCCTTAATTAATGAGAAGGGATTTTGAAGTTATTTACATGAAAGAGTCTGATACAATAGACTCAGTCTTCACAGTGTTGATTGGGTTGGTTACCCAAATGAGATATCATGGAGAGACAGTAGAAGAAAGAAGAATAGTGGAGAAAGTATTGAGGAGCTTACCCTCAAGGTTTGATGTGATAGTAACAACCATTGAAGAGACAAAGGATCTCTTGTTGTTTACTATTGTAATATCTCGTTTTGGGGATATCTCTAAAACACGACAAAACTTTAACTAGAGATAGAATGGGAGGGAATTTACCGGATATGTCGCCTCTAAAAGAGTATGAGATCCGGAGGCTACCTGGCCGTTTCCAGACTCTGTCTAAGAGTGAGAGAAAAACACACCAAGCGGTATAGAACTATAGTGCTCAAACACAATAATAGAAATAGAAAGAGAATACAGCAGCTATGACAACCACGACAACTACGGCAACTCAACCAGAAAACATATAAAGAAAATGTTGGGCCATTTTATTAATCTGAGAAATGCAATGAAGTACAAGAGGTGATCTTACGCAAGGCAAGTGAGAAAACACTCTCATAAAAGACAAGAAATGGCTGCTCTAAGAACTGTGTCCTAGCTACTGGAAAAATGCCATGTAGCTGCTACTGCTAGAAGCAACTGAAGATTAGGGGCTGATCCCCTTGCTGGAATGAGATGAAAATCAGAAAACCTCCTCTCCTAAACAACCCCGACAATATCCACAAACCATTCCAGGAATGGCCGACCCCAGAAACAACTAGAAACTTCCTCCCCAGTGAATTATGCCGGCCTCCAAGGGACAGTGTAGTGGCTGGATAGAAATAGCTAAAATACTGCTAGAAACTCCGCCAAAAACCTCTGACAGGCAAATGCTGACCCTTTGCTTGAAATCCCGGTGAAATCACTTGCAGAAACCCCAATCCAAAGCTCCGCCACAAGGGGCTGCGTCCTCTCTCCCAGTGACTGTGCAATATATCTAAGCTCAAGCTCTGCAACAAACCCAAACAATGAAATAACTCACAAAACACTGAAAAACAAACCTTGCCCGAGCAGGCACTCGAAGTTCCCCGGGGCTAAGAGTGAGATCTCCGCACGGAGACACTCGGTGCACTAAACAGTGCTGCACATAGGCTAAACAGCTAGCATGCGAAAGAAGACCAAAGTCTCACTCCAAAATCAATAAATCCAGAATGAATCAAATGAGGAGGCTCCTCCATCTTTTATAGCGTTGGTTTCCCTCCAAAAAACAATGTAGGCTCTCTCTCCTCCACATACTCATCCGTATCTACGCAGAAGCTTGTAGAAACTTCTAGAGTGTACGTAGGCCCCCTCCTCTACGTGGTGTGTGGCCCCGCTTGACCCCCCTTGAGTCACAACATTGTGCTACTAGGCGGATGTCTTATTCTACTAAAGTGAGTTAGACCCTCTTTACTCAATTTTTTATTTGTCTACAACCCATATACAGAGAAACTATACAAAGTCAAATATTCCAATTAGCTATCGCTAATTAGGAATATTATAGTCCCCCCCGGCAAAATGTTGCTTGCCCTCAAGCAACTGAAGTGATGGATGCTACAGAATTGTCTCGCTCTCCCAAGTGGCATCCTCATCCGGCAAAAAATGCTTGTCCTCAAGCAATGCCTGAACAAGCCTCCTCTCTAGCTGATGCTCCCCACTGACACCGCAAAATGTGCCTCGGTCCTAGATGTGCCACTGAAACCTCTCTGACCTCTGCATCACCCTGATATGAAAGGATCTCTCAATGCCAAGATCCCAAACTGATCTCTCACCAACCAACAGTCCTCTCAGATCCCACAGCTCAGACTCCACCTTGGCCAATAACCGCCCAAGTCCCATAGCTCAGACTCCACGCTGCCTCTCGCTATGAATGATGCTCTAAGAGGCGAAGACCATGACCTATGCTGCGCTGTATCTATGAATGTGTAAGCTGTCCCATCAGCTGTGTACCAACTCATCACCTCTCTCCAATCCAAGTCCTGATTCAATCCCATGCTGATCCTGCTTTGCTAAAATCAGGATGGAGTGCTAAAGAAACAACAACTTGTGCCCCCTTGCCAGCTAGAATCTATAATATCTGCTATGTCCAAGGGCCCGTGCTCCAATGTGCTCCCTACGAAGAATACTGTACCATCAAGAGGGTACCAACTCATGATCTCTCGTCAGTCCATCCTGGAAGAAGAATCTGATGTAGCAACAACAACTACATATGGACACATGCCTGGAGTGTTGCTGCCAGCTCGTAATAAACTCCCACTGCTCTGCCCTGTCTGCCAATGAAAGCTACCTGTAGAAGGAAGCCCCTCTCTCTATAATGGGCCAAAGTGGGCAAGGTATGCTGCAAGCTCCATCGATGTACTCCTGGAGAGTGCTACCCACTAAAAACACTGCAACTCTACTGACTGCGAGTACATCTATCTACGCCTCATTCCTGTGTCGACCCACAGATGGATGCTCCACCATATCCAACATCTCTTATTGTCTACTAGCCCCCCGCAGAACAATCCCATCAACCTCCAACACCTCCAGAGGATATGGATCTACAACTGCTATCATCGTACTCGATGTAAATGCATCTGATTGCTCCTCCTCAATGGCTGACCTTGTGGTTAGCCGCATATCCATCACAGACTTGAGGTGAGCCTCCATATGGCTCTCCCCCAAAGGACTATCATGCATGATGTGCATAGCATCCTCCTCTACTGACTCAGGCTCCATCATATATAGCTCTGGCTAGATCGTCACAAGTGTCTCATCACCCAGAGCATCTAGAGTCCCCTGACTGCTCACCCTGTACATTGGAATGCAGCTCCGGTCTACTATTTCCATCTCTGTGTGACTGCTCTTGCTCCCCAGGAGCATCCTCAACTGATCCTATGGACTCATATGAAAAATATTCCTCACCCTGGCATACAGAAGGAATGCCCTCTTGTTCTACCTCCGCCATCTCATCTGCATTGAACATGCCATCCACCCTCTCGATAAAGTGTCGATACAGTGTCTGGAGACCAGACACATACTGGGATTCTACCTCTGTTGTACCCAGTATCCTCTACTCGTGCATGATCTTGACATGCCCTGAGGGAAAAGTGACGCATGTTTCCCTCATGACCTGCTCCCTAAGCATAGGCTCAACGATGACTGATGTGCCACCCTTGCATAGGATCATCTCATCCCCTAACCTGTGGCTGTCAACTAGCACATTGACCCAGTGCCACTGCTGAGAAGTCTCTCGCCTAGTTTGCTGAGTGCCATCCAAATATCTTGGGTGAGCCTTGCGTACCCCGCTGATCATGCCCAAAGTGCCAAAGGACAACAAAAAAATCGGCTATGCCCATGAGTGATGTAGAAGAGGGTTAGGTGCGTGAGTCCCCACAGATACCATCAAGTATCGCTCATATGTCTCCCCATCGATCCTGGGTGAAATACCCCCAAAAGTAAGCCCAGTGTCCCTGTTCGTGAGTCTCCCTGGAGGCAATGCTCTAAGACCCTGCTGTGCAGCACCATACGTCCTTGCATACCACCGATCATCCATGTACTCCTCAACATGCCACTACACACTGAGGCATACCCCTGTACACTACTGGATACCCCCTACTACTGTTGTACCACCCTGTACCGCCTCGTGCCCTGATTGTATCCAGGCATCGATCACTCCCTGCGTGCTCTCAATGTGATGTAGGGAACTCCTACTCCACAATGCAGTTCCACACACTATGGTACACCACCATGCCACTCCATGTCCACCGATAGTCCACTGCTCAATGCTAGAGGCTCCCACACATCCCTGGATGTGATGACCTAGAGTTGTGCCTCTACATGTCAGACTGCCCCCAATCGGTATCATCATCTCCACTGTCGCATTGCTTACCCGCCGAAGAATGGATCATCACTCCAAATCCTCCTCGAGGGGTCCGAGAAGTGAATCTCCCCATGTGTCAGTAGTGTTACCACCACTGCTTGGCTCTGCCATGTCCTCTGTGCCCCACACAAAAGTGGAGAATCCTTAGCCCCATACAAGGCGCCATCTGGTGGCCTGCCAATGCCACCTCCTCCGACAAGCTCCTGGCAAGGTATGTTGACCACCTCGTGATCCCGTGTATGAGTGTTGTACCAAGACAACCTAGGGAGTCTGCCGATAAACTGGTTGGCCACTGGAGCTGACCGAAACTCCCCTAGCGAATGCACATGCTCTACTGCTAGGCCAACTGTACCCTCCAAGACACAATCAACTGACCTACTTGGAAAACGACATGTGATCCCACGTAAATCCCAATGCCAGTCTGGGGTTCCAGTATTCCCAGCACCTGGAGACTCCTGCAACTCTAATCGTCTCATACCACTACCCAAGTCAACGTATGAGATCTAACTAGGTGGCTCCGCCTCTCTCTCTCCAGTGGGAAGAGGTGACCCAAAAATGTTGCTAGTCCCATCCATGCATGCCTGAAGGGGAATGATCTGACGCTCCAACATGCCCTCTAGTTGCACCATTAGGGAATCCAGTCATTCCCTAATGCGGGCCAACTTGGCTGCAGACTCAGCACAAGCCACTCTCATGCCCTCCAGCTCCTTGTCCTGCAACAAAATGGCCTCCCGTATGGACGTGGCCTTCCCTTTCAAAACTAGAAGGTCTGCTCGAAGCTGACGATACTGCTATCTACGACCATCATCCAATACCTCTGTATCTCTTAGTGCCTCATCGAATGTGGATAGATCTCCTGTCACCTCACCCATCTGTCATTTGCTGCTACCACCCAAAGACTCGGACACGACTCTGGTCATCACCTCATTGGATGGCTCTACTGGGGCAGGCTATACCTTCTCCACTACGATATCAACTGACACGGTCAAGGAGGTCTCCAATGAGGGTGAGTCCCGTGTCACACTAGGTGTATCCTCGAAATCCCTGCAATCCTGTGTGCCCTCATCCTCCATGTGCGAGGTAACCATTTTAATGGTTTCCCCCTCTGATACTCGATCAAGCTAGAAAGAGGCATCCAACTTCTCCACCCAAGCTTTTTCCAAATGCTTGGATGACCTGTCAAATGTCGGTAAATGGAATCTTCCCATTGTGCGCTGCCAGCCCCCGTCATGTGAGTGCTTGTTCCCTCTGTGAAAGTTGCGGGGTCGACTACCCCACTGGAGCTGAACAAAATCTCTGAATGGAAGGGCATCCCGTAACTCCTGCCCATATGCCTGATACTCGACGAAGTAATCACCCATGTGGCTAGGCTTTGGCTCCTGCTATGCTCCTGCCCCTGTGTCTGCACCCAGAAAAGTGGGCATCGTGGAACGTGTGGGTGTATGTGATGCCATATGCTGAGTGGCATCATGCTCCGGCAAATGGTGGGATGTGCTTGATCCCTTGCCAATCTGGAAACCCCTTGGGGTTTCACGCTGTCTAGCCTCTACAACAGTGAATCTCTATCCCATCACCTCAATCTGCCTTGAAAAATCCTGTACTGATTTGAGGAGCATCTCCCAAAATCTCTTCGCACCATCATCACCTGCCATCACCTCCTCCTGCTATGTGTCTACAGGCTCCTCAAAAACTGCACTCCTAGTCCAAAACTATAGTGCTACTTGACTTCGACCTCCAATTTACCCATTGAAAGCTACTTAGAAAATTCTAGGAATTTGGGAAGGTGATCCTTGCCCAAAACTCAGAAAAACCCAGAAACGGTTTCTTCTTATTCCAACCTTCAAAATTTAACCCTTTGTAGTTTGGCCCTCTTCCAATTTCATTTTCTGTCACTGTAGCTGCTACTGTCAATCATTGCCTTCAAAAATCCTAGAAAACCTCCGTATGGTCTCTTTTCCGATGTCATAGACCACAGGCTGAACCATAACTATGCTTTGATACCATTGTAATATCCCGTTTCGGGGATATCTCTAAAACACGACAAAATTCTAATAAGGGATAGACTGGGAGGGCATTTACTGGATATGTTGCCTCTAAACGAGTACGAGATCTGGAGGCTACCTGACCCTTTCTAGACTCTATCTAAGAGTGAGAGAAAAACACACTAAGTGGTATATAACTATAACACTCAAACACAATAATAGAAATAGAAAGAGAATACAGCAGCTACAGCAACCACGAAAACTATGACAACTCAACCAGAAAACATATAAAAAAAATGCTAAGCCATTTTATTAATATGAGAAATGCAATGAAGTACAAGATGTGATCTTGCGCAAGGCAAGTGAGAAAACACTCTCAGAAAAGATAAGAAATAGCTACTATAAGAACTGCGTCCCAGCTGCTGGAAAAATGCTGTGTAGCTGCTACTGCTGGAAGTGACTGAAGATTAGGGGCTGATCCCCTTGCCAGAATGAGATGAAAATTAGAAAACCTCCTCTCCTCAACAACCTCAACAAGATCCACAAACCATTCCAGGAATGACCGACCCCAGAAACAACTAGAAATTGCCTCCCCAGTGAATTAATATGGCCTCTAAGGGACAGCGCAGTGGCTGGATAGAAACAGCTAAAATACTACTAGAAACTCTGCCAAAAACCTTCGACAGGAAAAGTTTAATCCTTTGCTCGACATCACAACAAAATCACCTACAGAAACCCCAATCCGAAGCTCCACCACAAGGGACTGTGTCCTCTCTCCCAGTGATTGCGCAATATCTCTATGCTCCATCTCCACAACAAACCCAAACAATGAAACAACTCACAAAACACTGAAAAACAAACCTTTCCCGAGCAGGCACTCAAAGTCCCCTGGGGCTAAGGGTGAGATCTCCGCACGGAGACACTCAGTGCACTAAACAGTGTTGCAAACAGGCTAAACAGTCAGCGTGCGAAAGAAGACCAAAGCCTCACTCCAAAATCAAGAAATCCAGAATGAATCAAATGAGGAGGCTCCTCCATATTTTATAGCATTGGTTTCCCTCCAAAACCCAATGTGGCCTCTCTCTCCTCCACATACTCATCCTTATCTGCGTAGAAGCTTGTAGAAACTTCTAGAGTGTACATAGGCCCCCTCCTCTACATGGTGTGTGGCCCCTCTTGACCCCCCTTGAGTCACAAAGTTGTGCTACTAGGCGGATGTCTTATTCTACTAAAGTGAGTTAGACCTGCTTTACTCACTTTTTTGTTTGTCTACAACCCATATACGGAAAAACTATACAAAATTGAATATTCCAATTAGCTGTCGCTAATTAGGAATATTACAACTATTGATGAGCTATATGCATCACTAATTACACATGAAAAAATATTGGGAAGAACAACAAAATCATGTTTGGAGCATGCCTTCAAGACCCAAATTTCCTTTGGAAGAGGAAGAGGTCAAGGAAAAGGAAACTACAGAGGAAAAAATAGAGGCATAAGCCAGAATTGATGAGGAAGAAACAACCCAGCAAATATAAATGGAAGGGGCAACAATCAAAATCAGAACCAAGGCCAAGGCAGCAACTAGCAAGGAGGACAAAATCAATCACATGGACAAAGGTATGATAAATCTCAAGTCCAATGTCATTACTGTAAGAAGTATAGGCACTATGCCAATGAATGTAGGAAGAAAGAGAATGACATGGGTAGTAGAACCAGTGCAAATTTTACTAAAGAAAATATGAGTCAAGAGAAGTTGTTTTTAACATGTAATATGGCTGAAGAAAAGAGTGAAGATATATGGTTTCTAGATTCAAGATGTAGCAACCATATGACTGGAAACATTTCTTATGTTTTCCATGATTAATGAAAATGTAAAGTCTCAAGTAACATTGGGGACAAACAGTAAAAACTTTGTCATGGGAAAAGACAGAGTGAGCGTTTTGAAAAAGAAAAGAGATAGAAAAACCATATCATATGTTTATTATGTGCCTGGTATGAAGTGTAACCTTTTGATCATTGGACAACCCATTTAGAAAGGCTAAAATGTTTTCTTTGAAAATGATGTATGCACCATCATGGATAAAACACCAAGAAAGCAATTCATTGCACAAGTGAAGATGACAAGGAACAAAATTTTCCCTCTCAAGATAAGAGCAGATTTGAAGAAAGGAGCTGAAATGGAAGTAGTGACACAAGAGACATTCCAAAGAGAAGCAAATGATGAAAGTTGGTTATGGCATTTGAGATTTGGACATCTCAACTTTGGAGGTCTGAATTTGATGCATAGGAAAGGAATGGTAAAGGGATTACCATTGATTGAGAAACCGGATATCCTATGTGAAGGCTGCATCTTGGGAAAACAACATAGAGAACGATTTCCATCAGGAAAGAGCATAAGGGCAAAAGCACCCTTAGAAATTGTCCATTCAGATTTGTGTGGACCAATGCAAACACCATCACTAGCAAGCAACCACTATATGCTGACTTTCATTGATGATTACACATGAAAAACATGGGTTTATTTCTTGAAATATAAGAGTGAAGTGTTTGAGAAATTTTTCCACTTTAAAGCTCTTGTAGAGAAACAAAGTGGGCAGGATATTAAGGTCTTAAGAATAGATAGAGGAAGAGAATACATCTCCAAATAATTTCTGCATTTTTGCAGAGAAAATGGGATTCATAAGCAATTTATAGCGAGGTATATACCACAGCAAAATGGAGTTGCTGAAAGGAAAAACCGAACCATCATGGACATGGTCAAAAGTATGTTGAAGGAAAAACATTTTCCAAATGAACATTGGGCTGAAGCTATACATTGTGCAACGTATATTTTACATAGATGCCCAAACAAAGCTATAATGAACAGAGTTCCAGAAGAAGCGTGGAGTGGCATAAAGAAGCATGTCACCCACATGAGAATTTTTGGTTGTGTGGCTTATGCACACATTCCGGATCAACTAAGGAAGAATTTGGACAGTAAGGTGGAGAAGTGCATATTTATTAGATATAGTGAAGAATCCAAGGCATACAGATTTTATAACCCATCCACCTAGAAGTTTTTTATCAGCAGAGATGTACCATTTATTGAGGAAGAAGCTTGGGATGGAAGCATTGAGAAAACAGTGAATGTTAAAATTTGTTTGTTTCATGATGATAATGAGGAAGAAATGGCTGAAATACATCCCTCATTAGTAGCACCACCTCCACCAACAAAAGGACAGCAAGGGACATCACAAGTAGGTATGAGAACACCCTTGAGAAGTAATGACAATGGTCGTCCAAGCACACCACAAGGAGGAGATTTGAGTGCTTCCACAAGTACAAGTACACCAAGTGAAAGAGGAATCAGATTTAGAAATTTGAATGAGATTTATGAGCAAGAGGCAGCAAATGAAGGTATGAACTCTTTATTTGCATTTTATTTTCATGTAGAGGATCCTATTCATTTTGAAGAATTAGTGACAGATAAGAAATGGATAGATGCTATGGATGAAGAAATAAATTCCATAGAGAAAAATAATACATGGGAATTGGTTGATCTCTCAAAAGGTAAGGAAGTTATTAGAGTGAAATGGGTTTATAAGACCAAAACCAATTTTGAAGGTAAGATTGAAAGGCACAAGGTTAGACTTGTTGTCAAAGGCTATAAGCAGCGACAAGGAAGAGATTATGAAGAAACATTTGCACCAGTAGCAAGAATGGAAATGGTAAGAGTAGTGATAGCCATAGCAGCACAACACAAGTGGAAAGTTTACCAAATGGATGTTAAATCATCATTCCTGAATGGAGTATTGATGGAAGAGGTTTATGTTGAAAAACCTCTAGGCTATGAGAAAGAAGGACAAGAGCACAAAGTTTGTAGATTGAAGAAATCTCTTTATGGGCTGAAACAAGCACCAAGAGCATGGTACAACAGGATAGATGCCTATCTATTGGAAAATGGGTTTGAAAAATGTGAAGGAGAACCCACATTATACATCAAGGAGAAAGATGGTAAGATTATCATTATTGTTTTGTATATTGATGATGATATATTCGTAGGTAATGATGCTTACCTCATTGAGAATTTTAAAACAGTGATGAAGGATGAATTTGAGATGACCGATATGGGATTGCCGAAATACTTTCTAGGAATAGAAGTAGAGAAAAATGAAAATAAAATTTTTATTTCTCAAGAAAAGTATGTGAATGAAGTTTTGGAAATATTTAATATGCAGGATTGCAAGGCAGCTGTAACTCCAATTGTCATGCAATTGCAATTGAGCAAAGAAGACAACAACAAATATTTTGATCCAAGTTTGTATAAGAGAATAGTTGGTAGCTTCATGTATTTGAATACAACTAGGCTGGATATTATGCATGTTGTGAGTTTAATTTCTAGATTTATGGAAAGGCCAAAGGAGGCACATTGGCAAGCAACAAATATAATTCTGAGGTATGTGAAAGGAACAAAAAGGTATGGTATTTTATAAACTGCTTTAAAAAATTAGGAATTGATTGGATATATTGGCAGTGATTGGGATGAAAGTATAGATGACAAGAAAATCACCTTTGGATATGTTTTTAATATGGGTTCAGGAGCCATTTCATGGACTTCTAATAAAAATCCCATTGTGGCTTTATTTACAGTAGAGGCAGAGTATGTGGCAGCTACAACAGTAGCATGTCAAGTAGTTTGGATGCGAAGAATGTTAAGGAGTTTTTGTCATGAATAGGTAAATGGCACAACAATTTATTGTGATAATAGCTCAGCTATAGAATTATCAAAGAATTCAGTATTTCACAAGAGAACGAAATACATTGATGTCAAGTATTACTACATCAAAGAGTTAGTGAGAAAAGGAGAAATTGTTTTACAACATTGTAGAATAGAAGACCAATTTGCTGATATACTGAAGAAGCCATTGGGGCATAAAAGTTTTAATTATTTGAGAAAATTTCTGGGTATGCAAGAAAATACAACAATTGTATTTAAGGGGGAGTTTTGAAGTATTAAATCCAACTGCTGCACAGACAACAGCAAGACGACGAATTAAATTGTGATGGGAAATTTAAAGTACAACAACAACAAGTTTATCTTGGTATGATCTTCATGCTACTTCTGCTTTAACCATTTACATACCATCCATAACCAGCCATAAATTCTTTACCAACTACATTTAATGCACATCAACCATCATTCTGATGACATCCTCTTGTGAGCAACAAAGGAGGAAGATGACCTACTGGAGAAGGTGACATCATCTCTTCTCTAGACCAACCACAACAATTCCATGGGGTAAAAAGAACTGGCGTGAATGTTCTCCAAGCACTCCATGGAAAGTATAAAGGTTGATGTATTTTTGTTATATGCGGCATGATGGAATAAGGTTTTAAACCTTAGCATAAAGTTTTAATGTTTTTTTTATTATTTACTTTTACCACGACACATGTTTTGTTTTAAAATTAGGTTATATATATATATATATATATATATATATATATATATATATATATATATAACCTAATTTTAAAACAAAACATGTGTCGTGGTAAAAGTAAATAATAAAAAAAACATTAAAACTTTATGCTAAGGTTTAAAACCTTATTCCACATGTTTTGTTTTAAAATTAGGTTATATATATATATATATATATATATATATATATGAAATATTTATAATATATATACATATGTAATGTAATATGTTGAGTGCATTTAGAATTGACTGTGTAGTGTAATATTACCAAAGGCAGAAGAAGAAAAAGACAGAGAGAAATATACAGTGAGTGAAAACTGTGTGAGGGTGTGTGCCCAAAATATGCAGAGAGCAGAAAGACAAAGAGTTTGATATTCGCTGTCTTTTTTGGCAGCAGAAGTTATTTGTTGTTGTTGTGAATCCAGAACATGGAAGTTCTGAGGAAGATTTCATTTTGTAACAGTCCAGTTTTTTTATTATTGAAATATATTTTCTGCATCACATCTCTGTCCGCATTTTATTTAAACCTTTGTGTTTAAAAGAGGGATTTTTTTTATTCCTTCGTATGTTCAGAATTGTTCAGAAATTCCAAAAATGACGACATTCACTCCATAGGTTTTGGTTTCCTACAAGCTCCAAAAATGCATTTTCTATGGCCTTCTGATCATGGGGATCAACTAATAGACCATTGTTCAAAGTCTGCAAAATATTTCAGAAACAAAGATTTTTTTAGAGCTTTTCTTTTCAAAAACATCAGTTTCGAAACTAAAAAAAGTTCATGGAAACTTGGTGTGCTCATCAAAATTATTGCTAGAGCCCAGTGAAAACGAGGTGGAAACTCAAAATATCCATCGGAAACTGCACCATACAACTATTATAAAATATAAAATATTGTACCTTTTGTATGTCCGTAGGTCCTCCATTCTTTGTAGCTACCATTGGTAAACCATGCACAGCTGCTTGCCAATTACACATAAAATTTTGTACAAAAAAACTCAATTTAAAAGAAAATTATACTGCCCCCCAAGAGAAATCTGACAGACATTGGGCCACATAATTGACTACATAATTAAATAAAAAATAAACAATCCCTAAAGCAAAAAACATACATAAAAAAATAAAAAATCGCTAAAACAAAAAACATACACTTAGTTACTAAAATGTTGATTGGAGAATTTTGATACCTCAATGAGAGTGAGACCAAAAGGTTCTACTAGAGCTGGATTAATAAACACACACTGTTAACAAGCAAAAAACAATTTAATACTACAAATAATTTACTCTATTTATGGTAGATAGTTCATTCCATAACTAAAATAGAGAGACTCTCTAGAAACAAAAGCACCTTTGTTTTTGCAGCGAGGCGGTAAATTTCTGGAACATTGGATTGTTTGTGATGCTTTGGGTAAGAAACATGTCCATACAATTCATACTTATCTATCAGCTTCAAAACTGTTGTTAGAACAGTTGCATTACCTCCAGACATTTCATTGATATCATCTCTGTTTCCCATTACTAGTGTCTGCATTAACAATTTTATGTGTAGTTAGTTTATGATTTTGTAGACAATATGTGAATTATGGACATTTTTTCATGTGCATGCTGCATAAGATATTGATACCAACTAAACCAACATAAACATCAAAGTCATTATATAGGCTCAAAAGCAAAGTTTCTGACCAAATTTGCCAGCCCTTTTAATGGTCGAAATTCTCCAAATGTTTTGACTAGAGTTGTGAGATTTTTTTTGGGATCAAGCCTTGATAAAGCAAGGATCATGGGTTTGTGAAAAAACACATTACCTGTGGCCAAAAAATAATTAGAAATAAAGTGAAGATGACATATAATGATGGAGCAAATCTAGCTATGAATTCTTGAAATGTCAGCTGACGCGTATTGGATTGATAAGAATGATTTACCCCTCACCATATGGGTCACAAGGCTCTAGGAGATGGGTTATCATCACCATTGATCAAATCTGCAAGGTCTCCATCAGCTTCTGTGGGTTCTTGGTGTACAACGATAACATTGCTGAAGTCCAACCATGAGGTATAACCTGGGAAAGAAGCAGCTTAGCAATCTCTATTTCTATAAATATCATATCACAACTTTCAGAAAGGTTAAATAAAATACTTGAATAAGATTTATTCCAAGATAAAAAGTGAAAAATATTATGCATAGATACTATGTTTCATCAGTTAGCATTTTCATATATACTTCTTTCCTCTTACATACTAAAATTTGGAACGACTCTGTCTACATAAACCATCCTAGTGCAACTCAGGCCAATGCCAACCCATTTGGAATTATGACTGAATAAATTTAAGTATGTGCTTGATAAAGGTAAGTCACCACCATTCGGGGCATGTACTAACGATGGAAACTCACTTTTCGCTTTTCATGGTCTCTTAAAATCTTTTCAATTTTGACATCAAAGCCATCATAGAGCCCCCATTGCCCCACAATTTCCTGCTCTGTACTCGTGATTACAAGTTCTGTAGCATCTAAAGATCATTCTTCTAGTTCAATATGTCACATTATTTTGTAAGTTGCATTGATTTCCTCTTTGGACTGCCTTCCTTGCTCCAAAATGTAGGTTTTAACCCTGTATAAAAATTATCAGGAAATGAATCTTAAAAAATAGAAAATAAACAATAGCAAGAGCATAAAATATAAAATAGATATATATAGAGATTTTCCCCTAGATCCAAAATTGGGACGTCCAGCTTGATTTTTCATTATATTCCTTTTAGTGTTATAACACATATATATACATGTCGAAGCATACATAAACCCCAACCCATTAACACTCGATTAGAACATAAACGTAGTTCCTTTGACTGGATCTACAAAATACTAGGGGCTGAAAACCGTCATGCCGCAAAACCATGTGCAAACCAATGCATAAAACCATGGGCGGGTTCACCCACAGAAAAATAAGTTCCAATTTTTTTCCCCCAGGGTGCTGCACTGGACCCCAAACAAGGGGGGGCTATTGCCCCCATTGTGACTCCCTTGCACGTGACTAGTCGTGGAAAGAATATAACAAATAGCCAACATTCTTCCACTTGTTGTTTTCTTTCCGCAAGGGGCCACATGAGAGCTTAGTCATTAGCCCAGCTTTGCAACACCCATTGTTTCTCTACACCAAGAGAACTTCTGAGTGCTCACAAACTTTGTCAATGCATTTATAACATTATTCAAAGTGTCCACCTTTACCAATAACACCCTTTTAGCCTCAACCATATATCTCACAAAGTGATATTGAACATCAATTTTCTTTGTCTTTGAATGATAAGCAGGGTTCTTAGCCAAGAAAAATTCACTTTGCCTATCAGAGTCTATCCTTATAGCTTGTTGCACCAACCGCATACTTGAACATAGTCTCTGCAACCAAACTGCTTCCTTGCTTTCATGAGTGGCTACTATGGATTCTGCCTCTTTAGCCTTTTACTAATCCAACAGACTACACCTCCAAATAGGCTAAACACATACCCACTTGTAGATCTTCTTTGGTCCAGATCTCCAACCCAGTCTACATAAAAAAGACCACGAATGTCCAACACTCTTTCCAATTCTGGTATTCCCTGGTAGCACAATCCATAATCACTAGTGCCATGCAAATATCTGAAAATCCGCTTCACTGCTGTCTAATGCTCCTTCCCTGGGTTTCACATAAACCTGCTCAATACTCCCACTTCATGTGCAATGTTTTGTCTAGTACAGACCATTGCGTACATCAGGCTACACACTACACTTGCATATGGAACACGAGACATATACTCCTCTTCTTCTTGTGTCTTGGGACACTGTTCAGCAGACAACTTTACACCTACAGGAATCAGAACATTCACCGGTTTACTATCCTGCATATTGAACCTCTACAATATAGTCTCGACATACTTCCTTTGGTTTAACTAGAGCTTCCTCTTTGCCCGATCTCTCTTAATTCCATGCCCAAAATATAGTTTGCAGCACTAAGATCCTTCATGTTGAATTTGGAGAACAGTTGGGTCTTCAAATCTTGGATAATTTATTTTTCATTTCTAATCAACAACATATCATCCACATACAAGACCGAATAAATAACATCATCACTAATTAATTTAAAATAAAAACAGTGATCCTCCTTTCTTCTGGTAAAGCCAAGTCCCCGTATATAGGTATCAAATTTCTGATACCACATCCTTGATGACTGTTTTAACCCATACAAAGACTTCTTTAACTTGCATACCAGTTCATTCTTACCCTTCACCATAAAGCCTTCAGGTTGCTTCATGTATATCTCCTCTTCCATATCCCCATGAAGAAATCATGTCTTCACATCTATTTGTTCTACCTCAAAATCAAATGCAGTAGCGACATATAAGAGTAGTCTAATAGAAGTAACCTTGGAAACAAGAGAAAAAATATCACCATAATCAATTCCCAACACTTGGGAATAACCTTTTGCTACTAATCAAGCTTTGTATTTCTCCAACTTGCCTTATACATTCATCTTATTCTTAAACACTCATTTGCTCCCGATGGGCTTCCTTCCAGCTGACAATTCTACCAGATTCCATGCCTCATTTTTGTGCAAGGATGCCATTTCATCAACCATGGCCTCCTTCCAGAGTTTTCCATCCTCTGAATCTACTGCCTCCCTGACAGTTCTGGGATTATCATCATTTATAGTTAAAAAAAAATTTGAACAGAAAGCAGATGGAATATACCTTTTTGGTTGTCTTCTTTCCCGAATTGATCTTCTCATAGCTATAGTTTGTGGCTCTTCCTCTTCTGAGTCTTCTTCTATTGTAGAGTCTGATTCATCCTCCTTTAGCTCAAACTCTACCTTCTTAGGTTCCTTTGGTAGGAATTCATGTTTAACAACATCTTTCACCTCTCTAAACACCACATCTCATTTGTACACAACCTTCCTTGTTTCTGGGTTCCGAAACTTGTAACCCTTTAAACCATCCTTATACCTAATAAAGATGCACCATTCAGATTTATTATCCAACTTGGTCCATTTCTCCTTTGGAACATGTACATATGCATCACATCCAAATACCCTCAGATGTGAAAGAGAGGGTTTCTTACCAGTCCATACCTCATGTGGAGTCTTATCCTCCAATGTTGATGAAGGTGATCTATTAACCAAGTAACATGCATTCTCCATTGCCTTTGCCCAGAATTATTGTCCTAACCCGATACCACTAAGCATGCTTCTTGCCTTTTCCATCAGTTTTCTATTCATTCTTTCTGCAACTCCGTTTTGCTAAGGTGTGTATGGAGTAGTATTATGCCGTATTACCACACTTCTTACAGAACTCTTCAAATTCCTTCTTGCAGAACTCCCCACCATTATCTGTCCTCAACACCTTTATCTTCTTCTCTGTCTGGTTTTTCACCAGAGCCTTAAATTATTTAAATCTGTCAAAGACTTCAGATTTCTTGCTCAAGAATTATATCCATGTATTCCTTGAGAAGTCATCTATGAATGAAACATAGTACACAGACTTATCTAGTGATGGAACCGACATAGGTCCAAACACATCACTATGCACAAGCTCTAATATCTTGTTCGCCCTCTTAGCACCAGAAGGAAAACTCACTCGATTATGCTTCCCATATACAAAATGTTCACAGAAATCGAAATCTGGAGAGCTATTATACATACCTTCTACCATAACATTTCCATGGAGTATCCAAAGGCCCTTATCTCCAATATGTCCAAGCCTTTGATGCCATAGCATGGTATTTTCTCTAGAGACCACTAGGATTTCCGCTCCACTTTCGAGAACCACAGAACTGTTGCACCCATCAATAATAGTGCTTCCCTAAAGCTTGTACAGAGTTCCAATCCGAACTCCCCACATTAATACCAGTGCTCCTCGAACCATCTTACAAGTATCTTTCTCAAAAACTATTTTTACAACTACAACATCCATATTGCTTATAGAAATCAGATTTCTGGCCAATGCAGGAATGTGCAGAACATCGGGAAGTGTTCTAATCCTTCCACCTTGCAGCTTCAGCTTAAATTTTCCACGTCCAACGATTTTGGGCTTCCTATCATCTCCTAAGAAGAAATCATTGCCATCATATTCTCATACTCACAGAACCACTCCCTATGGGGAGTGAAGTGAAAGGATGCACCCGAGTCAATCAACCAAGACTCATGATATACATGTGTATTTGAAGAAGAAGCCAAATACACATCCCCACCTTCATCCGTGGTGGTTTTTACCTCTACAAAAGGAGCATCATCAGATCCCTTTCCTTTCTCAGGAGCTTTAGATCTGTAGTCCTTTTTGTAGTGCCCTTCATTTCCACATTTCCAACACACCTTTACAAACTTTCCAGGAGATTCAGGTCTCCCTCTAGATTTAGATATCCCACTCGAAACCTTATTCTTGTTTCTATTCTGGGATCTTCCTCGTACAGATAAGGAATATCCATTCTGACCCTCCATATTTCTCCATCTCATTTCCTATGACAACAAGGCTGAGACAATGTCATCAAAATTCAAGGTAGTTGTATTGCTACCTATTGCGATAACCAGACTATCCCACGAATCTGGTAGAGAACACAAAAAAATGATGCACTTATCTTCATCTGAGATTTTATTATCAACAGATGATAGCTGGCTTACCACAGTATTGAAGGTGTTCAGATGCTCTGTCACCGAGTTTCCATCCTACATCCTTAGGTTATACAACTTTTTCTGCAAGAACAATTTATTCACCAGAGACTTAGATTGGTACAAAGTCCCTAGCTTATCCCATAAGGTCTTCATCGTAGCTTCCCCAAATACATTCAACAATAATGAATCTGAGACACACAAACATATTGTGCTCTTTGCCTTCTGATCCAGCTTCTTCCAGTCTTCATCTGACATTTTTATTGGTTTAGTACCCAGATCTACCATGATCCATTGCTCCTTATCCACCATCATATCCTCCATAATCAGCTTCCACAACTCAAAAATTTGACCATTAAATTTTTAGATCTCTATCTTCCTACCTCTCACCATATTCTTTCACCACAAGAATCGATTCCACAGATCTCCCACTGAATAGGGTCTACCTCAGGCCTGAGAAAAAAACCCCTCAGCAGCAAAGGCGTCCCCTTGAAGTTGAAAAAACTCCGATACCTAATGTACGTTTTAACCCTATACACAAATTATCTGAAAATAAATCTTAAAAAACAAAAAATAACAAATAGTGAGACCATAAAACATAAAATAGATATACACAGAGATTTTACCTTGGATCCCAAATCCGGACGACCAACTTGATTTTTTATTATATTCCTTTTAGCGTTACATTACATATGCATACATGCCGAAGCATACATAAACCCCAATCCATTAACCTTGGATTAGAACATAACCATAGTTCCCTTGACCGGATCTACAAAATACTAGGGGCCAAAAACCATCATGCCCAAAAACCATGTGCAAACCCATGCACAAAACCATGGGCGGGTCCGCCCACTGAAAAATAAGGTCCAATTTTTTTTTCCATGGGTGTAGCCCTAAACCCCAAACAAGGGGGGCTGCTGCCCCCCCTGTGACCCCCCTGCTGCGCCCGACGCAATGTATAGGGGGGTCTATCACCCCCCCTGTGACCCCCCCACACGTGACTAGTCATGGAAAGAATATAACACATACCCAACAAAAAAGCTTCTCAAGTTTATTTCTCTTGAGTAAGTGACCAGTTAGAACCATCAGAACATTCAGAGCTCTTGATAAGAGTGCGGCACTATCACCTGCATCCACATAATGTCCATGAATAACATGAGGCCAAACTGGATGAACCTTACTCGTTTGATCCCCAACTGCTTTGGACATGTTTAATATGTGACCTAATGCCCCGTTTACAAATTCTTGAATGTAAGGCCACAATAATTCCTTGCGAATATATCGATCTTGTGGGCCATAAGGAATTCTTATGATATATGCACCACTTCTTGCGCCTTGACCATGCCCATAAACATCATAAAATCTTGAAGACAAAATTTCTGATGGCTCTTCATAGCTCCAATCGACATCTAGAGAGGAAATTTTGCTTGTGAGTAAATCGACAAGGTAGAGACTATCCATCATTGACAATGATCTTGCAAGTTCTACAACATATTTGACCTGAACAATATGAAATATGAAGCAGTCAATAAGACTGTTCAAAATCAATGCTTATTGACCATTGAAAATTAATTCCTTAATGGACACATTGAACAAATATTTTTGTATTTGAAAAATTAAAAATCTTCCCAAATGCAAATTTCAAAGCATATGCTACAAGGGAAAAGACAATCTCTCTGGAGGTAGCATAATAAAATACACAGCTGTCCACCCATATCAGAATCTCTACCGAATTCCATGTTAAATCCTCTTACCAAACCATCCAAGCTACACAGAACAAGAGAAATATATAAAATAATTCCTTAAAAAATAAATTGAGTTATTAAGGGCCTCTGCTTTATTATTAAACTAACAAATTTTCATCAACCATCTCAATATAGTAAAAAGGTTCAATTATGTTTGGTACAATTAACGACTAAAGATAAATTGTTTTTATAGATTCATTACCACAGATACTTCTCTGATCTTAGTAAGTTATAGATGTCTTGTTCTTTTCTAAGCACAGACAATTCCCGCGATCAATAATTGAAACATTAAAATTAAACATGAGAAATGCTACAAGTGTTGGGCTAGAACAAATTCCATTTATATATATGCCATCCACTATTTTACCAGAAACGAGACGGTTGCCTCTGTTCACAGGAAAAAACCAACAAGAACTAGAAACACCGTTTTCTAGGGATGTTCTCATTAATTGGTACATATATTTTTGGTTTCTCATTTCGATCTGTTTCTCATTACCTAACATGTGTCCTAGATAATTTGGATTACACAAAAAAATTCTAAAATGTGTCAAATCAAAAGGGCATGTATATCATTTTCAAAATAAACTATCTAAAAAATAAACCAATTAAATTATAGTAATATAATAACATAGGAGAATGGTCTTTCACAAAAATAGGCACCCAATTGCTAAATAATAATTGTAGTTAATGCATGATTCAATAATTCAATGGAAAATGCAAAATTGCTTTTAAATTATGTTAGGGAGTATCTCAATCTCCCAAAGATCAAATTCATAGGTAATTTCAAATATCAAGTTGAAGGATATGACTCAAATATTCATTGTGGCAAAAGATTCAGGAGTAAAATATATATATATATTAGTTTCAAAAACAAAATGTTTCAAGGGGTATTTTATTAAAAATATTATGGAGGGGTCTATGTTTGAGTAATACAACTGCAAAATAAATTATACAATTTCATTATGTTTTAAACTTAATTCTACTATATCTTCATTCTATGTTCTTAACTTAATTCTTATATATCCTTTTCTCATGTATTATGCTAAAAAAACCTCGTCACTTTTTACTCCAATGAATAATTTTGTACATACTATCCCAGACACCAAGGTTACATGAGTCTAAAATTGAAGTACAAAAGGACAAGGCAACTATTGCAAGAGTGTTAAGTTCAATTGAAGTAAGATTTATACACATTATCCAATGGAGAAAGAAAATTTAATTATTACTTAAACTTGGAAGAAAAATAGAATAGTGGTGAAGGCTTATAAATCTGTAACACTAGAAATTATTGCAATGATGTCATCAATATTGTGCATGGAGAGATGTCATGCACATCTTGAAACTTCACTTGAGATATTTAAGGAAATAATGGTCATGCATGTAGTTGGGATGTAAGTTAGGGCTCCCACCAATAGAGTCCAAAACCTTATAGTTAGGGGTGGGGCGGAAACGTGAAGCTAGGTTACACTTTTGTGAGAATCGGGGACCGAAAACTTTTTTCGGCAATAGTTTGGTTGAAAATTTTATAAAGTTCAGTCGAAATTTATTAGAAATTTCAATTGAACTCGTGATTTCGTTTAGATTGATGGCACACTGAAGATGCGGGAAAACAAAATTTTTTCCAGAGATTGGAAAACCAACAACAAAAGTTCGGCTGAACTTCCAACAAAAGTTCGGCCGAATTTTTACTTTTAAAATAGTTTGGCCGAACTAGTTTCTATAAATAAATCGCCCACGAAGTTGATTTGTTTACCAGTTTCATTATTCGTGCGTATTTCTGTCATTGTTGCTGCTGGTCTGTCCACGTTATTGCTCCTTTCATCGGTGCTGTTGCTCCCTTCGTCGGGTATGTTCTCTCTGTAATATGCCCATTTACATCTAATAATTGAACTGGTTATAATTATTTTTTTGTTTGTTTGTTATTGTTGCTCTCCTAACCTATTTTCTTACCTTGTCGTTGCCCTCACCCATCCTCTATCCAGCTGCGCACCATCACTGTCAACTTTGCTTCCCATTCTAACCTTGACCTTTGTCAGACTTTCTTTAATGCATGGAGGTCTGTAATTTTATTCCTTTCTAGAGTTGGATGTTTCAATAGCCGTAGTCTACTTGTTAGACATTTTGGAGTTGACATGACACACATGCCATGGATATTTCGACAACCTTGATTAATTGAAAATTCCATTTTCTATCTGTTCATTTATCAGTTGTTTTACAACTCTCTTAATTTTTTCACAGCTATGAATCAATACTTCCTTTGTGCTAAAAAAATCAAATGCTCTCTCCGGGCCAAGGATTTCAAACACCATCCCATTTTCCATCCAATTCTCTACATCAACAACCATGGTTTCCTCGGACTCAACAAGTTCACAGTGTCTTCCTCGGCATTAATTTTGCAATAGTTTATTTCTGTTGGTTTGAGGTTTTCTAGCCAGTATTCTGGTAGTTGTCTTATCTAGGTTTCCAGGGCTGGGTAACTAGGTGAGCACATATATTGCCAGCGATTCTGTCTCCATCCAACATTCCTATGAAATTTTCTATCTACATGGGAGTGGCTGGAGTGGCTGGTGTGTCTGCTGTGGTATTTTTCTCCACCACACTTCGTGTAAGATTGCCAACGATTCTGTCTCCATCCAAAATTCCTATGAAATTTCTATCTACATGGGGGTGGCTGGAGTGGCTGGTGTGTCTGCTATGGTATTTTTCTCCACCACACTTTCTGTAAGATTTTTAATTGTTTTTTTGTGATGATAGTTTTATATTTAGAATTTTCTTCGATAATAATTACATGTAAAGTATTTTGAACAAACCAATAGTTTTATATTCAGAATTTTCTGACATGTAAAGTATTTTGAACAAACCAACAGTTTTATATTCAGAATTTTCCGATAATAATCATATGTGAAAAAACATTTGAAAAAACATTGCAAAGGATTTAGAACCAACTAGTTATCTTGATTATCTGTAAAAGATTTTTTTTTTTCTCTTTTTTTACAAAGAATGACTCCTATATTTTCAGTGTTTGATCCTATCAGTTGTAAGAATTTTGGAAATCTGTATCATCCTATCAGCCGTAATAATTTTGAAAATCTATAACCATGCATGACTATATAACTCAATGCTAGTGTTGCTTTGTACTTATTGTATATATAGACTGAATCTATATGGACATTTATGTCTAGTTAAATACCCTTCTGTTTGCAAGATTGATTTATCTTTTAAGATTTTGCATTTGTGTGTTGTATGCATCAAATATTTCTATTCCCAGTTTTTCTATGCACATCAATTCAACTGCACAAACAATTATCTAATTTAATATTATTGTTTACTAAGTTAGTTTATGTTTGAAAAATGTCCAGTGTTGTATGTAGCGAAATATTCTATTACAGGTTTTGTTCTACATATGCATTCAAGTGTTTTGACATATCCTTGTGTGTTAGGTTATTTATGTTTTTAAATTTTGCAATGATATGTTGTAAGATTTTTATTACAATTTTTGGTTTGCATGTTCATTTTGGCTGCAGAAATATTCTCTCCATCATAATATCATTGTGTTTGATATCTTGATTTATGTTTTAAATTTTGCACTCACATGTTTTATCATTTTGTAGCAAAGTATTTTATTACAAGTCTTTCTTTGAACGTTCATTCAGTTGCACATGGAACTCTTGTAGATGTAGTCAATACTACAATAATGCACCTGTTAATATCAAAAGTTGGATTGAATCACATAGAAATCGTCTATATCTATCTTCTTAAAGTATCAAGAAAGGAAAAATAATATTATATTCATTTTATTTATTGTTAAAGTGTTTTTTTAAGTAAGATAAATGTAAGTAATTGTGCTTATAATTCACCTATATTATTGTTTTGAATAAACTTTAAAATAAGATATATAAGCAAAATATGTATCTAACTATCAACATACACCAACGTTTGTTGTTTTCATATATTTAAATTGTGAATCTTTGGAATTTTGAAATCATACTGGTTTCAAAATAACTTATCATATTTAATTTATAAATTATAAATTAGTGTAAAAAAATTATACAGGATTAATCCTATAGTACAAGATTAATTCTATATCTTTAGCTGTGAGTGTAAAAATTTTGAATATATATATATATATATATATATATATATATATATATATATATATATGAATTCTAAAGGAAAAAAATTATTTAAATAATTGTTAAATTTTAAAAATATTAAAAAAAAAAAAAACCATTTTCCTTTTAGTTTGAGTTGTAGCTTATTATTTTACAATCGTAATGTAGCATATAAAAATTTGAAATGAAAATTTCATTGTAATATTCTTGTATTACATTTCTTCAAAGAATGAATGCTTAAAAAAATAACGATGGAGGAGAGAAGCATAATGCTATAGAGCGTGATTTTCTAATCACGAGGGAGTTACAATTATGCCTGCTATATTAGGCTCTCTCTCTTCATTGAGCTGTGTGTATGGTATGGTTTCATTTAGACCATTTTCAACCACAATAGTGTTCTCTTTGTCACTACTGCAGAAATAAAAAGCACATGTTAGACATTATCATATTCACATAGGCAAAAAAGGGTTTTCCTTAATTTTACATATTAAAATGTCTTTGAAAAGTTATTTCTATTTAAAATAAAAAGGTGAAAGATTAGTTTCAGCAATTACTAGAATGAATAGATGGTAAGGCCCACAACAACAACTGCAAAAGCAATGTAATATAACCAATCAACCTACATCAACAAAACATATGGTCTTGAATGAGTTTTTGGACTCTTTAGATATAAATGTACACCGTGGAAATGTATCTTATACAAAACTTTAATCCATGTGCTTAACCTTAACATTGATACAAATGGAATACAATTTTACTCACTGCTTTATGATAGAAAAATATGCGGATGAGTATTGCCCACATATCCAAAGTCAAAATGGATAGATTAAAAAGGGTTGCTCTGGTCATCTATAAAAGATAAATTAAATAAGCATGACATATTAGTAATGCAAATTAGATATGCGTACCAATTATGTTCAGATAACACAACAAATAGATGATTCAATACAAATGTCACATAGAATTCATATGTATCTCATGGGCCTTCAACTTAAATTATATATCTAGCATTACATTAAGCTATAGGAGATAAATCAAAGAAGCATCAGATAACAATACTATAAATTAAACATGTGTAATAATTATGTCCTTTAGTTAAATAAATATATAATAATTTGCAAATGCCATATCTAGGCTATATTTCATCTAAGTAGCTTTCAATTTAAACTTATATCTAATGTTAAATTATATAAAAAAAATTAACAGTAATCCAAAATTCAAAATAATATTTAGAGTTAGTATAAAATGTGACATATAATTTTCCTGCGTGGAAAAACATAGTTACCGAGAGTTCAAAACTCATGCATTTGAATACAAAGTGGGTATACGAATGAGCAAGTAATTTTTTTCTAGGAATGAGGGCTAGCCTGCAATTACCCAGGATCTTTTCACACTCATGCATATACAAACATACGCCTCAAACAAATTCCCAAATCAACCTCAATAGCTGGCAATTTCACACACCATACTATTTGCATGCGAAAGCTTTTCCAAGCATATGGTTTAAAACCATTGTATGAAATCATTTCAATGGGATAAAGAATAATTTTCTAAGTCCCAATCTTGAGAAACCCCCAAATGTTAATTCCCCAATCATTCATGCAAAAGCTTCATTAAAATTTAACCAATGATTATGGAACAAGTGAATTCCAGATTACCAACTCAATTCGACCCCTTTTTCAATCTAGTTCTTGTAATACACCCATTCATTTCGATTCATTCATATATGGCCAGATTAAACAAAGTGCCCATATTGTAATACTCAATTTGACATTAATTGACTAAGTCTGACACACAAACATCACCATTTTAATGATATTTGGGCATGCACAAGACTATGTAACTTCAAACTTTCAATATAGTCAACCAAATATCAATTATATATAGAAGTGTGCCCTTCCAATTCCTCTTACCAAAACTTATGGCAGTTTGTATAAACATTTTGCTCCATAACAAAAATCTGCTCTTCAATTACATACCTTCCACAACGCTTTCACTGCAATGAACTGATTTCAACGCAGTCTCATACATCTTCAATTTATTCATTTGAATTAGAAATGATACTGGCTCATACGGTTTTAATTAGAAAACATGTCAGCGCTTTCAATCCAAAGTCTGTACTAAACCAACAATCTGATCATTTAACTTACCTCCACAATGAATAATGTAGTCTACACAACCTTCACTACTTATGCATCCGGTTTTTAACGTTCCGCTCCACGATTTCTGTCCTATAAATTCATGAATGAATTCTTAATGATTATTACTATTTCTTCACAATGTCACCATTCCTCATCGCTGGATTTCAACGAGTTTTTCCAGACTTATGATCCGGCAGTTCTCCAGCGCTGACTGTTCCTACAAAAAACTCTCCAGCGTTGACGGTTTCTCCTGCAAACATACTCTTTCACAAATCGATGTCAATTTTAACAAAAAAATAATTCCCACTTGGTCTCTGCGTTCCATTTTGTTCCCTCAACAGTACCAGCGATCCATAAAAGTCGATTTTCATACTTTCAATTGGATTCCACGCTATATAAAACACAATTCCACTTGTTTTCAATCAATCCAACACTACGGAGTAAATGAATTCAAAACCTGCGCTTTCAACTTAGATTAAATCATCACCGAATTCATTATTTTTAATGTCAGACATAAATCAGACCCATTTAATTTAAAACAGGCCGAAGCATAGTTCTATCAATGTCGACTCATATAAATGATGCCACTCCATACCACTGCGCAGTCAACCATTCTGTATTGTAAATTCATACAATTTCAAATATATTGATTTCAGTTTCACCTGTATACAGCTTCAATAACTTGATTCACATAATATGTCGACTTTTATTATTGGGCCGTAGACCAACACATTAACAATAATAATTCACCATTTATTCATACCCAATTTAGTGCAATTGACATCGATTATGCAGATCGAACTGTCAAATCCATACAAAATATAATTCATCCAATTGTCTCTGAATTCATAACACATCCAATTCCCAATTTCCACTGTACCTCATATTAACCAATCTGAATCTAAAATCGACTTCCAAATAACATAAATTTTCACTTAGAATTATTTCCTATTAATTTTCTAATGAGATTTTAACACCATTTACCGTTAATGATTTTAGTAAAGCAGCACAAATAATGCTGCAGATTTCAAACATCGACGCTTCATTAATCAACAATGCCATGAACTTCAGGAAACAAATATACAATTTCAATCAACCAATGTACCGAAACAAAACAATAACTTACAAATTCGTTTAGCTGACATTTCACTTCAGTGTTACACTGATGAAGGACAAACAAAGTTTCTTCAAATAAGCCTACTCTCAATCTCACACTTTCTCACAATCTCAATGTGTTTTTCTCTCAAAACCCCTTCCTATTTATACAATTTTAAAAATGATCTAATTAAATGCTTTATCCCTTCAATTCCTCAACAAACCCCTAAATCTCTCAACATCCCTAAAAGATAGATTCTTATCCCTAAGACTTAGAAACTAATTCCAACTTAGGCTCCCTCATTAATTCTAAATAATCTAGAAACTAATTTCTCTCATATTTACAATTTCTCACAAATAATTAATTAATCACTCAAAATAATATTAATATTTACATGAATTTTAATATTTCTTCAAAACATGAAACCCCCTAGCTTAGATAAAATACAAGGTGTTTTTCGGAGCTAATGCTCCTACATCAGACTCCCCATGTAAGAAAATTCATGACCACCTGGTCATAAGTCTGGATATTTCCTCCTGGATCCCAAATTTTATTTTGTAATCTTTCCTTGCTTGTCAATTGCTTTACTGCTGTTGTTATCTGCTGTTGTCCTCCAGGTTTCCATATTTTGTGTTGTAATGCTCCACTTGCTCTGCCTTCAAGATCTGCTACTGTCTTCCTCTTGTTGTCACTCCTTTTCTTTCTTGCTACTGTCTTTCTCTGGGATGTTTTTATCATTAACCTCCTTATCAACTCAATTTCTCTGCCCAGTATATCCTCTGTCTGCTAATTGTTTCCAGCATCTTCAATAAAACATGTTGCTCTAGCTGTCACTATGGATGTTGCTCCACATGTTGCGGCCTCCCAAACTTCCTGTCCCTCTGCAACATTCCTTTGCTCATCATCTGCAAATTCTTTCTCCGGTTCAAATGTCCCCAGCAAACATTTCAGTGTTTCATCAACATGCTGCAAATTAACTCCAGCATAATCTCCATCTTCCCCTTCGACAATCTTCAGTAATTGTCCATCATCTTGATTGATTCTGGTAATCCAATCAAGTTCTTCAAACACTGTAGCTTCATCCTCTGTCACTGTAGTAGCTTCAAAATTTTGTCCACCAGTCTTCTCTTGGCTATACAGACAAGCCAACTCTTTTTTGTCACCCACGGTAACAAGCCTCTGCTTATGAGACATGACTGTCTCATCCTCTACCTGCAACAGTTCTTCTTTTTCCAAGACAATCCCAAATGATGGACTGTCTTCTACATCATCTGTAAACACAATCAAATGGTCAGCATCAAAATCATAACACTCACTTGTTGATTCAATCATCTGCAGCTCCAAGTCTTCTTCAGGACTCAGAAAATCTTCACTGGATTTTTCCCCAGCTTTCTCTGGCAACACTCCAATATGCTGTTTTGAGTTCCTTCCAAAATCCTCTGTCAGCATGTTAGTATGTTCATTTGCATTCATCAAGAGACTATCAGCTAGTCTCACCTTCTTACCATCATCTCCTTCATGACTGTCCTTCATGAAAACTTTCCTGCCTTGCTTCCTCAGCAAATTATCCTGCACATAAGTCCTCTGTCTCTCCAATTCTCTTCTCTGAAGATCTAGTTTCCTATACAACTCAACAATTTCATTAGGAGTAGAACTCGGAAACTTTACATAATTTTCCATACCTTCACCAGCTCTTAGCCAATCATCAGCTGGTCCTTCTCTCTCTGCACTAATATCCTGATTAGACTCCTTCGTCTCCATTTCCTTCTGAGATCTTTCCATATTATCATCGATCTGAAAAGCCTTCAGATTCAACTCTTCTTTCTCCTGAACAAACTCTAAAGCTTGCCCATCTTCTTGTGCTGTACCTGCAAACATACACAACTCGTCAGTTTTTAAACCACAAGACTTTTCAGTCTCGACTGCTTCCTCAAGCACTTCCCTTTGAAGAGATCTGCGTATGGAATCTTCAAATTCCATCTCTGGCTCAAGAAATCTAAGTTCCTTTTTCAACAAGGCAATCACAATTTTCCTCAACCTCCTCTGCAATTTTCGCCAAATCACTCTCTTTCCCTTCAGTGGAAAGATGCATCCTCTTTTCTGATCTTCCTGCTCTTGCAGCCATTCTTCTGGTACCTGCAATTGTACCTTCATTACCGCAATCTCTCTTTCTCGAACTTCTGCAGTGATCTCATCTCTGTGGCATTCTTCTGAACCTCTTCTCTGATCCTCCATGATCACCTTCTCCATGAGTTTCTCACTCACCATGAGTTTCACTAACCTCTACGACAGCAATCTTTTCTGCTGTCACTTACCTCACCAAGCCATCCTCACTCAGTCTTTTGGTAAGTACTTGGTTCACTGCCTCTGGAACCTTTTGAGCACTTTCCTCTGCTCTCTCTCTGGGCTATCTCTTCAACTCACCTTCTTGTTCAGGGCACTGCAATTGTCCTCCTTATTCAGTGTTTAGCTGAATGCCAGGTTCACTGCCATCATCTTATCTGCAACCATAAACTTTCCATCACAAAATTCAAATCAGGAAATCATCTCACCTTTAAGATCTTGCAGGATCTTGTCTCCATTTACTTCTGCCATCCTGTTTACTTGCAATTGTCTATTCTGCATATCAGATTTAAAATCTGATCTTCATCATTCATCACACATTCAAAAATACATTTCAGTTCAACAAACCTTCTTGTCCTTATTCAGAAAATAAACATCTTTATTTCAATAGAGCCAAGCTCTGATACCAAAATGACGCAGGGCTAGCCTGCAATTACCCAGGATCTTTTCACACTCATGCATATACAAACATATGCCTCAAACAAATTCCCAAAATCAACCTCAATAGCTGGCAATTTCACACACCATACTATTTGCATGCAAAAGCTTTTCCAAGCATATGGTTTAAAACCATTATATGAAATCATTTCAGTGGGATAAAGAATAATTTTCTAAGTCCCAATCTTGAGAAACCCCCAAATGCTAATTCCCCAATCATTCATGCAAAAGCTTCATTAAAATTTAACCAATGATTATGGAACAAGTGAATTCCAGATTACCAACTCAATTCGACCCCTTTTTCAATATAGTTCTTGTAATACACCCATTCATATCGATTCATTCATATATGGCCAGATTCAACAAAGTGCCCATATTGTAATACTCAATTTGACATTAATTGACTAAGTCTGACACACAAACATCACCATTTTAATGATATTTGGGCCTGCACAAGACTATGTAACTTCAAACTTTCAGTATAGTCAACCAAATATCAATTATATATAGAAGTGCGCCCTTCCAATTCCTCTTACCAAAACTTATGGCAGTTTGTATAAATATTTTGCTCCATAACAAAAATCTGCTCTTCAATTACATACCTTCCACAGCGCTTTCACTGCAATGAACTGATTTCAACGCAGTCTCATACATCTTCAATTTATTCATTTGAATTAGAAATGATACTGGCTCATACGGTTTTAATTAGAAAACATGTCAGCACTTTCAATCCAAAGTCTTTACTAAACCAACAATCTTATCATTTAACTTACCTCCACAATGAATAATCTGGTCTACGCAACCTTCACTACTTATGCATCTGGTTTTTAACGTTCCGCTCCATGATTTCTGTCCTGCAAATTCATGAATGAATTCTTAATGATTATTACTATTTCTTCACAACGTCACCATTCCTCATCGCTGGATTTCAACGAGTTTTTCCAGACTTATGATCCGGTAGTTCTCCAGCGCTGACTGTTCCTGCAAACAACTCTCCAGCGCTAACGGTTTCTCCTGCAAACATACTCTTTCACAAATCGATGTCAATTTTAACAAACAAATAATTCCCACTTGGTCTCTGCGTTCCATTTTGTTCCCTCAACAGTACCAGCGATCCATAAAAGTCGATTTCCATACTTTCAATTGGATTCCATGCTATATACAACACAATTCCACTTGTTTTCAATCAATCCAACACTACGGAGTAAATGAATTCAAAACCTGCGCTTTCAACTTAGATTAAATCACCACCGAATTCATTATTTTTAATGTCAGACATAAATCAGACCCATTTAATTTAAAACAGGCCAAAGCACAGTTCTATCAATGTCGAATCATATAAACGATGCCACTCCATACCACTGCGCAGTCAACCATTCTGTATTGTAAATTCATACAATTTCAAATATATTGATTTCAGTTTCACCTGTATATAGCTTCAATAACTTGATTCACATAATATGTCGACTTTTATTATTGGACCGCAGACCAACACATTAACAATAATAATTCACCATTTATTCATACCCAATTCAGTGCAATTGACATCGATTATGCATTTCGAACTGTCAAATCCATACAAAATATAATTCATCCAATTGTCTCTGAATTCATAACACATCCAATTCCCAATTTCCACTGTACCTCATATTAACCAATCTGAATCTAAAATCGACTTCCAACAGAAATTTTCACTTAGAATGGCACCCTATTAATTTGCAAACAGAGATTTTAACACCATTTTACCCTTAATGATTTGTATGGCAGTTTTTACACAAATAAATGTGATTTGAAGCCCATCGATCATTTCTTCATTAACTCAACAATGCCATGAACTTCAGGAAACAAATATACAATTTCTCAATCAACCAATGTACTAAAACAAAACAATAACTTACAACTTTTGCTGGCCAGATATTTCAATTCTGTGGCCCTTACAATTTGATGAAGGCTTACAGCCATGCTGTACAAGCCTACTCTCAATCTCACACTCTCTCACAATCTCAATGTGTTTTTCTCTCAAAACCCCTTCCTATTTATACAATTTTAAAAATGATCTAATTAAATGCTCAATCCCCTTAATATCTCAACAAATCCCTAAATCTCTCAGCATCCCTAAAAGATAGATTCTCATCCCTAAAACTTAGAAACTAATTCCAACTTAGGCTCCCTCATTAATTCTAAATAATCTAGAAACTAATTTCTCTCACATTTACAATTTCTCACAAATAATTAATTAATCACTCAAAATAATATTAATATTTACATGAAATTTAATATTTCTTTCAAAACATGAAACCCCCTAGCTTAGATAAAATACAAGGTGTTTTTCGGAGCTAATGCTCCTGCATCAGACTCCCCATGTAAGAAAATTCATGACCACCTGGTCATAAGTCTGGATAATTATTTCCTCCTGGATCCCAAATTTTATTTTGTAATCTTTCCTTGCTTGTCAATTGCTTTACTGCTGTTGTTATCTGCTGTTGTCCTCCAGGTTTCCATATTTTGTGCTGTAATGCTCCACTTGCTCTGCTCTTGCAATCTTTCGCTGTCTTTCTCTTGTTGTCTTTCCTTTTCTTTCTTGCTGCTGTCTTTCTCTGGGATGTTTTTATCATTAACCTCCTTATCAACTCAATTTCTCTGTCCAGTATATCCTCTGTCTGCTGATTGTTTCCAGCATCTTCAATAAAACATGTTGCTCTAGCTGTCACTATGGATGTTGCTCCACATGTTGCGGCCTCCCAAACTTCCTGTCCCTCTGCAACATTCCTTTGCTCATCATCTGCAAATTCTTTCTCCGGTTCAAATGTCCCCAGCAAACATTTCAGTGTTTCATCAACATGCTGCAAATTAACTCCAGCATAATCTCCATCTTCCCCTTCGACAATCTTCAGTAATTGTCCATCATCTTGATTGATTCTGGCAATGCAATCAAGTTCTTCAAACACTGTAGCTTCATCCTCTGTCACTATAGTAGCTTCAAAATTTTGTCCACCAGTCTTCTCTTGGCTATACAGACAAGCCAACTCTTTTTTTTCACCCACGGTAACAAGCCTCTGCTTATGAGACATGACTGTCTCATCCTCTACCTGCAACAGTTCTTCTTCTTCCAAGACAATCTCAAATGATGGACTGTCTTCTACATCATCTGTAAACACAATCAAATGGTCAGCATCAAAATCATAACACTCACTTGTTGATTCAATCATCTGCAGCTCCAAGTCTTCTTCAGGACTCAGAAAATCTTCACTGGATTTTTCCCCAGCTTTCTCTGGCAACACTCCAGTATGCTGTTCTGAGTTCCTTCCAAAATCCTCTGTCAGCATGTCAGTATGTTGATTTGCATTCATCAAGAGACTATCAGTTAGTCTCGCCTTCTTACCATCATCTCCTTCATGAAAACTTTCCTGCCTTGCTTCCTCAGCAAATTATCCTGCACATAAGTCCTCTGTCTCTCTAATTCTCTTCTCTGAAGATCTAGTTTCCTATACAACTCAACAATTTCATTAGGAGTACAACTCGGAAACTTTACATAATTTTCCATACCTTCACCAGCTCTTAGCCAATCATCAGCTGGTCCTTCTCTCTCTGCACTAATATCCTGATTAGACTCCTTCGTCTCCATTTCCTTCTGAGATCTTGCCATCTTATCATCGATCTGAACAACCTTCAGATTCAACTCTTCTTTCTCCTGAAAAAACTCTAAAGCTTTCTCATCTTCCTGTGCTGTACCTGCAAACATACACAACTCGTCAGTTTTTAAACCACAAGACTTTTCAGTCTTGACTGCTTCCTCAAGCACTTCCCTTTGAACAGATCTGCGTATGGAATCTTCAAATTCCATCTCTGGCTCAAGAAATCTAAGTTCCTTTTTCAACAAGGCAATCACAATTTGCCTCAACCTCCTCTGCAAGTGTCGCCGAATCACTCTCTTTCCCTTCAGTGGAAAGATGCATCCTCTTTTCTCATCTTCCTGCTCTTGCAGCCATTCTTCTAGTACCTGCAATTGTACCTTCATTATCGCAATCTCTCTTTCTCGAACTTCTGCAGTGATCTCATCTCTGTGGCATTCTTCTGAACCTCTTCTTTGATCCTCCATGATCACCTTCTCCATGAGTTTCTCACTCACCATGAGTTTCACTAGCCTCTACAATAGCAATCTCTTCTGCTGTTACTTACCTCACCAAGCCCTCCTCACTCAGTATTTTGGTAAGTACTTGGTTCACTGCCTCTGGAACCTTTTGAGCACTTTCCTCTACTCTCTCTCTGTGCTATCTCTTCAACTCACCTTCTTCTTCAGGGCACTGCAATTGTCCTCCTTATTCAATGTTTAGCTGAATGCCAGGTCACTGCCATCATCTTATCTGCAACCATAAACTTTCCATCACAAAATTCAAATCAGGAAATCATCTCACCTTTAAGATCTTGCAGGATCTTGTCTCCATTTACTTCTGCCATCCTGTTTACTTGCAATTGTGTATTCTGCATATCACATTTAAAATCTGATCTTCATCATTCATCACACATTCAAAAATACATTTCAGTTCAACAAACCTTCTTTTCCTTATTCAGAAAATAAACATCTTTATTTCAACAGAGCCAAGCTCTGATACCAAAATGATGCAGGGCTAGCCTGCAATTACCCAGGATCTTTTCACACTCATGCATATACAAACATACGCCTCAAACAAATTCCCAAATCAACCTCAATAGCTGGCAATTTCACACACCATACTATTTGCATGCGAAAGCTTTTCCAAGCATATGGTTTAAAACCATTATATGAAATCATTTCAGTGGGATAAAGAACAATTTTCTAAGTCCCAATCTTGAGAAACCCCCAAATGCTAATTCCCCAATCATTCATGCAAAAGCTTCATTAAAATTTAACCAATGATTATGGAACAAGTGAATTCCAGATTACCAACTCAATTCGACCCCTTTTTCAATCTAGTTCTTGTAATACACCCATTCATTTCGATTCATTCATATATGGCCAGATTCAACAAAGTGCCCATATTGTAATACTCAATTTGACATTAATTGACTAAGTCTGACACACAAACATCACCATTTTAATGATATTTTGGCCTACACAAGACTATGTAACTTCAAACTTTCAATATAGTCAACCAAATATCAATTATATATAGAAGTGCGCCCTTCGAATTCCGCTTACCAAAACTTATGGCAGTTTGTATAAACATTTTGATCCATAACAAAAATCTGCTCTTCAATTACATACCTTCCACAGCGCTTTCACTGCAATGAACTGATTTCAACGCAGTCTCATACATCTTCAATTTATTCATTTGAATTAGAAATGATATTGGCTCATACGGTTTTAATTAGAAAACATGTCAGCACTTTCAATCCAAAGTCTTTACTAAACCAACAATCTGATCATTTAACTTACCTCCACAATGAATAATCTGGTCTACACAACCTTCACTACTTATGCATCCGGTTTTTAACGTTCCGCTCCACGATTTCTGTCCTGCAAATTCATGAATGAATTCTTAATGATTATTACTATTTCTTCACAACGTCACCATTCCTCATCACTGGATTTCAATGAGTTTTTGCAGACTTATGATCCGGTAGTTCTCCAGCGCTGACTGTTCCTGCAAACAACTCTCCAGCGCTGACGGTTTCTCCTGCAAACATACTCTTTCACAAATCGATGTCAATTTTAACAAACAAATAATTCCCACTTGGTCTCTGCGTTCCATTTTGTTCCCTCAACAGTACCAGTGATCCATAAAAGTCGATTTCCATACTTTCAATTGGATTCCACGCTATATACAACAAAATTCCACTTGTTTTCAATCAATCCAACACTACGGAGTAAATGAATTCAAAACCTGCGCTTTCAACTTAGATTAAATCACCACCGAATTCATTATTTTTAATGTCAGACATAAATCAGACCCATTTAATTTAAAACAGGCCAAAGCACAGTTCTATCAATGTCGACTCATATAAACGATGCCACTCCATACCACTGCGCAGTCAACCATTCTGTATTGTAAATTCATATAATTTCAAATATATTGATTTCAGTTTCACATGTATACAGCTTCAATAACTTGATTCACATAATATGTCGACTTTTATTATTGGACCGCAGACCAACACATTAACAATAATAATTCACCATTTATTCATACCCAATTCAGTGCAATTGACATCGATTATGCAGATCGAACTGTCAAATCCATACAAAATATAATTCATCCAATTGTCTCTGAATTCATAACACATCCAATTCCCAATTTCCACTGTACCTCATATTAACCAATCTGAATCTAAAATCGACTTCCAACATAAATTTTCACTTAGAATGGTGCCCTATTAATTTGCAAATAGAGATTTTAACACCATTTTACCCTTAATGATTTGTATGGCAGTTTTTACACAAATAAATGTGATTTCAGTTCTTATCAATATTTCTATTAACTTAAATAATGCCAAGAAACTGAAACAAATATACAATTTCAATCAACCAATGTAATCGAAACAAAACAATAACTTACAACTTTTTCTCGCCGTATATTTCAATTCTCCGTGGCCCTTACAATTTTCTAAGGCTTGCCACCTTGTTGTACAAGCCTACTCTCAATCTAACACTTTCCTCACAACCTCAATGTGTTTTTCTCTCAAAACCCCTTCCTATTTATACAATTTTAAAAATGACATAATTAAATGCTCAATCCTCTTAATATCTCAACAAATCCCTAAATCTCTCAACATCCCTAAAAGATAGATTCTCATCCCTAAAACATAGAAACTAATTCCTAACTTAGGCTCCCCTAGCTTAATTTCTAAATAATCTGAAACTAATTTCTCCTACTTACAATTTCTCACAAATAATTAATTAATCACTCAAAATAATATTAATATTTACATGAAATTTAATATTTCTTTCAAAACATGAAACCCCCTAGCTTAGATAAAATACAAGGTGTTTTTCGGAGCTAATGCTCCTGCATCAGAGAGCCACACAAAATTGCAAATTCATACCTTAACAAAATTGTTAGATCCTTTTAAAGAAAACGTGTCATATAATCAACTTTCATTGAAATATATGATAAACTCAACAGAATTTTATGAAAAATAGTATACCATTTTTTACATTTCACATAATACAAATAGATAAATATTACTTAAGTATTGTTATAAAGATTTAACTACCCATCAAGGGATGGCCAAGTGATTGAGACAGGGCATCATCACAATAAAAAACCAAGTACAAATTGTAGTAATCCTAGAATCATGTGCTTTACATAAGGTAAAATTGGGGTTCATGAATTAATATAGATAAAAAATCATTTACCCTTACCAAAAAATATATGATAAAAATTGACAAACTACATAAGCTTAAGATTAAGGGGATATAATCCTTCTCGCCTTCCATATAGATAATGAAAATGATTGTTCCAAGTCTCATGTTACTTTATAAACCTTGATTGGAAAGAAAAATAGGAGGGTAGAAATGTAAGAAATATAAAACATAATGAAACACAATGTAAGAAATAGAGAAAATAATGAAACACACACATACATATGTCTAGACAATCAACACAATTATTTTCCTAGGAGATCCTTATGGGAGACAAGCAACCCTAAAAAGTAATGATGCTCTAGACTCCTTTTTCCCTAGGAAATCCTTATGGGAGAAAAACAACACTAAAATGTAAACATGTTCTACTCTCTCTTTTCTGGTATGGAAAATATGTAAGTACAAAGAAAGAGGTAATCTCTCTAGAGTTAGCTAAGACTTTTGGTGTGTAAGGTTGCTATAAAAAATTAACTCATACATTTTTCTCTCTAACTTCACACTCCTAGTTGTATTTTCAACTATGGAACAAAATACAATAACACAAAATGGAACTCTTATTCCTCCTAGTCGCCAAATATTTAACATAGCGTGATAGCCAACTAGGTGTAAGATTTGACTCCCTCAACCATTAACGAGGTTTGTGATTTTAGACCTTTTAGAGTCTTGTTAAAATTCCACATGTAGCTAGCTTTCTATGCATGAGTAATGGGGCTAAAATGACATTCTCTCATACCATGGTGGTCAACATGATAGGTCAAATTAATAAAGGCATAAATTTTGAATGAACTTCATTTGATGTTTTTCTTGCACCATTGGATATGTCTTTAAGTGTAGAATAATGGTCAAGATTTCGACACAAGGGATAATCGTTTGACCCCCAGAAATGTCATTTAATACCTCAAAAATACTCCAAAAGGTTTTAGACCCCAATTCTCCACCCACCATTAAAATGACCCTACAAGTTGATTCTTTCAGTTTTTTCACTCTATAAGCATCAAAATATATGACAAATAATATAATTATCCAATCTAGATCATTATTTAATAATTTGTTAAAATTATGAGTGAGATATACATCATGGAATTTAAATAAATAGCATTAATTCATTGAACACCCTTGTACATACTTGTTGATACTTTGAAAGTAATACTTATTGAAAAGTAATTTTTTTATGGATTCTATTTTCCACATTCTCTCAACCATATCAAATTTTTTTTTATAATATTTGAAACCATCTATATACAACTTTTCATTTGTTTCGATAGGAATGAACATATTGAAATATTAATTGTATTCATGTCTTGTGTGCTAAGGAAGGGAGGTCGTGAACCTTAGGAGAAGAGATAGTATTTGTTAAGTTAGGAGGCATACTTTTTATGAGATAGAAATAATTTAAAATTCTTCTTAAGATTATGTAACTTTCGAACCATAATTACAAATTTATTTATTTATTTACTTATCATTTAGTTGCCAAAAGTTGAAGAATTTCTGTTGGTAAATAATTAATTAGGTCTATTTAAATCATTTACCACTTTTGGGTTTTTTGTTTTTGTGGTTTCATTCATAATTGAACACTTTTTTGCAAATTGTCAATTTCAAATTTTCACACCACATGTGCACAGTCAAAGGACCTAAGATCTTTCCCATACCAAAGTATGTTCTTTTAAAACATGTTTTATTGGTGATATGGGTGATTTAGAAATGATTGGGAGAGCGAAATTCCTCATTAATACACAATATGTTTGGTTCATGCCACTAATTCCAAGAATTTTAAATTCAATTGACTTTTAATATAACCAACTAGATCCTGCAAAAAAAGAATAAAACAATTTATGTTAGGGTTGTGGATTTAGGCATTGAAACAACACACCATGATATTTCAAATTTAAAAATAATGGTTTGAGTCCTAGGTAGCTTAGAATCCTATTTGTTTTCAAAATAAGGATGCATTCCCATTTGATTCTGATGAGTAATCATGAGGCTCTCGCTCAAGAGTGGACCTTCCCAAAATCTTGTGACGTCTTGTCACAAACAAAACCATCAAACTGAAAAACACATCATGCAAGAAACATAGCTCGCTGACATATCATTTTTCTCCTTCAAAGAAAAATAATTCACATCATGTGAATATCTACATGTACTCTTACATATTGGTGTACAAAACCATCAACCAAACACAAGTCGACAAAACATGCCTCTTCAAACAACTGACTCTCAAGTCAAATAATAGCTCATGTACAAATTTCCATATTTGTTGCATTTAAGTGTGTCAACATAACTCTACTTTCAAAATCTTTCTTCATGCAACATGCACCATGCTTTGAATTTGCAAAGAAATTCATGAAACATCAAAATAAAAGCAAGGCCTTAATTGGATAAGAAATTTAACCATCCATTACCAAACCATTTCAATGGCGCTTCTTTCACCTGCACTTCATCATCATGTGAATTATCCTGACCCTCATTGATTATGGAATCCTCTTGTCCATTCTTGTCAATATCTCTTTCCACCTTCTTCAAATGTTTTGGATGACTTGTTAGATACAAAGTCCAACACTTGTCTACAAGGTGACCTTTCTTATGGCAATGAGTGCAAAACAATTGCATCTTATTTTCAACATCGTTTTCCTTGTCCAATGGGCCTTTGACTTTTTGCCTCATTTATTTAGAAAGTTTCATGTGCATGGATATCTTCTTCCAACATCTATAAACATTATGATTATTCAAACCACGAAAGGAACATGCAAGTTCTTTTCCAAATCTTATGTGAATATTTACCATGTTTATCATAATCAAAAGCAATTTGATTAAAGGCAAATTTATACCTTGAACATTCACCTTTGTCGCCTTCTTGAGGAGGTGAATTTGATGAGGTAGTGGCTCTCCTCTGAATACTAGCAATGAATTCAATGACTCTATAGCTTTCAACATCCTCTTCTTTTACATTCTCATTAGCTGCATGATTATTAACATCTTCTTGCAAAGTGGGTGTCAAACTTTTCCATTCATCATTAACACAAACTTCACAAGCTTGAGGTAATGAACACGAAATGAAATTCCTTCTTGGAACAAATTCATGTGCCTTCTTGGCTTTGGATCATTCTCCATCATGTTTTCCATAACTAAGACCCAAATAATTAGGCCCTTACTCAACAAAATTTGGCTCAACTATGCCTTGTACATGTTTGCCTTTAACCCTTTACTTTCATAGCACATTTTCATCAAAAATTTGGACCTTATTCCTCTAGTGTGTCTCTCAAAAGCACGTACACATTCATTTTGAGAGAAAATTGAAGACATAAACCAATAGCTAATTCTTCTAACTAACCTTGACTAAAATGAGCTAAATTGTACTTTGATACCAACTTGATTTGAATATGGAAAAACTAGTTTTGTTGGGCTATCTCCCTCATCAGTTAAATAAAAATGTGTTTAGGATCATCTAAAGTTAGCCAATTGGGAAGGGGTTTATGTGTCAATATTTAAGTGTATTTTGTGAGAAATTTATGAGTTAATTAGCTTTTAAAAACTCATGTGTACAACAAATAAAATGCAAAAATTTTATTTTGGAAATTTTTTTCCCTCAATCCAGATTCTGATCATTGGACATGTAAGAGGAAGAAAGAGGGAATTCACTTTTCAAATTCTAGACCTTGTCTAAACCAAAATAAACTAGAGGTTCGGTTTTCAAATACATTCACTTATTTGGAAAATTTATAGCTACCAAAAGTCCATATGCCAATCTACCTCCCAAGAAATCCATTTATTACACCACTGGTTAGTTTTTTGTCTTCCTATATTCTTTATCAACCTCTTCTAGTGATTCTTGAAATGTGGATACTTAAATCCTTCCTAAAAATTTGAGCTCTAAAATGAGAAGACATACAAGGTCATTTTAAGTCATTCCTCTATTCAATTATAAAAACCAAGTGAATATTTCTACATATTGATTTCTATCCCATAAACTGTATAATATAGGTCAATTTTTTCCTTTAACTTATTTAAATATTGTTAGCACACAATTTTTCAATGGTCTGATGAAATTTCATTGATAAAGGCATGATTATGCCAATTCATGTTACATGTTTCCATTAACAATGTTTACTTACATGTAAAACAATGTTGTCTCTGCTTTTATGTTATTTTTAGTTTGCTTTTAGTGCTGAAATTGGAATATATGATATTAATTTATGACTTGCAATTATAGCTGCTGAGATGTACTATTATTTTTCTCTACTATATTGTTATTTCTAGTCCTCTGGGTGCTTTCTTCATATTTTTTTTCTTTTTACTAATTGAAGGGATTCGTAATTCTATATTTTATCATATTGCTTGTTGGTTCCATGTAGATTTAATTGACATATAATAGGTGGTTTCTGTTTTTGGGATGTCTATAAAGTTTTTGGCACATCATATTGAATTTCTATAATTTTTGTAGCTCCCTAACATTCAGATAGAACCTTCATTGAAAAATGTGAGGGGTTTTTCAAATTCACATTGGATAACACCCTCCTCTGGGATAATTTTTTTTAACAAACACAATAATAGAGAAACAATTAGTGACGTCACCAAAAGATGTAGCCTCTTCAAGGTATCATATCCTCTCATCAAGGTCTAGCATGGACCTTAATGTCATAGCCTTCTTTTGCCTAAAATGAATGCAAATTTCCTTGCAATTTGGATTGAAACATTCATAATTCATGATCATGGAACATGATTGTGTTTCAATTGTGATAACATCTGATGTATGCAGAAGCTTTAATAAAAAATGATCGAAAATGACATTTTTGCTCTATTTTTTTCAAGATTTAAGGAAAATTACACCAAGTAGCTTCCAACCTCATATGACCATCATGTCAAACTCATCTCAAGATATTGTCCAAGTAAGAGCCACTTAAGTAAGCAATCTAGTATACATGAATCTCCAATTTCAATTAGAAGCAATGAAAGTTCTAAGTATGGTGCAAACATTGCTCCAGATCCTCAATGGGGCATGTTTGATGACAATAATTTGGGGAGTGAGAGAGGGAGATGGTAGAAGAAAAAATTCAAGGAATCCACGGGAAATTGAAAAATATATAACTAATAAGGTGAATACACTTTGTAACCTAAGAGAGAAACCTGTTAGGAAATGGGTGAAGTTGGTATTAGACACCCAATTGGATAACCTCGAGGAGAAAAAATTTCTCCCACTTTATTTGTTGGCATAACTTAGTAAGTGTTATTCACTAGCATGTATTTTGTAAAGGCCTTGACCTAGTTCCTATTAAGATCCATCCACCAGGTTGTAGAGGATTCCAAGCCTAATTTCATGAAAAGTAAGTTGGGGATGATCACATTGACCTGCTTGATGACATGTCTATGAAGATTAACTACCTTGAACTATTTTTCTGCGTAGGGAAAGAGACACATTCCCATGTTCGAGCATGAAAATGTTCTTTGATATTGTTAATGCCTCTAGTGTTTAATTCTACAAGGTCTATAGGCAGAGTCTGTAAAGGGCCAGGTAGCCTCTGGATCTCCTCTTTTATGAAAGGTGGCATATCTAGTAAATGCCCCTATAGTCAATCTCTGGAATGGATCTAAATAGAAGTTCTTCATTTTAATATCCATAAAACACAAAATAAAATGTATAAGTGGTAAATTTTATACCAAGTGTGCTCCCACCATGTAAATCGCAATTTGGTGAACTTATCATTTTTATAATTTCTTTTTTGATTAAACTGAGTTTCACACATCAATTATTGCTTTGAAAGTTGTGTTCTACATTATTTGTGTACACTAAATTACAAATTGATTTTCTGAAATCTATTTTTTGTAATTGTCGACGAATACATATATATATCATGGAGGATGAATGACAAAGATCAGCCGAATCCCATATGGAGGATCAGGGATCGGGGGATGTTCACAGTATTTAAATATAATCTTAAATCTCCATACATGTGTGTACATATGGAATTGATTTTTTATTAACTTTGTGAGTTAAATTAGTTGTTAATAAGTTTCATTTTTTAATTTTTAGGAGGTAAGAGGATAAGGGTTTCTACTCCATCCATGGAGCGTGCCCATGGTTCAATGAGTCGTGGTATGGTTCACGCAATTTAATCGATGAATATGTATATGTATTTATATGTACACATGAATGTATTTTTCAATTGACTATAAATTCGTATTTGTTTATGAAGCTTCTCCCTCGTCTTGAGAGGTTGGTGATGGTTCAAAAACACCTAGAGGGACATCAATGAGTGGTAGCAGGTTGCATGAAGGGGGTGATATTTATTCCCCCAAAGGCCAATCAACGGCTGCTGGTTCTCAGCAGGGTCATTTTGGGCCTGGTTCTCAGCAGGGGCATGTTGGAGAAGATGCTAACCAACAACATCAAGGTTGCCATCAATTTCAATATTTTTTCATTAAATTTGTACAAATTTTTTTACATGTGTTTTTTCTAATATACGATTTTATATATGTATTGATGCAGAGGCCGAAAATGTTCCAACTAGTGGTCAAAATATATGCAGGGCAACCCACTACATTCAAGAAGAAGGTTGTCAACCCAACACAACTTATCCGGCCGAGATTACTGATATACCACGAGAAACCAACATGACACAAAGCACCTTACAAAGGTGTGAAAGACTTCATGCAATATTGCAAAGAGATCTCGTGGCTTTGTCTCTACCCGCTGAGAGTCGACAAAGCCTTGAAATAGTTACACATTCATTGGGCGAAATTGTAAATGTGTACAAAAATATTGGGCCAACGACTGACACATTTGTAGAAATGATGAGAAAGAGAAAATAAACAGTAATGGGTCCAGATAAATGGGAGGACGTAAAACAAAAAGTTACAAAAGAAGTGGCCAAGTCAATGTTTAATTACAAGGAAGGGCCAAAAGGAAAAATGTTGAAGGTGCAATATTTCAAGCACCCAGACATAGCTCGTTATTTGTATTATAGGCACCTTGCGGCCTATGGAAGGCTCCCATGGAATGATGAGGTTCCTGTTTATTTTTCACAAATGTTTTATGCAGAATTTTGTTTTGGGTATGAAACCCAACTACAATGACCGTCCGTCAGAATTTTTTGGCCTGGGGAAAGGTCGATTATATGACCGTAAGGGCGCTAAGAGAGATGTGGAGTTGCCTCGCCCTAAGTCGCCATTGGTGAGTCAACTGTTTCGAGTCGAAACTCTACAGTCAGAGATGGATGCGACTTCTCAAATAAGTCGAGAAGCAATGGATGTTATGATCGACAATATTCATAGCGGATTGGTTGGAGTCGATCTTTGTTTAAATCGAAAAAGAGCACATGAAAATGCATGTGCAAATTTTGTGTATTGTACAAATGAGAAGATTGACAACATGAATTTTGAAGATCTCCGAATATATGCAAAAAATTGTCGCAATGGTTTGTAAGACATAATTTTTCATGAGGAAGAGGGCACCGGAACGGTATGTTTTAGTGTCCTTAGGGCTTGATATTATTTTAACATACATATACATGTATACAATTTGTAATAAATACATGTGTATGTACATGTATACATTTATTTGTATGTGTACATTAATCTAACAAAAATGTATGATTATATGTTAAAATGTACCATTTGTAGTTCTCATACATGATGCGTGATGAAAATGTTAATATCACGTTCGGGACCTCTGATTCAAATGTTACTAGAACAATTAATTTCATTCTAGAACACACACACACACACACACGAATCTAGCGTCTTTCCTATCATGGTCTCAATCCGCGCCCTATCATGTGAAGCATCATGGGAAACCTAGATCCATTCAGATGAAAACATTACTAGAACAACTAATTTCATTCTAGAACACACACTCACACACACAGACACACACATACATAACATTTTTCATCAATGCACATGTATAGAAAAGCTACTTTCAGTTGATAGTAGAGCACTTGCTTGTACCAAAAAAATTTGTACATGTGCAAACACTTGCACAAATAACATAAGCAACTCAATTTTTAGTTGAGTACTGAAAGTTCTAAAACATATTTAATCCAAAGAGAATAAATTGTTGGACAATTCACTAAAAAAAATTCCAATGGAATTCCATCTTCAATAATCCGTTCATGATCGGATTTTGACATTTTCCATCTCTTAATTTTCGATTTTTTCTTTGATTGAACTTCTATCAACTGTATGCGTGCTGAAGACATCAAGTGACTATATTGAAAACTTATGGAATCAGATTCATAGTCTTAAAAGTAAACAAAGTCTCCACTTTGATGAGTTTGTCTGAAAAAATAACCTTTTAGTATAATAGACCCTCTGTCATATTGAAATCCGTGATCATTATAGTTTTGTAATAATTTCATTTTTCATTCAGTGCAACGCATCAAATAATACTTCACATTTTCATCGTTATAAATAGGTGCAATTACATCAAAAACATCTCCTGCACAATAAAATAAACTTAACAAAATTATATGTATATTTAAATTTATTTCTAGATCTTTAAATCATTAGAAAGTAATTCAAATGTTACCTTCTCTAACAAGATCAGAAACTCGATCACCATCGGATGATATTGTAGTTTCCTCTGATTGAATTTCTTCAAACATTGCAAAAGACATTTTGCCCTTTGTATTTAGCTTTGTATGTTTCCAATCGTTCACATACATTTTGTTTTCACAAACGTCATTGGATTTTGTGTTGTCTATGCAAACATCACAAAAACAAGAATATTTTCTTTTATCCAATGCAAACACATTTCTGGACGACTTTGTTTGAATTGAATGCAATTTTCGAGTCCCTTTTATTGTTTCAACGTCACTTCCAATTGATCTATCTACATCTTCGATCCCAATATGCCAGAAAAACCTTTATATGGAAAATTAGAAGAAGAATTTGTAAATATGATATCAAAATTATACAATCAAAGATAATCATTGCATGATAAATGTACAATGTTTAAAATTAGATTTCCAATATAAATTAAACTGAATGTACTTTCACACTTCCCTTGATGGGTTAGTCTCATGGCTTAGAGCAGCGATGCACCATTGAAAAAAAATTTTAGCGTTCACAAGTCGGCTTGCAGAGTGGTTCATTTGATATATTCGAAGTGCTTGTTTTATTCATGCTCCTACACCGTCATGTTCTCCATTTCCACGGCTAGTCTCAAAGAAATTCCAACAATGTTTAATGCAGGTTTTCTTATGAAGAAAAAAAAACCAAAAGAATGATTGTGCAGATTTGAATTGACCTGCGCATCCGTCTGACCATATCCAATGTTCATTGAATGCTATTCCATGAATTTTCAAGGAATCATAATTTTTTCCAAAACAATGTTGTACAAAACATGTATCATGTGTACGATCGTCATTGATATAAAAGTGATATTCTTTAATGATATGTCGATTTTCACTCGTGCTTTCTATATGATCGACATTTTTTTTAGCATGTCTATATAGAATATGGACGAGCATGGAGACTTGGTTAGAATGATAGTATTCACTCTGAATTTCATTTTGTGGAACAAATGTGTAGTTTTCTGCAGAATCAATCACTGACAAAATGGTCCTTGGTGGAAAAACATCACGAGATTTTTTGAATTGCAAGTCTTGTCGTCGAGCTCTATGGGAATGCTTAGTGTATTTGTAAATTTCTTCCTCAAACTTTCTCAAAAAGTCTATCAGAAAAATTTCGTCTTCTAGTAATTCAATTATTTTAACACTATTTGCACCTTAAATCGATGTATCGATATATTCATATCTCTTCCATTTCACTTTCATGTTGGAAAATGATTGATAATTTATATCAATACGATTTTTTTTTTGAAATTTAGTTAAATTTCCACAATCATCACATTTTTTACCACCAACACATTTCTTTTTGTAAAATAGTTCATCGCTTTCTCTTTCACATAGAATTTAAGATATAAAATCACGGATAATGGAAGGAGGAGGTGAATCCTTCCATAATGTTCTACCAAAATCAAGGAATGCGTCATATTATAACTCAAATTCCACATGATAATGACAACAACAAGTGTCACGTATGGTGATAGGTTTTACATACCATGGTTTTTGTTGAACAAAAGCACTGAGTGAAACATGAATTTGATGATTCTCTTCTTTGAACTTGTTGAATAACTCTATCTGAGTGGTTTCCATGAAATATTTTTCATGTTCTTCGTACTAATTTCGTGCTATTCTTCTTCGCATCACATGCCTTGCAGTTGGCGAAACACGCGAATTGTTCTTCCAATATTCATATATTATTTTTTTAACATTTTCTGCAAGTCTATCTTTGTATGGTTTCCTACAAATAGATCTCCAACAAGCGAGTTCATCATTTACATCTATTTGCAGCTAAAATTTCTGATGTTTGTGCAAAGTTTTTCGCAAGGTTCCCAGTGCTCGTGCCATAGATGTTACCAAATGATTCTCTTGAGTACTTGATGAAACCATTTCCATCTGTATTCCTCTACGTACAATTGAAACATCTTTCTCTCTAGATCTCTTAATTGACTTTATAGCACTACTCATATTTTTTATCACATCTTCCTTCATTTTTTTTTATCTTTGGTTGATTTTCGAATACCTAGTAGTGTCGTAGCTTCTTTTAATTTCATTAATGATAGGAGACCTTTCAACATTTGAGCCTGAACTGTCACCCGCTCATTTAAGAAATACTTTTCAAAAATGCAGCTAACACGATATCGTATAGCATGGTCAAGTTTTTTATCTCCATATGTGTGAGTGTCAACATTTTCTAACATCTCATTATCGATAGTGATTTCATCTGTACATATTCGAAAAAATAGTACATATTCAATAAATAACTAAATTAATAAATATATCTATAATTTCAATAATATGTGCATGTATTTAATATATATATGTGTGTGTGTGTGTGTGTGTGTGTGTGTGTGTGTGTGTGTGTGTGTACATACCTTGTGATTCAATTTCTTTATTTGGATTTCTTTCAATATTTTCACCATCTTCAATCATTGGTTCAATATCTCTTTCACTTTCTCTTTCAAAATTTTGTATCTCATCATCAATGTTTTGAGGAATATCTCTGTCTGTTTACATTAAACAAAATATTTTTCAAATTAGTTCATCAAATAAAAATTAATCTTCACATTTTACATTAGGAAAATTTTAAATATATCAGTAGATCATAATATTTACATTTAGATACCTGCTTCAACTTTTTCTTGAGATTGATTTTCCTCTTCAATATTTGAGAGGGCTTCTAAATTTCTTTTGCGAGATTGTCTCGTCTCTTCTCTATGTTCTTCAGGGTCTCTTTTCCGATCATATATTCTTGCAAAAGTCCTTCAATTTCCCATGATAATAGGGTATGAAGTTCAAAAAATTTCCTTCAAAAAATTAGACAATAACTCAATTACAAAAAACATCACAAAAGATTTAATTTAAAAAAATTCATTTTAATTTTTTTGCAAAAAATACATACTCCAATCCAAAACACTTACTTTAAAAAATTCGAGAGAAAAATGTCTTATAAAAATGAAACAAAGCTCAAAAGATTTACTTCAACTCAAAACATGTACATACCTCCAAGAAATGTCCTTTGAATGCACGTCCAAGAAAATTTCTTAAGTCCAAAACAATTTTTTGCAAAATCAAGTCGCCTCTAAGAAATGTCTTTCAAGAAAATTCTTTAAACCCAAAACAATTCTTTTCAAAATCAGTCTGCTTCAAAGAAATGCTCTTAAATCCAAACTTTGAAGAAATTTTTTTAAACCCAAACCAAGATCTTTGTAAAATCAAATGAAACCGCCTGTCATCTTCTCCAATTTAAGGTCATCTCCCCCAACTATATAACCCCTTTAATTTGATATTTTGATGTTCCAAGCCTCTTATTCTTGAATAAGGAATTGAATTAGGCCATTTGATAGGATAATTGTAAACAACACATCCAGGTCACTTGGATTATGCTATTGGAGAGCCTCAACTCAAAAATGGATTTATATTTGGAACATATCTTAGGGTTGCAAGCAGGAATCATGGCATGTCTTCCATACAAATATACACATAACATACATGCTCTTAGGATTCCACTAAGGAAACTTTAGGTGTGCTCCCACAAAGTCAAGATAGGGACTAATCACCATATACCGTAGGTAGGAAATGCTTCACAATGTTGTCACATAAAGGATTGAAAGATGGAATGTATCTTATTGTGAAATTCCATATTTACACTAAGATTTAAGGCCATTTCCACAAACCTTATTGAGACTCGAGGAAATATTTATATTTTCTTCTACTATCATAATGAAAGATGTTTTTGGTTATTCATGCGAGAGGCGTTTATACAGAAATATCAATACTTGGAAGCCCCGTCTCAACCAACAAGTCTGAAGAGTAGCACTTTTCTTCCAATTTTCCTTGTCAAATAAAAACAAAAAGTGACACTCTCTTCTTAGGCGTCACCATATCTAACTCCATTCCTTGAGTGTTCAAGCTACATCTTTGACAACAAAGGATATTTGTTGTTTTAGGACATAGATCATGCATCATCACTAGACCAATAGACATTCCATATTAAGATAGGCTCAAAGTTGAGCCCCTCTAAATAGTTGAAATACCTTGCAACATTAATCCAATAGCTAATGATTTACAAGAAGTTTATATTCCTTTACCGTGTATGGTAGAAAAGTGAGGTTTTATTTCTCTGCCATTTTCCTTAAAAAAATCATATGGCCAAGCCACCAAGTGCCCTCAATCTTGGGCACTCCCCTAAGGATACCATTCACTATTGTATCATGCCGTAAACAATGATAAACAATTGCAACAAAAAGTGAGTATCTAAGTCCCCTCCCTCACTGTCGCAACACCAAAAGGGTTTGACACCATGTCTCCCTCTCTCCTCCAATAGTGAGATATTGAATCTGGAGAATTTTGTTCCATCATGACATCAGTATTATCTTATCTTTTTGTTTTTTAGACAAATTTATAGCTCTTGGAAAGATACTTAGTTAACTATTACATACCCTAGCTTCACTTTTTTTGGCATTGTTATCTGAGTTGTTATATATTGGATGTAATTTTTATTATCTTTCATCTATTTTTAAGTTGGCTTGTTGGACATTAATAAAATTATCTTCTCTTATTAACTTATCTCTTTGATGCTATTGACTTTTTCACACTACAAAGTTAAAATGGTAACAAATAGAGTATAGTCGAGAAGACTAGCTCCCATATTTGAACCTAGATTCATCCATCTTCACTATTTGGGTGGTTGGTGTTGTGACAAGGTATCTTAGTCAACCAAGATCAACCTTGATCAATAATAATTTAAAAATGATTAATTTTAATAATATTAATAAAGTTGGCTAATAATAATAATAATAATAATAATATTGAGGTTGACTATATTATTATTATTATTATTTGATGATGACCAAATATAGACAACCCTATAATAGAATAGTTTTTGTAAAGGGATATGGATCACATAAGTTTACACTCTCAAATATTAGGATTTACCATATTCAATAATAGTCAACATAAGTGAACTATATTGAATTAAGACAACCACCAAACTCCATCAAGATTAATTTTGGTTGAACATAACTATGGTTTAAAAATATTTAATAAAAATAATAATAATAATAATAATAATAATAATAATAAAATTGAATATTGTTATTATTAATAATAATGTGATATTAATAATGGTATTAATAATATTATATTATTGAAAATGATGTACTATATTTTCTAATATACATTCACCGATCAACTAAGACAACCAAATTAACAAATATAATTAATATATGGCAACCAAAATGAAATGAACCACATTGCCTAAATAAATTTTAATACTTTTGACAAACCTACTATTTTAACCAAATTTCCTAAAATAATTTTTAATACTTGTGAAAAAATTGTTATTTCAGTATTACGATGAAAGGTTACTAGCTTAAAACCTTCTATGAAGATGACATGAGACTCACGTTTTTGACAACATGCTTCTTATTACCACAATGGCAAACATTCCCTTTCCCACTCCCTAAGTGTAGCATGAAACCACCACTTTGCACTTTGGATGGGAAAGACAACCCACACAGGGTTCAATTGTTTATGCGGATTTGAACCTTGGTATGGGTCTGAAACATCCCCACTTTACTAACCCGACTTGTCACAACTATCCAAGATTAGGCTACTAATGTTGCCACTGCATCCAATTGATTTATTCCTATATTTCCACTATGAATGTAGACACTTTTAAAACTACCTACATTCGTTCATAGTTTCAAGTTTCAACAACACCCATAGTAAGCATGGTCCAAAGTGACCCTCCCCTGATATGGATTTATGTAAGAATGCAATGGAATAAAAATATAACCATAAATACAAAGATGCAGCGGAAAAAATGACTTCATTTCATTAATATCAAAGAACTGAAATTTTCTTACTGACAGAATGGAAATAAACTAGCTAGGGCGCTGGTAGCTATCTATGAGAAGAGATGTGGTGGATATAGGCCTATGAACTAAGTTAGAATGAGGCTTGAGGGCCTATTTATTATTTAGAAACAATGGAAAACCCTAAACATCCAAAACCCTAACCCTAGGAGATGAAGCGCCAAAACTATGGGCCCCGTTTGGGTAAATTGGTGTTTCAAATTCCCAGGGATGTAACTTTGGCATACGATCTCCATTTGATGCAAATCATACCTCGTTAGAAATATCTATCTGAGGACTACAAATTTTGAGTGAACAAAATGGGTATCCCATTTTTCCCAAAAAACGTCATTTAGGGCCTCAAAACGGCTCCGGAAGTTCAGGACCCGAAAAACTGCTAAAAATAGTAAGTTGTGCCGAAACTGAAAAATATGAAAGAGACAATGGTGGGGCCCCAAGTGGAATAGGCGAGTGACCACCAATATCCATCTGGATCATTCCTCCCCGATGAGGAAGTAATGGTCCCCATTGTGTTAAGTTCCGCCATGAGATGAGGAAACTTTTGCTGAACTTGGTCCCTAGTGAACCAGTTTCCTTGGTGCAGGAGTTGGCCAGCTTTGACAACCCGATACAGTTGGATCTTCTATTGGCGAGTGTTCTTGATGTACATGTCCATGATACAATATGTGGTGGCCTGTTCCATGCAGTCTGGGTTTAACTCTGTTGGTGTGAGTTGTTCTGCAATGTCAGAGGTGTCCAGTAGAGGTGGGAAGTAAGGACGAAGGCGGTCCAAATTGAATACTGGGTGCAAACCAAGGAATGGTGGAATACTGAGCTCAAAGGCATTGTTCCCTACAGCCTTGGTGATGGTGCATGACCCATATCGGAGTGGGCAAAGTTTGCAGTGGGGTCCAGTGAGGCGCTCCTTCTGCAAATGTAGCCACACTTTGTCGCCCACCTAGAAATTTTGTGGGACTAGATGTTGATCATGGCATTGCTTGTACTTAGCATTAGCTCTGTCCAATATATCATGAACCTATTGGCGGATGTGTTAAATGCGCTCGATGAAGCTATTTGCTTTGTCAACTTCCGATTATACATGAGCTGAATTAACCTAAGTAGCTGCAAATGGCATGGCTATGTAAATGGGACATAGTGGCTGGAATCCCAAGTCCACCTGAAAGCGGCTATGGCCGATTGAGATGTGGAGAGCCCGATTATAATTGTTTTGTACATAGGGAAGGCTCTCGTCCCATGTGCATGGATGCTTGGAATTGTACATGAGAAGAATGTGTACAATCATTCTGTTGACGACCTCTGTCTGACCATCTATTTGGGGATGGAAAGCTGTGGACTTGGTGAGCTTGGTGTTCAGCATTGACCAGAGGCTGGACAAAAATGTGCTGAGGAACCTACTATCTCGATCTGATATGATAGATTATGGGATCCCAAAGTACACCCACACTCGTTTAAAGTAGATTTTAGCAGTGGATTCTGCAGTGATATTCTTCTTGCAGGTCGCCATAATGGTCATCTTCGAGAATCTGTCGACGACCACAAAAACACAGTCATTTCCATGCTTAGTAGAAGGCAGGCCCGACATGTAATCCATGGATATGGATTCCGAAGGTCGACTAGGGGTAGGTAGCGGAGTATATGGGCCTTGCTTCTTGATTGTTGGTTTGGCAATGGCAGAAGCAGTGCAGGATTTGATGTGCTTCCCGACATCCTTTCAAAGGTTCGACCAATAGAAATAATTCTATAGTACTGCTACTTTTTTCTCGACCTCGAAATTCCCAGCGATGCGACTATAGTGTGCTTCCCATATCATCTTGGCGCACTCGCTTGAAGGAACACAAAGGTGTCCCAGGTGACATAAAAGTGCATATTGGAGGTGAAAATTTGGGACTTGCATACCCCCCAAGAGTGCCTTGTATGTGTGGCCGAATTTTGGATCGATCTCGTAGAGAAGCAGCAAATCAAAAGTCTCGTGCCCAGAAGAGTTGAGAACAATGGTGAGCGCCACGATCGGTGGTCGACTGAGATAGTCTACAACATTATTGGTGCTACCCTTCTTGTACTTGATGTTCAAATGAAACTACTGCAGATATGTGGACCACTTCTGATGGTGATCATTCTGCAACTTCCCTTGTGTCTGTATGAACTACAGGGGTCAGTGGTCTATGTCGATGATTGTTTCCTTCCCCAAAATGTAATGCTTCCATTGTCGACAAGCTTGTATAATGGAATACATTTTTTTTTCATAAGTGGGATACTTGCGAAATGTGTCAGACAATGTCTCACTATGATATGCCATTGGATGTCCCTGTTGAGTAAGAATCGCCCCAATAGCATAGTTAGAGGCATCGGTCTTGATCTCAAATGGTTGTTGCGAGTCTAGTAATGTGAGCACTAGGGCAGAATAGAGGCAATTTTTCAATTCCGTAAATTCCTTCTATTGAGATTTTGACCAAAATAATTTTTCTCTTGCTCCTCCCTTGGTGACTTGACTCAAGGGCCAAGTGATATGAGAGAATCCCAACACTAACCTACGTTAGAAATTATCAAGAACCAGAAAATTGTGAAGATTTGTTATAGTGGTTGGGGCTGGCCAATCCCGAATGACTTGGATCTTGGTTGGATCCACATGCACCCCCTTTCATCAATAATGTATCCTAGATATTGAACCTGGGTCATGCGAAAAGTGCACTTCTCCAAATTGGCACACAATTTGTGTTTCCGCAGTGTTTGGAGGACTTGTTGGATGTGGTGGAGGTGCTCTTCCCAAGTCTCGCTGAAGATCAGAATGTCATCTAAGTACACCACTACCAATAGGTTGGTGAATGGTAGCAAGATGTCGTCCATCAGCCTCATGAAGGTTGCAGGAGCATTCGTCGACCTGAACAGCATGACCAGCCATTCGAAAAGGCCTTCCTTGGCTTTGAAGGTAGTCTTCCACACATTGGAGAGTTCAATTGGTACCTGGTGATACCCAGACTTCAAGTCGATCTTGCTGAAATATTTCGCCCCTTTGAATTGGTCCAGTAGGTCATCAATTCATGGGATCGAGTACCTATTCCAGACAGTGATCTTGTTCAATGCCCGATAGTCAATACAGAGTCTCCACGTCCCATCCTTCTTCTGTACCAACACGATCGCGCTCCCACAGGGCGATGAACTCGGTCAGATGTGACCTTTCTGTAGTAGCTCCTAAATTTGCCTCTTTATTTCATCGTTCTCCATAATAGAGTGCCGATAGATCGGTCCATTAGGTAGTGGTGCACTTGGGGTTAGATCAATCGGGTGCTTGACCTGACAGTGCAGAGGAACCCTTGTGGGTGAGTTGAATATGTACTCATACTCATCCACAACCTTGTCCATTTGTTGTTGTCGTACAGAGGAGCCCTGTCTGGAGGTCGTGGCCACAATATTCTTCTTTCCCTGGGGGTGGATCATCAGGAAAAAGAATTTCCTGGTTTGGGAAATGAGCTTACTGCATTGTTTTGTAGTAACCAAAGAGATAGCAGTAGGAGGTGGTACATATGGTATCCTGTACAAATTATTTCCCAAAGTAACAATAATAGCGCGAGGTCAAGACTCATACACAGCATGATGCTTCCACAAGTATGGTTGTCCTAATAATACATCAGAAACATCAATAGGAGCAACATCACATAATACCTCATCCGTGAAGGTCTTGATGCTATAGGGAAGGCAACACTGCTGGTTGACGCAAAGATCTTGTCCTTGGTGAAGCCACCCGATGGTGTATGGATGTGGGTGAGCTGTGGTCGGCAGGCCCAACTGTTTCATGACGTCTGCTGAAATGAGGTTCTTTTGGCTCCCATTGTCGATAATGGACTTTACCGGGGAGCCTTTTACCCACATCTAGGGGTGGAAGAGATGTTCCTCATCTTCTGGATCTTTTGGTTCCTCCTTCTGGATCTTCATAGTGGCAACAGTGGCGTTGGGCTCTCCATCAATAATCTATTTCCATTATTCATTCCCCTTGTCAGGTTTCGATTCATAGTTAGAGCATGCATCTAACTCAAAAGCCCTCATCTTGGTCACTAGCGACTGCTTGGCCTGACAATCACTTGTGTTGTGAGTGGAGCTCTTATGGAACTCACACCACTTTCTCGTGTCCTTCTTTGGCTTTGCAGTGTTGTTATTTGCTTGTGGCTTCGATAGGTTGTCTTGAGCTGCCATGCCTTGGCTTTGTCCTTTGTTCTGCAGTTTGGGAGCACCTTTACCTTGATTTTGATTCACAGATCCAAAGTCTCGCTTCTTCTGTCTGAATTTCTACTCAATCTTGGCAGCATACCGGTATGTTGTACCAAGCAAGTAGATGTCGAGGAACTCCATTTCCTCCTGAATGTATCTATGTAGGCAACTGCGATACTTTAGCACCAGATGTTTCTCTAAATCTTTGATACCGAACTTTGTGCACAGGGTATGGAATAGATTCACCAGCTCATGTACATCTTGATCCCTTTGTTGTCGCAGTGTGGTCCATTGTATGTACTTGTCCTCATAGCTCCCTAAGGGATAGTACTATTCCTTGATGGCATCTCAGAAATAATTCCAAGTTGGTATGTCGACCAAGAACAGAGAGGGTTTTGTCTGGTCTTTGTTCTCACAGTAGGTTTCCCACCACTCCTTGACATGGGGGGTAGCTTTGAGGAGTGCAAAAATAATCTTCTCCCGGTCGAAAAAGTCATGAACTGAGAAATATCCTTCTAATAGATTCAACCATCTATCTACAAAATCTGCATCTATTTGACCCTCAAATATGGGAATGTCAAAATTTACTTGTACCTTAAAAGGACTCACACCTCCAGAGTGGCTGTTGGATGTAGATGCGTCGTCGGTGGGCAGCTGTTGAAGGATTTGGGAAAAGTTATCCATCATCGCGTTCCTTTGTTTTTCAAGGGCCTCCTCAAGTGATATTTTGATAGGCTCTCCTACTCCCTCATCTTTATTTTCATCCCCCATGGGCGTCCATCGGGGTTTGCGAGGCTGATCTTGCAAAGGTTCCACTAGATCGAGCCCTAACTCCTTATACCCTGACCTCGTTGGGGACATGCAAAGAAGGATCAAGAAAAAGTAGACCGCTCTGATACCACTGATCCAGATTTATGCAAGAATGCAACGGAATAAAAATATAACCATAAATACAAATATGCAGTGGAAAAATCACTTCATTTTATTAATATCAAAGAACTGAAATTTGCTTATAGACAGAATAAAAATAAACTAGCTAGGGCGCTGGTAGCTATCTCTGAGAAGAGACGTGGTGGCTACAGGCCTCTGAAATGAGTTACAATGAGGCTTGAGGGCCTATTTATTATTTAGAAACAATGGAAAACCCTAAACATCCAAAACCCTAACCCTAGGAGATGAAGCGCCAAAACTATGGGCCTCGTTTGGGTAAATTGGTGTTTCAACTTCTCGGGGACATAACTTTGGCATACGATCTCTGTTTGACGCAAACCATACCTCGTTAGAAATATCTATCCGAGGAATACAAATTTTGAGTGAGAAACATCAGTCCATGGACCCATGTTTCTCTCGGTTTTCCCATAAAATGTCGTTTAGGGCCTTAAAATTGCTCCGGAAGTTCAGGACCCAAAAAACTTCTAAAAATAGTAGGTTGTGCCGAAACTGAAAAAAATGAAAGAGACAATGGTGGGGCCCCAAGTGGAATAGGCAGATGACCACCAATATTCACCTGGATCATCTCTTCTCTTAATAGGACTTGAAATTCCTTAAAGTAGCAAAAATATGATAAGGATGTGCAATAAAGAAGCCTGAATTGGCATTCTTAATCCAAATATTTGAGTTATTTCATGTCACAAAGGGATGAAAATAGCCTAAGTCCGCTCCCCACTAATTCAAGTTAAAAACCACACATTAAAGTAGTATACATAAATATACCATATGTTTCTAGTCAGTCTTAACCATGAAATCATGATAGAACACATTATCTCTCGATACACAATGTGGGCATGGAATCATCCCTTCTTTTATATTCTTTATCAAAATAAAATTTGGGTTTGTCAACTTCTAGAGTAGAGAATTTTTTTCAGAGATGATGGTGTACATGCACATAGTTAGCCTTAATTATCTTTAGTCGAAGTCTAGTTATTGCATGTGATGTGCACTTCTCTTTAGCTATTTAACTCGAGTGGTTATATGTGGTGTACGCTTGGCCTTAGTTAGCTAACTCTAGTGCTTAAATGTGGTGCATGTGAACATTAACAAAACGTAAAGAACACTTAGCTTCAATTAGGTTTAATTATCCATAGTTATTGCATGTACAACTAAGCTGAACTAAGTTCCTTTATATATTGATTCTAAAACTAATAGCGTTGAATCAAATTCATTCTCAATTCCAATTTTTCTTTTTTAATTCTCACAAGTTTGTGCAATTATTATTCAACTAGATCTGTATTTTTGCTCTAATAAATTTACATGGAATTAGAGCTACAGGGGTTTGAAGAAGGTGCATGAACAATATTTTTCAGGTTTGAAGAGCAAATAATTGTAAATTGTTCGAAGATTTGATTTGTAGATCAAAATATTGGAGAGTTGTCACAATTGTTACTACAACCACAAAGTCAAAGAATGGAATTCCAACTTCCACTATTCTGACTCCATACAATTATTATGAATGGAAGCCAATTATTTTGATTCATCATAGGAGCAAAGGCTTGTACCAAATAGTCATGGGAATTGAGGCAGAACCAATTTTAGAGGATGAGAAGTCAAATTGGCTTAACATACCTGACATGGCTTATGGAAGATTGTGTTTATCTGTGTCTTAAGATATTCTTTATGAGATCAGAAATATTGAATGACTAAATGGAATCTAGACTACATTGAAAGGATCATATGGTGATGAAAATGATCTGGAAGAACACCATTTGGAGGCAAAGAGATCGAGTTATTATAGAACTCATGAAAGTGGTAAAGAATCCAATAATGTGGAGAAATATTCTCAAGACATTGTTGAACAAGAAGACTCTACTTCTTCTATTGTTAATGAACCTGTTGTAGACGAGAATTTTACCTTGTCTAATAATGAAGACATCGCACATTCAATAAAATATCTTCCTTTGCTAGTGATGAAGACACTACTTTAAAAAACATAGAAGATGACTTTAATTCCTCTATTATTGATGATGTTGATGATGAAAATCTGACGAGGTATCAATTTAATGATGCCCCACATGCACTCTCAGTCGCAAAGCCATGCATTCCTATGCACGCATCTAAGGAGGCATTTATAACACAATGTATGTGCATGTATGCATCCACAAAGGCATCTCTAAAACCACACATTCACATGCATGCATCCCTAGAGACAACCATTACAATGCATGCATATAGGGTATATGAATCTGATCATCAAATGCATGATGAAGTTGCAGGGAATTCATATTAGCATGCAACCATGTATAAGGAATTTGAATCCTTGATCCAAACATTGGAGTTAATACCTGTACTTCCAAAAATGAAGTTTATTCCTCAACATCCATGATGGGATCATTGATCTTTAATACTGTCCGAGTTTCGAGAAGAATGTTGATATCTTCACGAAGAATTTCACTGAGCAGAAGTTTCTATTCTTGCGAGATCGTCTCAGGGTGAATCATTGGGAAAATACTTTTTACAATAAATTTCTTCTGGATCCTTCTATATAGTGACCTTGGTATGTACTTATCCATCCAATAATCCAATTTGTACAATGAAGTGAGGATTCTTAAACTATTGCCTCAATTATCTTCTTTTAATTACCTAAATACCTTGAAATCATTTCCTTCATTGTGGTTTTCATCATCTTTTAATATTAACTACTCGTGGTTCCATGAGAACATATGGAATAGTCATTTGCCTTACTCCTTATTATCTTCATAGCCATCTCTTGTTTGACCTTGAATTCAAAGGACAAAAATAATATTTATATCTCCGTCCAATCATTGCCTTGGTGGGTTTTATTTTTACTATTCTTATAATTTATTTTAACATTTAACACAAAATTTTCATGAACAAACCTTTATATGCCTGATGTATTTTGTCTATCCTTTCTTCAAACTTTGCCTATGTAATCTCTCAAAAATATAAAGGAAACTAATTTCATCATATGGACCTTATGAGAACAGAAATAAAATGAAGAGTACTATGAAAAGTACATTATGAGAACAATGTATAGGAACCTTATGAGAACAGAAATAAAATGAAGTGTACTGTGAAAAGTACATTATGAGAAAAATGTACAGGCGCTTTCCCTTATTATCATTAGACCATACCTGCAAGTCGGAGAAGTTCCGTGAAGTTTCCTTGGTTGTTTTTCTGGGAGTGGCAACGTCAGTTTTTTCAACCTTGCACAAATCCTGCGACATGTCCTATGTCGCGTCTCTCAGTCCTTGCTCGCGCTCGATACACCTCTTGGGCACCCTTTGTGCATCGTGCCACTCGATATTTTTGTGTCGACGTGTTAGGTGCCATATCCTCTAACACATATTTTTGAGCCTTCTGTTACGTTCTAGGGAGTGTTGGAATATTGAAAATTCCAAAACAATAAATGGAGAATAAAAATCCCCTCTTCAACACAGAGAAAATGTTAAAATTTCACTCACAGAAGACAGAGTTCAACACTGAAAAATTCTATTTCATTCACTGTAAAAATCTATTACAATAAAAAACTTCTTCCTCTAAGAGGGATTACAAAATGCTGGACTGTTACAAGACACAGTGCCAAACAAAACTCTTCTCTGTCTCACACAGAAAATACTCTGTTCACTCTTCAATAAAAAAATAAACGCATTGCTGTGCAATTCAAACTTTTACACTCTGTTGTGTGTAAAAAACTTAAACTTACAATCTATCTTTCACCTTTTTATACACTGCTGTTGTGTTTTTTTAATAAAAAAATTACACAATAATAAAAAAATACATTCACGGCCCCTTTTTTTTGTTTTGGCTTTCGGGCCTTTTAAAAATTTCCAGAACATAACTATTAAAAATAAAACACTACTTATATATATTATAAATATTAAAAACATTTATAATATATATTAACCTTAGTAAAAAAAACTTTTACCGAAGGTTTTAAAAACTTTATGAAAATTTCACGGACTTCAACAATGAATTAAACTCTATTGCAAAGGCTCTTCATGTTCCAAAATGGGATGCTGACGTAGGCCCAAAGTGTTATGTGAAAACTCTTATGCAATATGATTAAAGGTTTTTCAGGTCCGACTTTCAGGTTTTCAGATTCCCTTTATATTTATGCGATCCAATATATTTACTCCACGTGGCCCTTTCAGACAAATAAAGATCTGGCGGTGAATTTCTAAGCTTTGAATGTGGTGGTTGCAGGAATTAAAAAGTGGCAAGGACAGCATTTAAGTTTTTTGGTTGCGTGGTTTGGAACCACAATCTCTTCAATGTTCAGGCGGCTATTACAGAGCCATTAAACAACAACTTGCAGGTTTAATTAAATGCAGATTTTAATTTCTGGATGGCGTGCCCTAGACAAATTCCTCTAGCATTTGTCCTTCTCTGCGTTGCTATAGTTGAAGTTAAAATTCAACACTCACCCTTAAATTCAACTGCTGGGTTTTCTAGCATACCCAGGCATTTCCTTAAATGTTCAAAGCTTTTTTGCGCAAGTGGTTTTGTGAGGATATCTGCAAATTGATCCTCTGTTCTGCAATGTTGCAAAACTATATCGCCATTGTTAACCAATTCATGTATGAAATGAAACTTGGTGTCAATGTGCTTTGTCATTTTATGAAAAACTGAATTTTTAGACAATGCAATAGCTGAGCTATTGTCACAAAAAATCACTGTCCCTTTTGTCTGCTCTTGGCACAAACTTCTTAACATCCTCCTCATCCAAATTTCTTGACATGCTGCTGCTGTAGCTGCCACATATTCTGCTTCTGCTGTAGACAATGCTACAATGGGTTGTTTCTTAGAAGCCCATGAAATGGCTCCTGAACCCATGTGAAAAACATAACCGGAAGTGCTCTTCTGATCATCTACACTTCCAGCCCAATCACTGTCAGTGTATCCAACTAAATCTGAACATTCTAAAGTAGTATATAAAATACCAAACCTTTTAGTACCTTTAACATACCTCAGAATTCTCTCCGTTGCCTGCCAATGTGCATCCTTTGGCTTCTCCATGAATCTGGAAATTAAACTAACATGCATTATGTCGGGCCTAGTTGTATTCAAGTACATGAGGCTGCCAACTATGCTCTTGTACAAGCTAGGATCAAAATCCTTGCTACTGTCCTCTCTGCTGAGTTTTAATCCCATCACTGTGGGAGTGATTGCTGCTTTGCTTTCCTGCATGTTAAATATTTCTAGCACTTCATTAACATATTTTTCCTGTGAGATAAAAATCCCATTTTGATCTTGTTCTACTTCTATTCCTAAGAAGTATCTCAACAAACCCATGTCAGTCATTTCAAACTCTTCTTTCATGATTGTTTTAAAATTTTCAATGAGGTAATCATCATTACCTGTGAAAATAACATCATCAACATATAAAACTATTATCAACATTTTACCATCCTTTTCTTTGATGTAGAGGGTGGTTTCTCCCTCACACTTTTCAAATCCATTTTCTAGTAGATAGGAATCTATCCTACTGTACCACACTCTTGGAACTTGCTTCAGCCCATAAAGAGCTTTCTTCAACTTGCATACTTTGTGCTCTTGGCCTTTCTTTTCATATCCGAGAGGTTGTTCAATGTAAACCTCTTCCATTAACACTCCATTTAGGAATGCTGACTTCACGTCCATTTGGTAAACTTTCCACTTGTTTTTTGCTGCTATGGACAGCACTGCTCTCACAGTTTCCATTCTAGCAACCGGTGCGAAAGTTTCCTCATAATCTATCCCATGCTTCTGCTTATACCCTTTGACAACAAGTCTTGCCTTGTGTCTCTCTATTTTTCCTTCAGCATTACTTTTGGTCTTGTAGACCCATTTAACTCCAATGACATCTTTACCTTTTGGGAGTTCAACCAAATCCCAAGTCTTGTTTCTTTCTATGGCATTTATCTCCTCATCCATAGCTTCTATCCATTTCTTATCCTTAATAGCTTCTTCGAAATGAACAGGATCATCAACATGACAATATAAAGCAAACAAAGAATTAATATCTTCATTTGTTATATCTTGCTCATAAATATCTTTCAAACTTATGAATTTCTTACCTCTTTCATTAGGTGTACAAATGCTTGAAGAAGCACTTGAATTTCCTCTTTGTGGTGTGCTTGGAGAAGCACTTTCATTTCTCCTCAAGGGTGTGCCTTGCTGCTCTTATGTTGGTGCTACTGTTTGGGGGTGTATTTCACCCAATTCATCATCATTTTCATCATGAGATAAACAATGTTTAAAATTCACTGTTTTCTCTATGCTTCCATCCCAAGCTTCCTCTTCAACAAACTGAACATCTCTGCTCACAATAAACTTCTTGGTTGATGGGTTATACAACCTATAGGCCTTGTATTACTCACTGTATCCAATGAAAATACATTTCTCCCCCTTGTTGTCCAAATTCTTTCTTAGCTGATCTGGAATGTGTGCATAAGCCACACATCCAAAAACCTTCATGTGTGTGACATCTTGCTTTGTGCCACTCCTTACCTCTTCCGGCACTTTGTTCATAACTGCTTTTGTAGGGCATCTATTCAAAATGTACACTGCACAATGTACAACTTCAGCCCAATAATCATTCGGCAAATGCTTTGCCTTTAACATACTCCTTGCCATGTCCATTACGGTTTGATTCTTCCTTTCGGCTACTCCATTTTTCTCCGGAGTATATCTAGTTGTAAACTACTTATGAATACCATTTTCTCTACAAAAACATAGAAAATATTTAGAGATATACTCACCTCCTCTGTCAGTCCTTAGGACTTTGATATGCAGCCCACTCTGGTTCTCAACAAGTGCTTTGAAATTGCGAAATTTTTCAAACACTTCACTTTTGTTTTTCAAAAAGTAAACCCAAGTTTTTCTTGTAAAATCATCTATGAATGTTAGTACATAGTGGCTTCTAGAAAGCGATGGAGTTTGCATTGGCCCACACAAATCTGAATGGACAATCTCTAAGGGTGCCTTCGCCCTTATGCTTCTCCCGGAAGGGAAACTTTCTCTGTGTTGTTTCCCCAAGATAAAACCTTCAAAAAGGTTGTCCAGTTTCTCTATCCATGGTAAACCACTTAACATTCTTTTTATGTTCAACAAATTAAGACCTCCGAAGTTGAGATGTCCAAATCTCAAGTGCCATAACCAATTATCATCTTTTGGTTCGCTTTGGAAAGTCTCTTGTGCCACTGCTGCTATCTTTTCTTCATTCTTCAAATATGCTCTCATCCTGAGAGGGAACATCCTGTTCCTTGTCATCTTCACTTATGCAATACATTGTTTGCTGGGTGGTTTATCCATGATGGTACAAACATCATCCTCAAAGAAAACATTATACCCCTTATGGACAAGCTGTCAAATACTTAAGAGGTTACACTTCATTCTTGGAACATAATAGACATCTGCTATGCATTTCTTTGCACCTTTCCTTGTTAAAACATTTACAATCTATTTTCCCATAACAAAAACTTTGCTATCAGTTCCTAGTGTGACTTGTGACTTCACAATCTCATCTAACATAGAAAACATTGCTAAGTTTCCTGTCATATGGTTACTACAACCGGAGTCTAGAAACCATAAATCCTCACTTTTTTCTTCAGCCATATTACAAGCTAAAAACAAATTATTTTGGCTGATATTTTCTCTAGTGAAATTTGCACTAGTTCTATTTCCCATATCATTCTGCTTCTTTCTACATTCATTAGCATAATGTACATATTTCTTACAATAGTGACATTGGACATTGGACTTATCATACCTTTGTCCTTGAGCATTCTGCTGACCACTTTGCTCGCTGCTACCTTGGCCATGGCTGTGATTTTGACTGTTGCACCTTCCATGTGAATGTGAAGGGTTGTTCCTTCCACCTCTATTTTGGCTTCTGCCTCTTCCTCTTTTGTTTCCTCTGCCTTGCCCTCTTCCTCTTTCGAAAGACATCTGGGTCTTAAAGGCATGTTCTAGAGATGAGTTTTCAGTCCTACCCAATCTCTGTTCATGAGTCTTCAGTGATGCATGTAGCTCATCCACTAAAAACTTTGTGAGATCCTTAGTCTCTTCTATGGTGGTGACAATCACATCGAATCTTGAGGGTAGACTCCTTAAGAGTTTTTCCACAATCCTATTATCTTCAAGAGTCTCTCATTGAGATCTTATTTGTGTGACCATTCCAATCACATGAGTGAAGAATGAGTCAATAGTATCTGACTCTTTCATACAGAGAGTCTCAAAGTCTCTCCTCAACAACTGAAGTTTTGTTGTCTTCACTTTTTCCATACCTTGATAGGCTGTCTTGAGAGTTTCTCATGCTTCTCTGGATCTCTTGGCTACTGCTATCCTCGGAAACACACTCTCATGCACTGCTTGATACAAAAAGAAAAGAGCTTTAGAGTCTTTCTTCTTATTTCTCTTCAACATATCTCTTTCTGCCTGAGTTAACATATTAAACTAATGTTCATCTACTGGCTCTTCAAAGCTTTCCTCAACAAATTCCCATAAGTCTTGGGAGACAAATAATGCTCTCATAGTTATTGACCATTAGTCATAATTTTTCTCATTAAACATTGGGAGATGGATATTTCCCATACCCATACCAGTGCTGGCTCCAGCCATTCTGCACTCTTAACTATGATTCAAAAACACTTGACTGTGTATTTAAAATCACTGACTGTTCTGCAACAGTAACACAAAAACTGTATAGAGAAATACATTGAATTCTTTTTGGCTGAGTCTTCACACTGCTGGAGAAGTTGCTGCAGTAAATAACTCCTTTCCTTTAGCTTCTTTGATCTTCAAAGAGCCTAGACTAGCTCCGATACCATGTTGGAATATTGAAAATTCCAAAACAATAAATGGAGAATAAAACTCCCCTCTTCAACACAGAGAAAATGTTAAAATTTCACTCACAGGAGACAAAGTTCAACACTAAAAAATTCTATTTCATTCACTATAAAAATCTATTACAATAAAAAAACTTCTTCCTCTAAGAGGGATTACAAAATGCTGGACTGTTACAAGACATAGTGCCAAACAAAACTCTTTTCTGTCTCACACAGAAAATACTCTGTTCACTCTTCAATAAAAAAATAAACGCACTGCTGTACAATTCAAACTTTTACACTCTGCTGTGTGTAAAAACTTAAACTTACAATCTATCTTTCACCTTTTTATACACTGCTGTTGTGTTTTTTAATAAAAAAAAATACACGGTAATAAAAAAATACATTCACGGCCCCGTTTTTTTGTTTTGGCTTTCGGGCCTTTCAAAACTTTCCATAACATAACTATTAAAAATAAAACACTACTTATATATATCATAAATATTAAAAACATTTATAATATATATTAACCCTAGTAAAAAAAACTTTTACCGAAGATTTTAAAAACTTTATGAAATTTTCACGGACTTCAACGATAAATTAAACTCTATTGCAAAGGCTTTTAGCGTTCCAAAATGGGATGCTGACGTAGGCCCAAAGTGTTATGTGAAAACTCTTATGCAATATGATTAAAGGTTTTTCGGGTCTGACTTTTAGGTTTTTCACATTTCCTTTAAATTCATGCGATCCAATATATTTACTCCACGTAGCCCTTTCAGACAAATAAAGATCTGGCTGTGAATTTCTGAGCTTTGAATGTGGTGGTTGCAGGAATTAAAAAGCGGCAAGAACATCATTTAAGTTTTTTGATTGCGTGGTTTGGAACCACAATCTCTTCAATGTTCAGGCCACTGTTGCAGAGCCATTAAACAACAACTTGTAGGTTTAATTAACTGCAGATTTTAATTTCTAGATGTTTGTCCTTCTTTGTTAAAATTCAACAAATCCCCCATCGCCACCACCTGAAAACAACGAAACCAGATGGTAGTTCGATGACCATTTCATGGAAGAAGACGTGAATGATAGTGACATTTCAGAATTTTAAAATTTAAAATGCTAACGAAAGCCTCATTAATTTGGAATATATTTAAGACGAAGCTGGTATTATTATTATTATTATAATGGCTGATTATTATTGATATCACAGGATGTAAGGTGCTGAGTATTTTATCTTTTTCCATGTCCGATGGAGATCGGATTCATCGAAACCAGTAACTACTTGCTCCACAAAGTACTTTGTCAGATTAAAACCTCCAACATCTTGGCGCCAGCATCCAGTATTGCCTCAAGATAACCGTTTATCCAATTCATTTTTCATAAAATTAAACCAATGCGCACATGATAAAGGCAATAAACTTAACCAAAAAAAAAAAGCTGAGCAACTGAAATTTGAACACTCCGTGTCAGCAGCAGCAGATCTCTAACAAACCCTGGCATATAATAAACTGAAGTAAAATGAAACAATGGCTTTCATGATATCAAACTTTACTATTTATACAGACGTCGAACAATTGCATCAAAAACGTTGAAATCTCGGTATCTTAAACGACTCCGGAATTTAATGGACATTGTAGTCTACAATCATCTGCCCACGTAGTCAAGGCTATCGGGACTAAATTCCACGCCCCTAAAACACGCAAAAAACATTAAACTTCAGAAAAAATGTCCTTCAGAAGACTCGAAGCCAAGCGTGGCCACAAACCATTGCGGCGAATTACACGTCTATTAGTTCCTGCTTCAGAATTCCCGCACGGAACGGTCGGCAATTGAATCTCCGGTAAGCCCCGGATCTCGAATATTGTTACCCACTGGATCTAGGAACTTACATGGTATAAATATTTTTTTATGAGCATTCGTGTTTGTAAATAATTTTTTTGGGAAGGTTTTTTTTATGAGCATTCGTGTCTGTAAATAATTTTTTTGGAAGGTTTTTTTTAATGAGAATTTGCGTCTATCTATATTTAGTCATATATAGTCACACAAAATATGTTGAATATCTAATTTTATTCTGATTATTTTAATTATATTAAATATATTTATAATTAATCTTGTTAAAATTTGCTAAATTACAACTATTTGTTGATTATTATTAACTTGAATGATGAAACTATGATGAAATCTCAAAATATGTGAGTTTGTACAACAATGTTTGGTTTATCAAGGGTATGTGATGGGTGGAAGAGAAATGAAGATGGATCGTAGCAAAATAGACATGATCATAAAGTGGTTCCTCCCTATTAATATTTATGAGGTATGAGGTTAGGAGTTTGATTGGGATATCATAGTAACTTAGGTAATTCATAGCATTCTTTTCAGTAGTATCAGCACCACTTCACATCAGAACTACTACTAGCAAGATTTTCCACTAGGGAAAGGGTCAACAAAAGGCCTTTGAGGAGTTAAAAAGAAGATCAATCAAGCACCAACATTGACATTTCTAAACTTGTATCAACCCTTCTAAGTAGGGAGAGATACGAGTGAATATGCTATGGAAGAGATATTGATGCAGTGAGGAAGCATCATATCCTACTATTCAAAGAAAATTGTCAATGATGTTAAAGGGTGAATGGGTCATTGGTGAGTTGGGTGTATCCCAAAGATGTAACCCTAGAATGTATGAAAATCCCTTACTATGATCGACTCTAATGTGCAAGTTTGCACTATTTGGCTTATCTAAAAACATTCTAGATGCCAAAAAATAACAACCCATTACTGGAATAGTTAGAATGTTGATGTAGAAGAATCTAGGATGACTAAAAAAGAATGTTAGAAAGCATTACATCTATCAAAGCACGAGAGATCCATGTTGGATAAAGTCATCACTGATTTTATTAGGATTATAATCCCTAACATTGTTGAAGCTCTAGTTGAAACATGCCCTAATTGAAGAAAATACTAATAGGCGCTAGATGAAGAAGGATATGTTGATGGTGATAAAACCCTAGGTGCATGAAGAAGCTAAGCACTAAAGCCCTTGTAACTAGTGGCTTTGTGTGAACTCAACATTAAAGCCCTTGCAACTACTGTCTCTGTGTGCACTCATCATGGTTGGAAAGTATGACTCCAATTGAATATTGTTCTCATGTGGATATGAGCTGCTGTTAAATATTATGATATTATCTTCTCTGGAATGTATTTCCCCTTCATATATTATAAAACAATTCCAACTAACATAAGTGAACTGACCCTACAAATCCCTCTCGAAGTCTTGGCTTTTTGGTGAAGAAAATTTAGCAGTTGTTTGAAATGATAATGTCAAATATTTGAAGGTTTTTCTTGATTCACATTTCTTATGCTCTATGTAGTTAAGCACTATATATCTCCTGCAAGATTACAATGTGTTGCAATGTTTATTGGGCATTTGTTGGAGCAGGGTCCCCTCAGGCACAATTTCCAATGTCTTGTTGTATAATTTCATGTACGTGCTGTGCAAAAGGAGTCAAGGGTATTTGGGGTGGGTCAAATCCCCAATTTTGATGTAAATGGGCTTAAGGGTAAACTGTGGGCCTCAAACCATGGTTTGAGACCATAGTATCTTCGCACTAGGCATATATAAATAGATAAATTGTCTTTAAGCTAAGTAGTCAATTAAGTCAATTGTATGTAATGAATTGTTGATGTTCTCATAATTTTATGCGTCTGTAATGGTTGATGGGGTGGGTTAAGAGGCTCCTACTAGCTATGTGTGTGGAGACCTAGTCTCGGCTTTGTCCGAACTCCACTAGCTATGAGCGCGGAAAGGTTTGTAAGGGTTTTGTAAGGGAAAGTTGATGTATTGATTAATAGATCTGAAGCTAATAGAACAAACAGTTTTTGGCAAGTTCACTATGTTACGCATTTGAGTTGTTTATTTCTTATGTTCTGTTAAGATCCCATTATTTGTCTTACTTATCGATTATTGCGGAAAATATATCTGATATGATTGTGAATGACTATTGATGATTAATAGACCTGTTTAAGTATTTGTAGTGGTTAAGATCTGGATCTGGTTATGTTCTTTTATATGTGCTAAGGCAAAAAATGATTTTCTGTTATTCTGTTAATGGTTGTGCATTCTTTGTGATCTTGTTATATGTTGTTGCCCACATCTATATAAGTTCATAGTGAGTTGTGTTGAGAACCACTTCATTAATTTCTCCCTCAGGGTGTGGAAACCTGGTTCCAACACCCCCCATATTGTGTTGGGTGAGACTTTGGTCTGCGCAAGGAGATCACTCCCGAAAGGGCCAGTAGTGGGAGGGTTTTTTGGTTTATCCATAAAATTTGAACCTGGGTGAGGACCCGTCAAGCCAAAAAATGGTTCTATTGCCAGGACCAGGATCATTTTGAGGGAGATTTGATGTTGTGGCATCCATCACAAAATGAATTACAAGATTGGCTCGATTGAAATATCATTGAATTTTCATTCCAAGAGAATAGAAGTACTACATTATCTAACGAGCAGTTGGTACAAAAGAATATTTATAGAGAAGTGCATGAATTTTCTTTTGTTCCCTTGCACACGAACTACAGGAGTGGTTGTCGAGCTTAGATGAATTCCATCACTACATAAAATACGATGTAGCCACTAAGTGGACTCAGGAATTGATCCAACAAGTAGAGAAGTTTGCTAATAAGATCACTCGTGTGGTATAGCATTGGATCGATCGCCTATTGGGAGGATTTTTGAATGAATTTTACATTGATTAATTTGTATCCTATACTGAATTAGAAAGAAGGTTTTTCAAAGGCCCTAGATTTAAGTTTTTGTGCTCATTGAAATTATTGATGAAAATGCTATTGTGCGAACAAGGTTGTTTGTGCGAACATACTGCTTGAATGCGTCAAAGAGGTCCAACTACGCATAGTGGAAGAATTTACCATGAAGCCTATGAAAAGTTTGTTTATAACCCTCTGAAGCCTAGATTTGATAGTGAATTTGAATAAAAAACTACTAGCTCAAGTGATTCTAAAGAAGAAAGCTCATCACAACAGAAACCCTTGAGTCCATTTCCCACTCCATTCACTCCACTTATAAACTCACATCACAGATCACCTACTCCACCACGTAGTCCATCTCCACCACCACCTCAAACTCCCCCTAAAGTAGATATGGTTGCATCGATGAAGTTACCTAATTTTAGAGGCATTGGAAATGAGGAAACTGATCACTTTAGGTTTGTGATTGAGGTTGTATGGCAGGCTCAACAAGTTAGCAATATTGATAGTATAAAAGCGCAGCTGGCTACTGCATTCCAAGATTCTGCATTAGAAAACTACATCAGGTACGCTGAAGAAAACCCTAATTCTACCTTGGAAGAAAATAAAGTGACCCTAAAAGAATAGTTTAAGAAACGTAAGTCATATGCGCTGTTGGTGACAGAAATGAAGGATATTCTACAAGAACCTTATTAATCTATATGGGAGGTCATTCAAAGGTTTAAGTGCACCATTAGAGATGGTGGATTTGTTATTTACTATACTCAACATAAGGAATGGTTCATTGCTATGTTTCTCCCACATCTACGCCAGCCATTAAGTCAAAAAAATATTTCCACACATGTTGAGGCTGTGGAGGTCACAATGAAACTGGAGGCTACCTCAACACCTATTATGCTGGGAACTCAAAAAATTCATAATCAATTGGAAGCCATGCATTTAGAAATTCAGAGTCTGTGCAAAGACAAAGGAAAGGAGGTCTGCGCAGAGGTGTGGTGTATAAAATGCAAAGCTTCTGGGCAGCATAAATACCAACATCCCGTCTTCAAAAATTATCTAAATGCTGGAGGTCCTAGTCCATTGAAGAATCTTGTATCGTGTATTATCTGTCAATTTGTTGGATTACATGACATAGATTCTTTCCTTAGGATCAAAAAACATCAGCCTCAATTGAAGTAGTTATTTTTCAAATTAGGTTCATCATTATGGCATGATGAGAAGAATTTTTGCACTTTTGATATGATGTCGTATAAAGCATAGATATATATAATATAGGTTGAGCCTACATCACCAACATCCCCTTCTAGATGTGGAGGATTCTAGGTTAGAGGAAGTGGTTGAGGAGGTGGATTAGCTGGCCGAGGAAGAGGAATAAGATAAGTGATTTGTTATAACTGTGGAGATGTTGGCAATTATGCACGCGATTGTCTAAATCCAGCAGGAAAGTCCTGCAGGTACTGTAGGAAATTTGATCATGTTATATAATATTGTCCTCTATTGATTGCTAAAATGCAAGAAAAGAAGACGTGGACCCCAACACAAAATTTTCATATGGTTCGTGCAAAAACTTGCAAGGAAAATCCTTGTGTGAATGTGGTTACTAGGAGTGGTATAACCACCAATGAAGATAGAGGAAAGCAACCAAACATTGATGTATGGATGTGTAAAGCACCTAAAAAAAAATTCTTTAATATTCAGCACACAAAGGAGACCTTTATTGAAGCATGGAAATAATTTGTAGAAGGAAGTACATCAACATCTGGTAGAACACCGAGGGAAGTAGAAGGAGATGAGGAAATCAAACCATTTATACAAGCCTACATAAATTTGTTGTGCATCAAGAAAGATATCGAAAATCTACATGAATTGATAGATAATTGCGCAGAGAAAGAATAACCAATGGTAGAACAGTGAGCAGTCAATAAAATATAAAGAACAAGAAGAAAATGGGTAGGGAGATGTGTATGACTGCGTAGATTGGTGCTTATGAAATGGACCAAGTTATTTTAGATTTGGGATCAGATGATAATGTTCTACCTAAGAAATCATGGTAGCTCTTGGGAGAGCCAAAGTTGTAGTGGTCTACTATTCAACTGTGCATGGCCAATCATCAGAAGATCATTCCTTTAGGGAGGTTGTCACAAGTTTTTGTCAATATAGATGGTGTCAAGGTGATGGCAGACTTTGAAGTCATACAAATTGTGGATGATACTGATCCCTATCCGGCACTGCTAGGATTGGACTGTGCCATTGACTTGGATGGTGTTATCAATCTAAAGAGAAGAAGAATGGAATTTAAAAGAAATGGAGTTAGGGTAATCATTCCTATAGATCTTGTAGAAGGCCAAAGTTATACTGAAATACTGCGTGCTGATGATGAGATCGATCAAATCTATAAGCTAACTTTGCGTGAGGAATATTGGATCAATCAAACAACAGATGGGAATCTTAAATGGGAGAAGGAGAGATCCCATTTTTCAGACTCTGATGAAGAACCAGAAAACTAGCAGAAATGACTGCATGAGTTGTCTGTGCTGCACTGTAATCACGTGACCCGATCCCTACATTGTATAACATCTGAGGTAAATGATTTATTGCACTATGATGGCTCACCTACTGTAAACATGTTTATAGGACAGCTGGAAATGATTGTGACTGAAGGACATATATTCCATGCTTTCGATCTTCACTTGTGCGCTACTCCAGCAAGATGGTGGGAAACACATAAGGAGAATATGGGAAATTGGGAGGAATGTGCGTGCATGATGAGGTTACGGTTGAATGTTGATTTATTAAAATGGAATATGTATACTATGGAAAATTGGATCCGTGCAGAAATTTGACCAATTGGAATCGGGTATGGGGTATAGAACCAAGAATCGAATGGGTCCATATGTTTATTCACACATTGGGAAAGTTGCCTACTGAATGGTACTTGGAGACAGAGCTGTGTAGAGGCACTCGTGAATGGTCTGCGCTGACAGAGAGATTTATTCTTACATTTAGATTTGAGAGTGGATTTGATACAGTTGGTCAAGCTTTGCGTAATTTTCAGGAAGTAATATTTGATACCACAAAGCATGTAATTGAGTGCACACCACCAAAATGGAACACATAGATGAAAGCCACTTTGAATTGCAGAAACCTCACAATGGAAGAAAATGATGAGGATCCAAGGAACATCATGATCCCTCAATCAGAGGGACAACGTGCAGTAGTTGGGCCCTCAATCACCTTGATGGATGTAACAAAGACTTTAAAGCTAAGGCAAGTGAATATTGGAACTGAAGAGGTGGAGAAGAGGGGCGACAGAGGTCTCGACCAGAGAATGGGGGCAGAATACTGGATTTAAAGGCTCTATTATTTTTCGAGAATGATGATGAGGATGCCTCCATCATCTCCAAAATGGAGGCATACCTAGTCCTGTACCTATGACGAGAGTATGGGGGGAGGGTCGAGGTGAAACGGGTCTAGGTGACATGGATCCACCTGGGCCGAATCATACAGTAGAGGAGGAGAATTGGTAAAGTGGTGGAAGAGAACATCTACAACATCAGGGAAAGGTTAGAGAAAAGTCTGGGCAAGTTGTATAGCACCTTGATGATTGAATGGTATCTGAAAATTTTGCGACTAGACTGGGTGCCTCCATCGAAAGATGTTAGGGATGGAGAAGAGGAAGAAGTTATGACAATGTAATAGTCGAACAGCCAGGAGGGGATAACCATGACTGAGACTAATCAGGCACCCTTATTTTGGTTATGATTAGCTACCAGTATGCCTTAGCCCTGTAGTTTACATAGTTCAAAGTCTTAGTAGGATTAGTTGGTTAACAGTTTGAGTTCTGGCTCTACTCCCCATTTTAGGGGTCATCATACTTGATATTCCTCTGGTTTCCAGTGATGGGCAGAGATGTTTTCGTAATTTTGGACACAAGGTCTAGTTTCCAGCTTGCTGGAAAATATATGACTATAAATATTTAACTACTTAATAGAAGGAGATCCACACTTGAAAATAAAAAAAAAATTCTATGTGGAGCAGCCATGGAGATATTTTTTTTGGTGCAATATCCTCATCTGGAAATTCATAATAGGATTTGACAAAGTCAACATCCTCAATGATAGTACTTATTGGATTTCGATCATACCACACTTCAATAGCCTCTGTAACACTTCTCAAGGTTGTGTCCTCTAAATCACAATGCACATTTTTGGCCCTTTCCCTTGTCGTGTTAACCTTAGGTTTTAGGTACACAGACAGTTATGGAGTTTTAATATTCTTTTCCACATTTATGATTTCCCTCAGCCTGGGGACACCGAGAGTAATATTTTTTTCACTGACACCAGCATAATGGAAAGTATTCAGTTTCATTTGAGTAGCTAGTTCACCAATGGATTGCGCTACAAAACAACCAATCATCTCACCTGGAGCAACTAAGGACAGCATAAAACGATATTCTATCTCACCAATTACCTATTCAATGCTTCCCTTGTAAGGTGGTACTCCTTCAACACACGCTTACTAGCGAATGTACTTCGAAGAAGAATGTTGAAAAATAGAGTGGCATTCTTCTGTGCTTCAATACTCATGGGGTCATCACGAGGAAAAACCTTAAGTCTTTCCTGAAGCCTATCAATTGCTTATACAATCTCCTTGGGATGCATATGTGATGGTTTTCTCATATCAATTTTAAATGTCTTTTGGTCATTCCAGATGAGCCTCTTAAGATTTAGAGGCAGAGGCCACGCGTTATCTCTAGTGGTTACAATCTCTGTAACTATTTGTCATCTAGCTGACTCCAGATTCCCTATGAATGGATGCTAGTTTTTTTTAGGGTCCTAATTTATAACTGAAAGAATCTAGCTCATCTCAAACCCTTGGAGAGATTAATCCCTTAGATATGTTTCTAGAGGTTTAGTAGTGATTTTCTCCATAGTAGATGTTGATTATTGGCTGGCTTACTGCCTTTTTTACCAGTGCCCTAGCGAGTCAGTTAACTTCAATATTGTTCTCCTTGTGGATGTGAGGATGATATATGCTCACATCTAATGATGTATGTCTCTTACATGCTTTGAGTTAGTTAACCATGGATGCATGTTACTTACTTGCATTGAGGCTGTTAACCATGGAATCACCAGATAACTCTATTGATGTGATCCCAGACTCTTGGGAAATTGATAGAAGGGTTATAGCAATGAAAAGTTCTACTTGATAGTTATAACATTTCTTGGACCAAGCTTGAATCATATCTTTGAAGTGTCATGGAGTTGTATCCAAGGGTCTGCTTTGCTTGGGGTTATCCTAACTTGCTCCATAGGATTTTCATTGAGTCATCATTCTTTCTTGATGGGGATCTTGATGCCTTGGGATATTTTTCTCTTTCTAGACTTGGCTCTAGTACAAGGTTGTTGGTTAGCCAATGGTGAATGTCTAGTGAAGGGTGGATTTTTCCTGGAAAGTTATAAGCACTGTGGGTGAGCTAGATTTGATAGTAGGACTTGGATAGGAAGGGAAAACTTCAGTGTTAGGCCTTTTCACTTACCTTACAAATATATCGCCAAAGCTAATAATTAGTTGTGGGAAAATATTGTGCTCTATTTCCCAATCGAATAATCACTTTAATTTTTCTCCCAAGCTAATAATTAGTGCACCATTGCATAGTTTTTGATATAAAATACCAAGGAATGTGCATGGGAACTGATGAAAAACCATTAATATTTGAATCTATGAATTCTTGTTCATGAGTTCCCATGCACATTCCTTAGTACTTGATGCCAAAAACTACACAATGGTATATTGATTATTATCTTGGGAGAAAAAGTAAATTGATTATTAGATTGGGAAACAGAGCATAAGCTTTTCCCACAACAGCATCGCACTTCTGAATAAGTGACCGAAATGTCGCAAGTCTGATTAAGTGACCCAAACATCGTCAGAAGACATTGTCGGAATAGCGACACTACCCAGAAAGTGTTGCTCTTGCGACACTAACCAAAATGCATCAGAATAACGACACTATCAAAAAAGCATCGGAATAACCAACAAGCATTAGAATAACGACACTACCCAAAAAGCGTCGGAATAACGACAATACCCAAAAATTGTCGCTCTTGCGACACTGCCCAAAAAATGTCAGAATAGCGCCACTACCCAAAAAGCGTCAGAATAGTGACAATAAACAATGTGATTTTAAGCTTTACTAAATGAAGACATGTGTCGTTTCTAGTGTCGCTCTATCGACAGTTATTAGAAGTCTTGGAATTGCGATGGGACATGAAACAACGTTTTTCCCAACCTCAAAGTGTCACTCTTGCGACACATATGCCTATGTGTTGCAAGAGTGAAATTTTAGCCGTCGGAAATTGGGCCAAATGTGCTAGTGTTTAATTATCCACATTTATTGCATGTATAACTAAGCTTAACTTAGTTGCTTTATGTATTGATTCTCAAACTAATATTGATAAATCAAATTCACTATCAATTCTAATTTTTCTTTTTCAACTCTCGCAAGTTTGTATAGTTATTCTTCACCTAAATTCATATTTGTGCTCTAATAAATTTACAAACCTTACTTTCTACAAATTTTCCGGGAACCACGGCTTTCCCATCCAAAAATATCGACAAGAATGAGAGATGGCGGTAAAACCACTTGGGTGCGATAGGTTAAACTTATTGCGCCAAGGGTATTACCATTTAGGTGTTCAATGCATGCTCATTATACCAAAATCACGAAATTATTGTTATATAAGATGTATTCGAGTTGCTGGACAATTGTTAACTTTTTGCTATTGTGTTAATAATAGAAGGAATAAAAAATCCAGGTTTAGCGTCCCGAAGTTAAGAAAATGTTGTTTACCCAAGATGGAGTGTTCGGTGGCTGAGTTGTCAATCCTTGTTACCGTGTTAGTTTTGGTTGAAGAGTTCTAAGTGAAAAAGTAGCTTGAATTTAAAGGAGGAAAAAGCGTTTGATGATATTTTTTGCGTTGGAGTGAAAATGTACTATTGAATTTAAACGAGGAAAAAAATTTCATGATATTTTCGAAAAGTAAGAGTGAGAATTTATTTAATAAATCAAAATTCTATTTTTGAATGATCCTGAATTTTAATAAAATTGATATCGTTTTTTTTTTTTTTTTAAGACAATTGGAATTTGTGTAATTTTATACTCATCTGATAACTGTTAATTAATAGATTTAAAATTGGATTTCATAATATTTAATAATAAATTTGGTTAATCAACTTATTTTTAAAATAAATATAATTATTTTTAATAATAATAATAATTTTAGTAAAAATAAATAGTCAATTGGTGTATGAATTGTTTTATTAATTAGTTTTTATTCAATTGGTATATCTATATAAATTCTGAATTCATTAAATAAATTTATAATAATTTATATTTTAAATTATTATAATTATTATTTTACTAAGGTAATAATAATTATTAGGATTTAGTTACTAAATTATTAAATATTAAATTATTATTAAATGGTTAATTATTAATTATTAATTATATACACTATTAATATTATTAATTTTGATGACTTAAATGTCTTTGGGTTGTGATTTCTGAAGTCACTAGTCAACCATGATGTAATCTGTAGAGAAATACCACTTGACAAAAAAAAAAAATTATTAAATTTTTACTAAATTCTTATAATTATTTCTTAATTAGGGTTTATAATTAGTAGTAGTAGTAATAATTGATTATAATAATGTAAAATTAGTAATATTTTAGGGTTTATAATACCTTGGGGTTTCAAAATGAATCCTCCAGGTTTATTATTCCCTTGAGTTTTATAAGATCAATCCCCTTGGTTTATTAATGTATTGGTTCATATTTCTAGGGTATAATTTTATTCATAGAATTTATAATATTAATCCCAACATGTAATATAAATTTCTTGGGTTTATAATCATGGTAGGCATAGTTCAATGTTGCATTATGACAAAGATTCTCTTAATATGGAAATCAATCATGGTCAGCCATGGTAAACCATGGTTCAATGTCACATTTTGACAAAGATTGTCTCAATATGAAAATCAACCAATGTCGACTGTGGTCAACCATGGTCGATCATGGTTAACCGTGTTTATTTTTGTGTTTATAATATTTATCTTAGGGCTTATATACCATGGGCTTATAATATTAATACCTTGGATTTAATATTACTTCCTTCGATTTATAATTCATTGGGGTTTTAGTATTAATCTGTTGGGTTTATTTGTCCCTTGGGTTTATAATATCAATCCCTTGGGTTTATTAATATAGGTTTTCATATTTATAAGGTATAATATTCGTCACAGGGTTTATAATATTAATCCTAAGGATTAATATAAATCTCTTGGGTTTATAATAATTATACACCATTGTCAATCATAGTCCAACGCCACGTTGTCAGAACTTGGTTGTCTCAATATCAATCTCAACCATGGTCAACCATTGTCAACCATCATCAACCATGGTTAATCATGGTCCAATGTGACATTGTGACAAATATAATCTCAATATGAAAGTCAATCATGGTCAACCATGGTCTAATATCACATTATGACAAATATTGTCTCAATATGAAAATTAACCATGGAAAACTATGCTCAACCATGTTTATTTTATGGTATATAATATTTATCTTAATATTTATATGCCTTCAGTTTATAATATTAATCCATTGGGTTTAATATTATTCCCTTGGTTTAATACTATACTCCATGGTCCGATGCCACATTATGACCAAGATTGTCTCGATGTGAAAATCAATAATGGTCAACCATCACTACAAGGAAAAGACCCTCTAGAAATTTTTTTTGAGGAACTACTTATAAAAATACCCCAGACATCCGTTTCTAGCGGAGGTTACTAGAGGAGGTTGGCAGGCAGAGGTTTTTGCGTATGTATTTCATCTGGTGCACTTATCACTGTAAAACGCACTGGTGCATTCAACAAGAGAAAGCATCGGTGTGCACAAAACATTGGCACACCATGCGCTCTATACACACCCTCCCGATGCGTTGTATTACTATAGCACACTAGTGCTTTACAAAACTTCCGCACAGGTGCCTCATAAAAAGTGCGCGAAAAATGAAACCACCCAGTGCGAAATGAAGCAAACGCACCGGTGTCCCCATAAAAACTCTGTGCACCGGAACAGGGTTAAATAAAAAAAAAATTATGGCCACAAAACTGCATTTTTCACTTTTTTCAATGCTCTAGAGCTCTCAAGCACCGGTGCAATTTATCCTTCTGTAAGCCACCCTAACATCGGTGCTCCCATTGCACTCATTACACGCACTCCTGCTGTGCATTTCCCACCAATCTCCAGCTTGAATTTTGTAAAACGGTGGAAAAATTTTCTTTTGAAAATTATACAACCAATATGCCTCCTCGACGGCCAAATGTACAGGTATTTTTCTTGTTTTTCAATAATTAAGCCTTTTAGAAGATTATAATTTCAAATAACCTTAAAATTTACCATTTAAAAGATTTTTTTTTTGTCGCACGGTGCGCTCGAGCTGTTCGGCTCAAACCAGTTTGTGGTGATGCCTGTAGATTTATAGGTCACACTACAAATGGTGCTAACGGTGTCCGTACCAGTTTTGGGAGGTACCAATAGGCCCACCATGTTATTTTAACCATTTAATTTATTTTTTTTGGGTCTTGCGATGCGCTCGAGCTATTTGGCTTGCACCAGTTTGTGGTGCTGCCTATAAATTTATAGGTTGCACCGCAACTAGTGCTAACAATATCTGCACTAGTTCTAGGGTAGTATCGATAGGCGCGCCATGTTATTGTAAATTTTTTCAAAAAGTGTGGTGTGGTCATTTACCAGGCCACACCGTTGATAATGTTAAATAGAGGAAACATGGTGTGTTGACTGAATTATCTACCTCGGGGCGAGTAATGTTTTCAATGCACTGCATTCCGCATTGCGACAAGGTCAACAATTCAGCCTGGTAAAATGGTGCTAACGGTATCTGCATCGGTTCCAGGGTAGTACCTAAGGCACACCGTGTTATTTTAATTTTTTTTAAAAAGTGTGGTGCGGTTGGTTACTCGCTGCATCGTAGACATAGTGGAATAGCGACGACGTGGTGCGTTGACCGAAATCGCCACCCCGGGATGACTATTTTTGTCAGCGCATGGCTTTCCATATTTTTCTCGGGTCAACAGTGTGGCCTTGTAAAATAATGCACCATTCACTATGTAATGATGGTAGGATGTCAGTCCGTTGACTTAAATATATGCCTCGGGGTGTAGATTGTAGTCAGTGCACCGCCCTCTTGACACCATACATAGTCAATGGTGGGTTACAAATTTTTCTAGAGCACCACCCCCAGTGCACTGAATATTATCTGGTGCACCAACGATGGTGCGCTCCATAAAAATACGCACCGGGATCAGTGCGTCACTGTTTTTATGGCGCATTGACTATTTTTTAATTTTTTTTTCAAAAAAAAATTATATATGTATATTTCTAAATACATGTCACTTTTAATAATTTTTTTTTATTTAATATGTTAATCATTCAGAGACATGAAAGGAGAGAAGAGGGGGAACAACAACAAAAACAGACAGAGTAGTATAACATGGTTTTCTTGTGGGAGGCACAAGAGAGGGAGAGAGATGTGTACCCTCACCCTATTATAGCAGCTACGCAGGGGATCCTAAGGTAGCTAGGTCTCCTCAAGTTCTATGAGGAGGCTACTTCCCTAAAGGCCCATGGTTTGTTTTTGTGACATCTTATCCGAAGGTGGAATGCCCACTAACAGGCTTTTCGGGTTGGTATCGACCAGTGGTATATGCCCACTGAGGAGGATATATATTTCATTACAGGGCTCTCAAGGAGAGGGGTGGATTTTCCATCATTCCCAGAGGTTCCAGCTAGCTGTGTAGCAGGGAGTCATCTAGTTTACTCCAAGAGATACATTGGAGAAAATGTACTATCTCCTGCAGATTTTTAGGCCGCTGGAGGTCAGTTATGTATTGGTGCATTTGGTACTGAGGAAGTGGAGTGTCTCTCACTTCTCATTTCGAACATTTCACACAACACAAGTGACGGGCAACACATTAGTTGCTTGCTTCTATATTATCTTGATTCTTTAGTATAGAATCTACGACTTGTCAGGTGGTCTGCCATTTTTTTGTTGCAGTTCTATACAGCCTTAGATAGATGTCATGCTCATGCACAAGGGAGGGTCAACTTCCCTTTTGCTTCAGAATTTTTTTCTTTTTCTTTTTGAGAGGTTTATAGAGACAAGGCCTACTTTTGTTTGATAGCCTCGTAGGCCAATGTTGGAGGCACGTATGCACATGTGGGAGTAGATGATTCCCAAGAGGGGCAAGACTCTGTTTCTAGTGCGGATATCGCATGATGCATTGGAGTTGATAGCCAGTGTTGACGAGAATCCCTTCATTATGGTCCCTTGTACTTATGTGGGTTTGGATTAGCGAGGATGTGCCAACATACTCTTCATAGCTAATGAGCCACCAGATGATAGAGGTAATATTATTGTTTTATTTAAATTTATTCTAGCATGTTCTTTAACTTGTTTTTATTAAATTGTTTAATGAAATTGTCTAATTATTGTTGTGTACTTGTATATATTTTGCATACATTGGCTCTTTTGATGGCGAGGACATGCTGGCACCACCACATGATCCAGGTATGGATCCTAATGACGATCAGGGCATGCCAGATGCCGAGGATCATAAGGAGGCCGGTGCAGAGAGACCTGCTCCTGCTGGTGCACCGATACCACATTTTTCTATGCGTGGTCGACTTGATGCTAGATTTAGGATGGAGTTGGGCGACCAAATCACTGCATTGAATGTTGAGGCGAGCATCAAGCCTGCTCAATGCAGAGACATACATGCCGATGATAGGCTATTATAGATGTGGAGAGGCATGTCGCGTGACATGTACAACCTAATGTGGCATGTCGTAGGAGCTACGACCTTAGTTACGTGACTGAGGAGGATTTTTGCATGTTATATGCATGGTTGAGACGTAACATGTGATTGACAGTCCACGAGTAGCGACTCATCATCTCATGATCATTCACCTCGCGCTACGCGAGATGAGTAGCCTCCACTAGCATCTTACAACAGTCATCATGGAGATGAGGCCAGACCATCGGCCACATCCAATCAGAAGCCTGCAGTATGCATCAATACTCATGATCATGAGCAAGCTGTACCATCGAACGTCAAGGCTGCACCATTGACTGAGCAGGCCTCCACTAGTACTGCTATTGATGTTGTACTACCATCAACCGATCCATGACATTTATATTACAGTTGTAAATTTTTAGCATTATATATATATATATATATATATATATATATATATATATATATATATATATTATGTTCATGTTGTAGTTTTACTTAATTTACAGGTTGGTGATCATCATTATTTGTATATTGTTAGGTCATGTTAGATATGTTCATTTAATGTGCAGCTTGCAGATAGATGTGTATGTGATAAATGAGTTACTTGACATGAGATGTACATTTTATGTTTGTGTTGTGATGATGTTAATATATAATGTTAATTGTGTTTTGTTAAATGATCATGATCACGATGATGTGAGAATATTTGAATGTTTTTTTTAGTCAAATATGATGTTTATACGATGGTTGTCATGAACGTGATGTTTATTAATTAATTTAATATTAAATGATCATAATATTGTAAATTGTAATATTTGTAATTCTAATTGTATGTAAAATTCTAAAATTGTAATTGTAATGGTATATATGTAAATTTGTAAAATTGTAACTGTGATTCTAATTCTAATTGTATTACTTGTAATTTTAAAAGTGTAATTGTATGTAAAATTCTAAAATTGTAATTATAATTGTGTGTGAAATTGTAAAATTGAAATTGCAGTTGTAATTGTAATTGTATGTAAAATATTTGTAAAATTTTAATTGTATTAATGTGAAATGATTTTATTGTATTAATTGTAATTCTAATTGTATGTAAAAATATTTGTAAAATTTTAATTGTATTACTGTGAATTGACTATAATTGTAAAATTGTAATTGTATGTAAAATTCTACAATTGTAATTATAATTTTAACTATAATTGTATGTGAAATTGTAAAATTGTAATTGTAATTGTATGTAAAATTTTTGTAAAATTTTAATTATATTAATGTGAAATGATTTTATTAAAATTTTTAAATTTGTAAATTTGTAAATTTAAATAATTGTAAAATAATAAATCTAGAATAATATGAATTATTGTAACATAATAAATTTTAGAAAATTATGCAAATAAATTCATGTACTTTAGAATTATCATTATTTTATTATGATCTTAGATACAAAAAAAAAAACTAATTTATATAGTATGCCATTGTTTTTGAGATCAACATAATTGAAAATTATCAAGTGAAATATTGATTTTAACATTAACACAATGAAAATTACCAATTACTTCAAAATACATATTACAATGATTCGAAAAATCCATCTTAAAAAGTATAAATATTGATGAAATAACACATTTACCATATCACTCTCGGTTCTCATGATCACCCTCATTATCTTAACACTATTGTTCTAAAAAATATGTTTGGATCTAGGGTCATGTGTCAATACGAAACACCAATCCCTATCCAACACATCTAGCTGAAAAATCACCTGGTTGTAGTGTTTGGGGAAAACATAGGGCTCCTTAGCTTCATCCCACATCTTTCTAGAGTTGATACATATCAGCCTACTATCGCGATCTTCCATTACATTATTCCGATCAAAGGTGTCCCACTACTTGCACCTAAAAATAACACATTGCAAGGAAGAGAAATCCACTTCAATGATCTCTTGTATTTTTCTGACGTAACCTAATGCCCCTCCTACTACATTTTAATCAGGGTGGCTAGATCGACTAGATTGATCAAACTCAACTTCCACTCCACAGTCTTGTGTGATGTTTCCAGCATCGGCATTTTCTGTGTGAAAATGGTGTCCATATGCCCACATAGATGGGAAAAAATGCACCTATTATAAAAAGTTAAAAAAATCATAGCATCATGTGCCTTATAATAACCCAATAATTAAAATATGAAATATAGATGTCTTATAAGTTTAAATTTACATATAATTAAAAATATTATTACTGAGTTGTTGCACCCAATCCATATTTTTAGTGCATCCTCTTCAGCACGTGGGTAACGACCGGTTGCACCGTATTTCTCTCTCACTTGGTCAACAACCCAACTGTTGGGGCATATTTTTGGCATATTGTATTTTAAATTATTGGGATAAGGCACATTCCTACCATTCGACCATCTGAATTATTTCCTGTCACTATCCCATTTCATCCTCTTTTGTTTGTGCAATGCGACCCATGATTGTGTCATTTCAGAATTGTAAATAATGAATTTATTGATTGCTTCAATTTCTGCATTCGTTGATGAAATCAAACCAACATTATATAGTACTTAGAGATAAAAATACACATTCTATCAAAGTTCAACATGAATATTAATTACTTCTTGTAAATTTGAAAAATTATAAGTCGCTTACTCTTTAGCAAGCGCTTTTTTCCACTCGTTTGTAGCAACTCCCCTTCTCTTTTGTCCTCATCCCTTTCATTGTCCTAAATCACCGCACCTGGTCTTTTGTCGATCTGATTGATGTACTCACTGGAATAATAGAAAGACTCATACGATATGTACCCCTCTGCCATAGACCCCTCGGGTTTTTCCCTTTTTCGAGAAAAACTTTCAATTTCTTCATGTACCTCTCTAAGAAGAACATCCAACGACAAGAAACCACCCCAACTAATTCAACCTCATCTACTAGGTGGATTAAAATATGAACCCGTGAGTCCATGAAGCTCGTCCATTTCCTTCACAAACATACAAAAATCTCAACTACCTCTTGATGCCACTGTGGAATTCTAGCTACATTAATCTCCTTTGATGTGATCCAATGTAAAAATGCATATAATTTAGATATGGCACATCCTAGGTCCTGAGGGAATTCATGTTTCACACACTCACACAAGAAAAAAGGACAATGACAATGCAAATTTATGAATACGTACAATAATATGCAAAATTAGTTATGTTTTGTGATCCCCGAATGGGATAAAATTTCTTAATATAACAAATAATAAAATCATGCTTTTTAAATTATACATACTCTTAGAATATTCAAATGGTCATGTGATTCAACCTCGACAAATGGTCATCCATGATGAATCAACACCATAGTGAAGACCCGTATGAAGTTGGCACCCTCACACCCACTATAACTTCCCTCGCCAAAGAAATATCACCTTTTTTAAAAATACATGGGACATCACCTTCTTTGAAAAACCATGAATTAGAGGTACCAACGCCTGCCTCTGATCCCGTACTTTCTAATCATCTTGGTCAATGTTTTTTTTTAGTTTTTGAAGTAATAATATCTTTCCTAACATCCAATGTGTCACTTTTTTTCGATGATATATGCCTCCATAAAGAAGATGAAACATTTTTAAATATATGCATGGGATCTAATAAGTGGGTAATATTAAGATGCTCCCAATATGGGAGGTTATAAAAGATATATTTCCTTTTCATCCCAATGGGAAGTTTCTCAACATAGGTGTCGAAGAAATCTAGATCATTGAACATAGGCTCCCCATTTGAATCGAACATTTCTATGAACTCCTTATCCTTCTCTCTCTCATATGATCTAAGCCATTCAGCTAGTGTCATTATTGGAGGCCTTTGGGTTCTCTCTTGTTTACCATCGAAATCAGATGCTGCTCTTTTATAAGGGTGTTCTTCTGGTAGGAATACCCTGGAACAATGATACACTGGCTTTCGTAAGTCCTTGGACCATCTATCTTTCAGAGAAGGTCCACAACATTTACATCCAAAATACCCTTTTGTTACAAGACCTGCGAGATTATTGTATACATTAATTTATATACATGGCATGTTAAAGAATATCATGAAGATCAGAACAAATATTGCAACAAATTCAATAACTAATATGTGAAAGAATATTGTTACGTATATAAACAAATCAATAAATTAATCATGTAATTTACTAAAGAAAACTCCTAATCCTGGATAATTGTGTGCCGTGTAAGCACATATGCCATACAACGTAAAAATCCTCTCTATTGCGATGGGTCTTGATACATCGTATACATTTATCCCATCCCATAATTCCTTCAATTAATCTACCAGTGGTTGTAAGTAGACATTCATATTCTTCACTTGTCTTCTACCAGGGACTGTGAGAGCCAACATAAGATGTTCATTCTTCACGGAAAACCATGGGGGGATATTGATATTGATCACTACTACAGGCCAAATAGAATAGTTGGTGTCTTGGAGGGAATATGGGTTGACACCATTGCTATGCTGAGTCGTAGACTTCGTACTTCATCCTTGAATTTTTCGGGCCATGTATCCTCTATATGCTTCATGGCTATTGAATCAGTTGGGATTCACATAAATCCCAACTGAATTCTGTGTGAGGCATGCCATCCTTGCAACATAGCTAATTATTTGCAATGAAATAGCCTTTAAATCCTTGGGATTATAGGCATGTGCCTCAATATCTTAAAACGAGGACTAGTACGTGATTTACCCTTATTTTTTGATTTATCATATCTATCATGCCCACATTTTAGACACATCTCTTTGTTTTCATATTCTCCTCTATATAGATTAGAATCATTTGGACATGCATGATATGATATGTACTCAACACCCAACATTTTCAATAATTTCTTTGCCTCTTCGCAGCTACCGGGCAAGACATTATCACTCAGAAGAACCTTATCTTTGAATAACCTGTAGTTGGTGATCATGGAAAAATATATTAATAAATGTACATTAATGCCGATATAATTATTAACGTTCATAAAATTTACCATTTTTAATTTTCATTGTAGTGATTATATTTCAAATTTATATAAGGGAGTAATTTATGTTAACTTACCTGAAAAGTTTCAAGAAACATGCATTCGACAAGACAAAATTTTCTTTTAAGTTGTATAGTAACATCATTGTCCCCAACTGTGTAGACTTTGACTGATCACCAGGTCCAAAGAGATGGGTGGTGGAAGAAAATTTAAGGATTTCGAGAAAGGTGTAAGCGATATGAGCATCATCCTGTAGCTGATCATCATTTTGGAATGTATCTAACAACATTGTCTCAATGGCAGTCGTGTCCCTTAAGTAATCATCCATACCAACCTCAAGTAATCATCCATACCAACCTCTATTTGCTTGCCTCCATTGCTAGCTGGTGAAGAACTACTATTGCTGTAGTCATTCCTAATTGGTGAATCTAGACATAGTGGGAATTGAATCAATGGTTGATTCAACCATTCTTGGTATTGCTCATCTCCGATTTTTTCTCTTAATTAATTCTTCTCTCAATTTTACATTATCATGGGGTGCAACGGAAGATGGTAGGTAGGTCACTCATCATCACTAGAATCCTAATAATTTAAAAAAAAATATTTGAACATGATTAGTAAAAAATATATGATATCAATTAGTAACCACATTGACAATATTGCATGATTATAAATTCGTTTGACGTTGAAATAATTACATATTAATCAATATACCAAACAATTATAATTATTACCATCATTGTCCTGGGATTATGGATAGAAGATGTAATATTATTATAGTTGGCAAGGTGAAGCAGCTGTCCATTTTCATATACCAAATGCGCCTTGCGATATGCATCTCCTGATAAAAAATTCTGACATTTTGGAGCAGTTTGAATATTTTGTGCATCTGAACTCAATGTTGAATTTGCATGAACCTGCAAATTTGTATACATTATAAATTTAATTAACCTGTGCATGATCGACTACATGGATAAAAAAAAAAAAAAAAATTAGATATTGAAAATATAAATAAAATCTAAAGTAAATATTACGTCTCGAGATGGATACGGAGAACTCCGCTATGGAATTTGAGAAATATTATGGAACGAGCTGGATTTTGAAGAATTTTCCATTCGATATAATTATTATATTTTATCCCTGCATTTGAGAAAAACAATAATAAATTTTGGTGCACACACCTAAAATTAATTTCGGTGCCTAATGTATAGATCACCGCACCAGTGCATTTCTGGTAATGTGCACCGGTTCCATTTTATACATAGACGCATCGGTGCAGTTCAATTAAGAGACACACCAGTGACGAATAACCATAAATAAAAAAAGTGCAACTCTATTTTATTTAAGTGAAAAAAAGAGGCAAATTGAAAAATGGGCAGCAAAATATTTTTGAAAATCTAATTTCATAAAACATTTCTCTAAATACTAAACAATTGTCATTATTTCACTATTTTTGCAAAAAATTTCAGCCAGAGATTTGCAGGAGACATACATGGAGCAAACAAAGCACGAGAGCACTGTGGAGCAGGGAATTATGTTCGAACATAAGTATTCAAACAATCATAATTCCAAACCTCTAGAAATTAAAACCCTATAACATAGAATTTCAAATGATCTCGTGAATAAAGTTTATTTTTTTTTTTACTTTTTTCTACAGTTTCTTTTTTTTTATGCAGTAAAAGAAAAAAAATAAAAGTTTGTTGTTTTTTTTACTTTTTCTGCAGTTTTTTTTATGAAGTAAAAGAATAAAATCAAATTTTATTGTTTTCTTTTTTTACTTTTTCTGTAGTTTTCAGAAAAAAAAAAAAATATTAAAAAAAATCCATTTTTAGAAACAAACTCTAGATTTTTTTTGTTTCTGCCCTTTCTTCTCCATCTTTATGTGATTTCATAATTAGGGCTTTTCAATTAAGATTTATAGGGTTTGTATTGCTAAATATAAGCGTAATACATCCAACCCATGCGACGACTTGTATATTCGGATCCAAATCCATGTCGTCCGTTCCATGAAATTAGAAAAAAGACAGATTTTTTTCATCGGTGTGCCCGACGTAGCCTAGCACACTGGTGGAGTGGATTATCCTAGCGCACCAGGAAATTACTATGATAAAAAATTAAAAAACAAAATATATTTTTCTTAGTGAACCATATGTAAAATATGTTGTTGGTGTGCTATTTCATTATGGCACACCATGAACGTGCTGTTTCGCATAAAAAAAATCCATTTTAGAAACAAACCCTACATTTTTTTTTCTGCCCTTTCTTCTCCCTCTTTCTATGATTTCAGAATTAGGGCTTTTAAATTTATATTTATAGAGTTTGTATTGCTAAATATAAGCCTAATACATCCAACCATGGGAGGATTTGCATAGTCGGATCCCAATCCATTTCGGCCCTTGCATAAATTTAAAAACAAAAAGATTTTTTTCATTGGTGTGCCCTGCATAACCTAGCGCACTGGTGCACTCTATTATCCCTCGCATTATGAAAGTACTGTAATAAAAAAATAAAAAATAAAAATATTTTTTTCTCAGTGTGCCATATGTACAATATGCCACCAATGCACTATTTCATTATGGTGCACCACAAACATTCTGTTTTGCACAAAAAAAAATCCATTTTAGAAAAAAACCTTACATTCCTTATGTTTCTGCTCTTTCTTCTCCCTCTTTTTGTGATTTTAGAATTAGGGATTTTCAGTTTAGATTTATAGTGTTTGTATTACTAAATATATACCTAAGATATCCAACCGACGGGATGATTTGCATAGTCAGGTCCTAATCCATGTCAGCCCTTGCGTGAATTTAAAAAAATAGATTTTTTTTCATCGGTGCACCTGGCGTAACATAACGCACCAGTCCTCTGTATTGTACTAGCGCACCATGAAAGTATTGTGATATTAGTGCACCATATGTGAAATATGGCACCGGTTTATGCTACAAAAGCTAACACTGGATGATTTTTATTATTTATCTGTGTTAATCGATGTGGTGGTTGACATGTAATGCACCAGTGCTCCTTGTTGACATGAGCACCGTATGTTCTATTATACTCTTTGTGTGGTGCGTTTATAAGACCCTCACGCACTAGCGTCGGTGCGTACACCATGAATTTGCACACCGATTTCTTGAGAATTTTTTTTTTTACCTAAAAAGTTGATAATTGATATATAAATATATTAATGAATCATACGGTACAGTTTTGAGATTGATAAAGAAATTACTGACAAGAGATGAATTAACAAAAATATTGATAACACATCAAGAAAAGTAAAAAATAAAAGCTCTTTATAAATTATTTACAAAAAAATATTATTTTTGAACTATATGTAAGTTTAACTAATATGTATTGTTTACTATGTAACATGTAGAGCCACAAAATGAAGAATCTCGATAAGATTATTTCTGATCTAGGACCAGAAGAGCGTAAAATCTTGATGGAAAAAATGAAAAAGGATGAATGAGGTGAATGAAAAAATACTATTGATCCAATATGAGTTTATTTTTTAATTTTCATTAATAATACAATAAAATTTATTAGATAACATGTGTCAAACAACCTATTAATTCACATCGTTTAATGTTCTATAGGGACCAACAACTCAGAAAAGGAATGTTGTTTTAGGAAAAGAAAAAAATAGAACATGCAAATGAAAATGAATTACTCCTTAGCTCATCTGGAGTGGTGTTGGAGGTTAACCAAAGGGAGAAAATATTTATGAAAGTTTGAGGGATCTAGTGGAAGGAATGTATAGACGTTCTTTCCACTTACAATACAAAAACCAATCCAATGATTCCAAGAACCAAATTTTATCTAAACTACAGGAAGAGTTTCTAGAGAATTGGTTAATGAGACATGTCAAACTTTTAATAGCAAAAATGTACAACAAAAAAAAAGAAGGAATGAAAAAGTAATATTCCTTTAAATGTTTGTCTAGAATGATTTATAAATATCAATTTTTTTATATTTACTTTTCATATGTCAATATAAAAATTAAATAGTTTATTGTCATGTTAAATTTTCAGGAAGATTATGAAAATCTCAAAAGATAAACGAGTTGATATCATAAATATGCCAGTAGGAATGTCCAAAAAGGTGTACAAGGAGATGGACAAAGAAATGGACAAAATTGCATCGCAGGAGGACCCATCTCAACAAAAATGTGCTTCAAATTTAATATGTAATCATTGAATTTTTTCAATCATTAGGTACAATAAATAAATAATATAGCATTAAATATTAATTTTCAAGTATTTTCTTGTAGAAAAGAAAAGAAAATAGAATCCATTCAGCACATACAACAAGACAAAAAGGAAGAATAGGGTTGATATCTAAGTTTGTGAGTAATTGTTACTTCCTTATAACAACTTAACTAGATTTTATTTTTTGTATTTTTTAAGTTGCTTTAAAAAAATCATCATTGAATGTCTTTAAACATGTGCTAACATATAAAGAAGAACCATCATAGGAATTGATTGAATTTGGGTTAAATATGGGTTGTGAGTATATGTTGGCATATTAGAACTTAATTGTGGAATTTGTAAGCATATATTGATCTTGTTTTACTTAGCTCCGTCTATAATTAATAGAACAAAAAAATATTTTATATTAAATATATGATTTGTTATGGGGTATAAAACTTTTTGGAAACAAACTATGGAACTACGCCAACAGATGAAATCTTGAAAGATGGCATGTTACATGGTTTTGAAAAAATGTATATAGTTTATGAGTCAATTTTTGCAATGGCACGTCATTTCTTTTCGATTTACATTAATGTATATTATTTAATATTTCAATTTTCATTATTCTCACCAATGTACATAGACTCATTACAATTAATTTTTATTTTTGTAGATGGAAGGTGAAGAAGAAGAAAACAATCAACACCGTGAACAAAAAATTCTTGAAAACAACCCAAGTCATGGAAGTAGCTCTAGTAGTGACAACAATTCAAGCGAAGAATGATGATCACTATGTTTGGATATCAAAGCAAGGCATTATATTTTTTGAAATATTATCCTGTGAAATCAGACATTTTGTTTAATGTAATGGACATAGTGTCCCAATTGAAAGACAAAGGGATACCAATAACTATCCCATTTCTTATGAAAAATATTGTCTTATATGTATATATATATATATATATATATATATATATATATATATATATATATATATATATAATAAAATATGTTCTAATTTATTCTATTGCATTCTCCGTTATCGCTGTGAAATATAACACTCCTAATTAGATTTATGGACGATTAAATATTACAATGAAGAGATGTGAAATTTGATGATATGATATAACAAATTAATCCAAACATCACATTCAAATGCACTAATAAAAAATTAATTCATATGAATGTTGTTATAAGATATATATGTGTCGACTTTTGAAGAATAATGAATTTTAAAAATCACAATAATTATGATATGATATAACAAATTAATCCAAACATCACATTCAACTGCATTAAAAAAAAATTAATTAATATGAATACTGTTATAAGATGTGTCGACTTTTGATGAATAATGAATTTAAAAAATAAAAATAATTGCACTGTCACAGGTCGATGTTTCTAAACAATAAAAAATAAAAATCAGTGTATGTCAATTACTGTACACTGATGCATTTGTATTCTAAAGCGCACTGGTATGTTTCTACGACCTCTAGGCACTACATAAATACCGATACCAATTATAAATCTCGATGAGTTTGTGTGATACTACACATCGGTGCGTTTGTGTGTCTATATGCATCGATGAATTTGTACAACCTATGGACACCTCACGAATATCGATACCAATTATAAATCTCGGTGCATTTGTGTGATACTGCGCACCGGTGCATTTATGTGTTTATACGCACCGGTGCATTTGTACGACCTATGGGCACCGCACGAATAGCGATACCAATTATAAATCTCGGTGCATTTGTGTGATACTGCACACTAGTGCATTTCTATAATTCTACGCACTAGTGCGTTGATAGGACCTATGGGCACCGCGCAAATCCCAAGACCAATTAGAACGGTCCCGTGCTTTGTATCACCAACACTATGCCCGGTGTGGTTTGCTACCTTAATGGCCCGGTGCATTTTCCTTTGACCACCATAGGGCACCTTCTGCATGTACGCACCGGTGTGTTAAAGCCCGAGTAACACGTCGATGAAAAAAACATCCGTAATAACCTCCAGCCACCTAGTTTTTTTAGTTGTGTTGAATTTCCATTAAAAGCTTCGCCAAAACCTTCATAACCATAAACAAATATTGTAGCAAATGCTTTTTTTACAATTTTGGAAAATTTTATAACACTAAAAACCTCCTTTATAACCTCCGCTAGAGGATCTTTTCCTTGTAGTGCATGGTCCAACGTCGCATTGTCACAAAGATTGTCTCAATATCAAAGTTAACAATGGTCAATCATGGTCAACCATGTTTATTTTAGGGTTTATAATATTTATCTTAGGGTTTATCTACATTGGTTTTATATTATTCCCTTGATTTTATAATGTCAATCATGGTCAACCACAATTAATCATGGTAAACCATATTCAACCATGGTGAACCATGGCCAACCATGCTTTACAAAATCAATCATGGTCAACCATGGTCCAACATCGCATTGTGACAAATATTGTATCAATATGAATATAAACCATGGTAAACCATGCTCCAATGTCGCATTATGAAAATATTGTCTTGATATGAAAATAAATCATGGTCTAACATGTTCAACCATGGTGTAATGTCGCATTGTGACAATGATTGCCTCAATATGAAAATCAAACATGGTAAACCATTGTCAACCATGTTTATTTTAAAATTTATGATATTTATCTTAGGGTTTATATATATTTGGTTTATAATATTAATCCCTTGGGTTTAATATTATTCCATTGGTTTCATAATCCTTTGGGGTATTAGTATTAATGCATTGGGTTTATTATTTGTCTTAGAATATCAATCGCTTGGGTTTTTAATTCCTTTGGGTTTATAATATCAATCTTGGTCAACCATGGTCCAGTGTCGCATTGTGACAAAGATTTTATCAATATGAAAATCAACCATGGTCAACCATGATCCAGTGTCACATTGTGAAAAATATTGTCTCAATATGAAAATCATCCATGTTCAACCATGTTTATTTAAGGCTTTATAATATTTATCTTAGGGTTTATATACCTCGGTTCTATATTATTTCCTTGGGTTTAATGTTATTCATTTGGGTTTAATAATATTCCCCTAGGCTTAGAATCCCTTAAGTTTCTAGTATTTATCCCTTCAGTTTACTATTCCCTTGAATTTATAATATTAATCATGGTCAACTAAGATCAATCATAGTCAAGCACGTTCAATCGTAGTCAACCATGGTCAACCATGTTTTCTAAAATTAATCATGGTGAAAAATGGTCAATCATGATCGACCATGGTTCAACATCACATTATGAAAAATATTGTCTCAATATGAAAATCAACCATGGTTAAACATTGCATTGTGAGAAATATTGTCTGGATATGAAATTCAATCATAGTAAACCATGGTCAACCATGGTCCAAAGTTGCATTCTCACAAGGATTTTCTCAATATGAAAATCAACCATGGTCAACCATGTTTATTTTAGGGTTTATAATATTAATCCGTTGGGTGTAATATAATTCCCTTGGGTTCATAATCCCTTGAGGTTTTAATATTAATTGATTGAGTTTATTTTTACATTTAGTTTATAATATCAATCACTTGGGTTTATTAATCTAAGGGTTCAACCATCGTTGAGCATGGTTCAAGATCACATTGCAAAGAATATTGTCTCAATATGAAAATAAACCATGGTCAACCATGCTTATTTAAGTGTTTATAATATTTATCTTAGGGTTTTTATACCTTGGGTTTATATTATTCACTTGGGTTTAATATTATTCCCTATAGTTTTAATCCATTAGGTTTTTAATATTAATTCCTTGGGTTTATAATATCAATCATGGTCAACCATGCCAACCATGGTCTACCATATTTTATAAAACCAATCATGCTTAACCATGGTAAATCATAGTCATCCATGGTCCAACGTTGCATTGAGACAAATATTGTATCAATATGAAAATGAACCATGGTCAATCATGGTCCAACATTGCATTTTGGAAAATATTGTCTCGATATGAAAATAAAACATGTTTGAGAATAGTCTAACATGGCATCGTGACAAGAATGATCTCAATATGAAAATCAACTATGGTCAACCATGTTTATTTTAGGGTTTATAATATTAATCATAGGGTTTATATACACTGGGATTATAATGTTAGTCCCTTGTGTTTAATATTACATCCTTGGGTTCAAAATATCTTGGGGTTTTAGTATTGATCCCTTGTCTCTATTATTTTCTTGGGTTTATAACATCAATCCCTTGAGTTTATTAATCTAAGAGTTCATATTCCTAGGGTTTAATATTATTTCCTTGGGTTTATAATTCCTTGGGATTTTAACATTAATCCCTTGGTTTTGTAATATGAATCATGCTCAACCATGGCCAACCATGTTTTTTAAAATCAATCATGGTCAACCATTGTAATATTCCGTTTCGGGGATATCTCTAAAACACGGAAAAACTCCAACCAGAGATAGATTGGGAGGGCATTTACCGGATATTTCGCCTCTAAAAAGAGGACGAGAACCAGAGGCTACTTGGCCCTTTCCAGACTCTGTCTAAGAGTGGAAGATAAACACACCAAGTGGTATAGAACTATAATGCTCAAAAATAATAATAGACGTACAATAGAAAGAGAATGCAACAACTACGACAACAATGGAAAGTACGACAACTCATCCAGAAAACATAGAGAGGAAATGCTGAGCCATTTTATTAATCTGAGAAATGCAATGAAGTACAAGAGGAGATCTTGCACAAGGCAAGTGAGAAAACACTCTCAGAAAAGACAGGAAATGGCTGCTCTAAGAACTGCATCCCATATGCTCGAAAAATGCCATGTAGTTGCTACTGATGGAAGTGATTGAAGATTAGGGGTTGATCCCCTTGCTAGAATGAGATGAAAATTAGCAAACCTCCTCTCCTCAACAACCCCGAAAAATATCCAGAAACCATTCCAAGAATGGCCAACCCCAGAAACTACCAGAAACTGCCTCCCCAGTGAATTACGCTGGCCTCCAAGGTACAATGCAGTGGTTGGATAGACACAGCTAAAATATTTCTAGAAACTTCACCAAAAACCTCCGACGGGCAAAGGCTGATCCTCTGCTCGAAATCCCGGTGAAATCACCTACAGAAAACCCAAATCCGAAGCTCCTCCACAATGGACTGCGTACTTTCTCCCAGTGACTGCACAGTCTCTCTAAGCTCTAGCTCCGCAACAAACCCAAACAATGAAACGACTCACAAAATACTGAAAACAAACCTTGCCCGAGTAGGCACTCAAAGTCCCCCGGGGCTAAGGGTGAGATCTCCGCACGAAGAAACTCGGTGCACTAAATAATGCTACAGATAGGCTAAACAACTAGCATGCTAAAGAAGACCAAAGTCTCACTCCAAAATCAACAACTCAAGAATGATCCAAATGAGGAGGCTCCTCCATATTTTATAGCATTGGTTTCCCTCCAAAACCCATCGTAACTTCTCTCTCCTCCACATCCTCATTTTTGTCTGCACAGAAGCTTCTAGAGTGCACGTAAGCCCCCTCCTCTATGTGGTGTGTGGCCCCCCTTGACCCCCCTTGAGTCACAATGTTGTGCTACTAGGCAGATGTATTATTCTACTAAAGTAAGTTAGACCCTCTTTACTCACTTTTTTATTTATTTACAAACCATATACGGAAAAAATATACAAATTCGACTATTCCAATTAGCTGTCGCTAATTAGGAATATTACAGTCCCCCCTGGCAAAATGTTGCTTTCCCTCAAGCAACTGAAGTGATGGATGCTACAAAATCTTCTTTCTCTCCCAAGTGGCATCCTCATCCAGCAAATTCTTCCACCTCACCAAGAATTCCCAGAATGTCCTGCTCCATAACCACCTCTCCTTGGTATCAATAATGGCCTCCGGCTGCAACACCAAGTGCCCCTCATCATCTGTAGGCGGTATCTCCTCCGTCACTATCACCTGTTGTCCCAACGCCTTCTTCAAGCATGATACATGAAAAATGTTGTGGATCTTGCTGCCTTGGGGCAGCTCCAACTCATATGAAACTTGCCCAATCCTGTGTATCACCCTGTATGGCCCATAGAAACACATCTTGAGCTTCTTAGCTCCCTTCTGCTTCAGCGATGACTGTCGGTATGGCTGTAAGCATAGGTAGACCAAGTCCCCTACCTCAAACTGTCGCTCCACCCGACCTCTGTGAGCATACAGATTCTGTTGGTTCTGTGATGTAGCCATGTTGTCCTTGAGAGCTCAGAGGATATCCTGACTCTCTTGGATCCACATCTTGGCTCTAAGAGCCTTACTCGCATCGAACATCACATCAGAAAATGATAAAGGATGGTACCCATACAAAGTGTAAAATGGTGACATCCCAATAGACATGTGATGTGTCGAGTTGTAGCAGTACTCCCCCAAATGAAACCATCTCAACCATGCTCGTTGCTGCCCACTGACATAGTTACGCAAGTAGCCCTCCAACCACTTGTTAACTATCTTCGTCTGTTCATCCGTCTGTGGGTGGTAACTGGTACTCGGTGTCAACTCCATCCCCACTAGTTGGAAAAGCTCCTGCCAAAATCCGCCCATGAAGCGGCTGTCTCGGTCACTGATGATGGTCTTGGGAAGACCATGCAACCTGCAAATCTCCTGGAAGAACAACTGTTCCACCTGTGCTATTGTGTAATGCGTGGATATGGTGAAAAAGTGCACATACTTTTTCAGTTGATCAACGAAGATAAAGATACAATCCTTGCCCTGCACTGTGGGAAACCCTATGATGAAATCCATCGATATGCTCTCCCATTTCCCCTCCAGAATGGGAAGAGGCTACAATAAACCCACGGGACGGCTCCTCTCACCCTTGTTCCTCTGACAAAAATTGCACTCTGTGATGTGCTGGAGTACATCCTCCTTGAGGCCCTTCCAGGAGAACCTCTCTCTAATGGCCCTGTAGGTTTTGGTAAACCCCTGATGGCTTGCCAATGGAGAATCATGTGATGCCTGGAGTATCTTCTTCTCAAGATGAGATACCTCAGTCAAGAAGATCCTGTCCTTGTAATAGATGATCTCATCGACCACCCTGTACTGGTCATCCGCCACCTGCCTATCCAACACCTCATATGCAAACCTGTCCTTGGAGTACTCAACTAAAATTCGAGCTCTCCAATCTACGTCCAAGATCATAAGAGATAACGTGGATGGTATACATGAAAGGTCATCTGCTACCATGTTATTTTTACCCTTGACATACTCAATGTCAAAGTCATATGATTGGATCTTGCTAATCCACTTCTGCTGCCTCTCCTATAGCTGCTTCTGTTCCAAAAAGAACCTGAGGTTGTTGTGGTCAGTCCTCACCCTAAATAATTTTCCTACCAGATACTGCCAGAATTTCGCCAATGCATGCTTGGTGGCCAACATATCCTTGTCATAAATAGGATACAACCTCTCGTGCAGAAGGAGTTTCTGGCTCTCAAAAGCTATAGGGTGTCCCCCCTCCATAAATACTACGCTGATCCCCTCTCCTAACGCATCACACTCCAAGACAAATGGCTGCATAAAATCTAGCAACAAAAGCACTGCGTAGCTACTCATCACCTCCTTAAGCCTATCAAAGGCTTGCTGCGTTGTATCTGTCCAACCGAATTCCCCTTTCTTCGTCAAATCTATAAGGGGTGTAGCAAGCTGTGAGAACCCTTTGACGAAATTATTGTAATAGGCAAATATCCCAATGAACGCTCAAAGTTTCGTCACATTCTTCAGCTTCGGCTAATCTCTGATGGCTCTAATATTCTCCTCATGGACCCTCACTCCATCCACTCCAATGATGTGACCCAAATACAACATCTTTGTCATCCCAAACTCACACTTAGAGAGCTTAGCATAGAACTTTTTCTCTTCCAAGATGCGTATTACTGCCTCTATATGCTGAAGATGCTCCTCCCATGTCTTGCTATATATGAGTATGTCATCAAAGAAAACCAATACAATTTTCCTCAGATGACTGTGGAGGATATGGTTCATGCAAGAATGAAAGGTGGCTGGTGCATTGGTCAGCCCAAAAGGCATAACCAAAAACTCAAAGTGCCCATAATGACACCTAAAGGTGGTCTTGGGAATGTCCTTTTCCCTCACGCAAATCTGGTGGTACCCTGATCTCAAATCAATCTTTGAGAAGAACTTAGCTCATCTTAGCTCATCCATCAGCTCATCAATCCTGGGTATAGGGTACCTATTCTTTAGAGTCTTCTTGTTCAAGGCCCTGTAGTCAATGCACATCCTCAAACTGCCGTCATTCTTCTTCACCAACACTACAGAAGAATCAAACGGACTCATGCTCGGTCTGATGTGTCCAAGAGCCAACAAATCCTGGATGGCCCACTCAATCTCATCCTGATAGGCTTTGGGATGCCTATAGGATGTAGTGATCACCACCTGGATACCCTGCTCCAGCTCGATGGTATGCTCAAACCCTCTATCTGGTGGCCGACCTGGCGGTATAGCCCCAAACACTACCTCATGCCTGTCAAGGATGGCCTGTATGTATGGATGAACTACTCAACTCGTGGTCTCTGCCTCTAATTCCTGTAACTCAACTGCCCACTCTATGTTACCATTCCAGAAGTCTGCCTCCATTTGGTGTGTTGACACTGTCTGAGGCGGGTAAGTATGCATCCCGTGGATCTTCCCATGCTTCCCGGTCTTCTTGTCATCCCACTCCATCTCTAAGGCCTCCCAATCCATGGTGACCTTACCCAGCATAATCAGCCACTGAACACCCAGTACCACATTGGTATCTGGTATGTTTACCATGAAAAAGTGATCAATCATGGTGTAAGTACCCATCGTCACTGCTAACTCTGGAAAATACTAGGCACACTGCATTGTCTGGGCTCCTGGGACCAAAACTGAAAATCTGTCAAAAATCTCGATCGGTATACCCGGCTGCTCAACCATTGGCACATCAATAAAGTTGTGAGTTGCCCCACTGTCAACTAAGACTGATACTCGCTGGCCACGTACTGTCCCATGTACGCGCTGCGTCAAATACTTCGGAACTCCTCGCAAGGCTGCAAGGGCCCCTCCTATAGGTGCAAAGGTTGCACCTCCTGTCCCTGGAGGTGGAGGTGGCAACTAATCTTGGGTCATCTGATTATCTCCTCCCTCCTCATCATCCTCCTCATCCTCTTCCCTGCTATCATCAGAGAAGACCTCAATGAAGTGTGGTTTTCCAACAACACACCTATGCCCTGGTGCCCACGGCTCCTGATAAGTGAAGCACAGCCACTTCTTCCTCAACTCCCTCCTGGCCTCATCATCGACCTGTGCCCATCCTAGATTCCCCTCTGGAGGAGGAACCTTCACATATTTCCCCTTGGGCTGGGTACCCTGTCTCTAGGGGTAAGGTGTTTGCGTCCTAGGCAATGCATCCTGCAAGTCTCTAGTCCTGCGGATAACATCCTACAGTGTAGCTGGTCTAGTGGATTTGACTATACCTCGAAATCACTCTGCCAATCCCTCTACAAACATATAGATCATCTGTGTCGCAGATAGATCTAGCACCATCACTGAAACCCTCAAGAAATTTGCAATATATGTCTCTGGGCTCCCTGTCTATCTGAGCTTCCTCAGCTCAAAAAAATGTTGTTCCGGATCCCTTTGGCCAAAATGCTCTATCAATCTCATGGTAAACTCGGCATACGTTGTCACTATGGAATGCCCGAGTGTCACCATCCAATGGAACCACCAATTCTAGGCCTCACCATCCAAGTGTAATGTCGCCACCTTGATGGCTTCCATCTCTGACATCAGGTTAAGCTGGAAATAAATGTCCAACTTCTCCACCCAAGACTTTTCCGAACTGTTTGATGATCCATCAAACGTAGGCAAATGAAATCTACTAGAGGCATGGTGGGAATCTCCATCATGGTAATGCAGGTGTCCTCTATGATGGTCGCGGGGTCTACTTTCCCGTTGGAGCTGCACAAAATCTCAGATTGTGAGAGCATCCTTGAACTCCTGCATGTAGGACTGATACTCTGCAAAATACTCATCTAAGTGTCTAGGCTCTGCCTCTTGCTGGGCTCCTGCCCCTGTATCAGCTCCCAAGAAAGTGGGCATAGTAGAGCGGGTATTTGCACAAGAAGCCGTCGGTTTAGGAGTATCACACTGAGCAGCATCCTCCTCCAGCAAATGATGGTATGTACCTGATCCCTCTCCGACCTGGAAAACCCCTAGAGTCTCACGTTGCCTAGCCTCCACAACTGTGAAACTCTGGCCCATCACCTTAATCTGTCGAGCTAAATCCTGCCCCGACTTGAGGAGTGCCTCTCCAAACTGTTTGGCCTCTGTGTCATCTGCCATTCTCTTCTTCTCTCAAATCTACTACAAGCTCCACTTGATCTATGTCCGTCACGGGCTCTCTCTCCTGATATACTTTTTCTACCTGGGCACAATCTTCTTCTTCATAGGTGGCCTCCAACCTATGCTCACGGTCTCTATACTTCCTGCCTCTGTAAGGTCTCTTTCCTAATGTCATAGACCACAAGCTGAGCTAGAACTATGCTCTGATACCACTGTAATATCCCGTTTCGGGGATATCTCTAAAACACGGCAAAAATCCAACCAGAGATAGACTAGGAGGGAATTTATCAGATATTTCGCCTCTAAAAAGAGGATGAGAACCGGAGGCTACCTGGCGCTTTCCAGACTCTGTTTAAGAGTGGAATATAAACACACCAAGTGGTATAGAACTAGAATGCTCAAAAATAATAATAGACATACAATAGAAAGAGAATGCAGCAACTATGGAAACAACGGCAACTACGACAACTCAACTAGAAAACATAGAGAGGAAATGCTGAGCCATTTTATTAATCTGAGAAATTTAATGAAGTACAAGAGGGGATCTTGTGCAAGGCAAGTTAGAAAACACTCTTAGAAAAGACAGGAAATGGCTGCTCTAAGAACTACGTCCCAGTTGCTGGAAAAATGCCGTGTAGCTGCTACTGATGGAAGCGATTGAAGATTAGGGGCTGATCCCCTCGCAAAAATGAGATGAAAATCAACAAAACTCCTCTGCTCAACAACCCCGACAAGATCGACAAACCATTCCAAGAATGTCCAGCCCCAGAAACCACTAGAAACTGCCTCCCTAGTGAATTACACTGGCCTCCAAGGTACAACATAGTGGCTGGATAGACATAGCTAAAATACTTGCAAAAACTCCACCAAAAACCTTTGACAGGCAAAGGCTGACCCTCTGCTCGAAATCCCGGTGAAATCACCTGCAGAAAACCCCAATCCGAAGCTCCTCCACAATAGACTACATCCTCTCTCCCAGTGACTACGCAGTCTCCCTAAGCTCCAGCTCTGCAACAAACCCAAACAGTGAAATGACTCACAAAATACTGAAAAACAAACTTTGCCCGAGCAGGCACTCGAAGTCCCTTGGGGCTAAGGGTGAGATCTCTGCACAGAGACACTCGATGCACTAAACAGTGTTGCAGATAGGCTAAACAACCAGCATGCTAAAGAAGACCAAAGTCTCACTCCAAAATCAACAACTCAAGAATGATCCAAATGAGGAGGCTCTTCCATCTTTTATAGCATTGGTTTCCCTCCAAAACCCATCGTAACTTCTCTCTCCTCCACATCCTCATCCTTATCTGCGCAGAAGCTTCTAGAGTGCATGTAGGACCCCTCCTCTACGTGGTGTGTGGCCCCCCTTGACCCCCCTTGAGACACAACGTTGTGCTACTAGGCGGATGTCTTATTCTACTAAAGTGAGTTAGAACCTCTTTATTCACTTTTTTATTTATTTACAAACCATATACGACAAAACTATACAAAGTCGAATATTTCAATTAGCTATTGCTAATTAGAAATATTACAACCATGGTGCAATGTCGCATTGTGACAACGATTGTTTCAATATGAAAACCAACAATGGTTGAACGTCACATTGTGACAAATATTGTCTCAATATGAAAACCAATCATGGTTAACCATGGTCCAACGTTGCATCGTGACAAGGATTCTCTTAATATGAAAATCAACCATGGTCAATTATGTTAGTTTAAGGGTTTATAATATTTATGTTAGGGTTTTGATACATTGGGTTTATAATATTAATCCCTTATGTTTGATATTATTCGCTTGGGTTCATAATCCCTTGGGGTTTTAGTATTAATCCTTTGAGTTTATTAATCTAAAGGCTCAATAATAATAATAATAATATTTATTATTATAATAATTGTTTTACAATTATTTTAATAATTTTACAATTATTATTATATTTATATAATAATTATGATTTATAATAATAATTGTTATTTATAATATTATTTATTAAATAATAATAATAGTAATAATTATTATTATTATTTAAAAAAATATGTATACATCTCTTAGGGATAACTTAATTAGTCAAGTTCTCATTGTTAAGTGTGTTTCTAATTGAGAGGACACAAGGTCAAATCTCCTTAATACCCTTGAGGTTAGGCCCGACAAATTAGACTAGTGGGTACATAGATGTAGGTTGATTTGCCTAGATTTTTACCCGTGGATATAGAGGCCACTCAGTATTCGTAAATGAAAATTGAAAAAAAATTATATTAATATTATATTCTACTAAAATTTATAAAAATAGTTATTAAACTATAATAATAATTTATTTTTAATTATTAAATTATTGTAATAATTCTAATAATAACGGTTTTAATAATAATTATAATTTTCATAATTATCAATATAACTATAATTTTTATCGAAATTATCATAATAATATTTTTTATTATTATAATTATTATTATTATTTTTAAATATAAATATAAATAAATGTGTTTGCTATAAAGGTTAATAAATATTGTTGATAATCAACAACATTTTTAAATGTGGACGTGCTAGTTTTAATTAATTAGAGTTTTAGGTCTCTGTTTGTGAGTAGCATATGTTGATTTTTTCAAAGACTTCTGGCCTCCTCGAAGCAACATTTAAACATATTCCGGAGTGAATTCTTGTGCTCTATCAGTCAATAACGGTCCAGCTCTGTCCACCCTCCCATATGTCCATCTGTCCTTCATTCCTAACAGTTGGATAAGGATGAGCATATTTATATAATTCAAATTTCAATCCACCTACCACGGTTAACCATTAATCTAGAATACCGTTAAAATTCAAAAGAAATAGGCGAGCTTTTGTTTAGAACTTATTGTTTTCAAAATTTTCAAATTAAACAGGCCATGTAAGTTATTTAGTTCATCATGTTCAATTAAATAAAGTTATCATTTTCCTTTTATACATAAAACGGTCATATCTTTATTATAGATGTTTTTTTATTATAGGTAAAATACTTGAAAAAATGAATATAGAATCGGTGCAAAACGTGTTAACTAAAAAAAATACAAATAAGGTATTAAAAATAAAGTATACGTACACGATTGCAATACACGATCCTTATCCCTTGCATGAAAAATCTTCGAAAATTTACTACTTTGAAATTTGCTTAATTTTTTTTTGAAATAAAGAGATAATAATAAATTATTCTGTACACATATTACAAAAGTGACCAACTTTAGTGAAAAGTATAACCACGTTAAGTAAATTCGATAAACTTATTTTTGAGAAATACAAAATTATTCATTTTAATTTAAAAATTTAAATGTAAATTTTTCAAGCTTGTAAATTTCTGTGGTTTATAATTTTCTAATTTTTTTTGAAAAATCATAATATTATTTGGAGGACCGACGGGTTTCAAATTACTTAGTGTAGTACATCATGAGGATTACAATTTTTCAACTTTTTAATTTAAAAATATATTTTAATAAAAATATGAACATTTTATGTATAAAAGAAAAAAGATTGAACAAGAAGAACTAAATCACTTATATCGTCTATTTAATTTGAAAATTTTGAAAATCATCAAGTTTAAAGGATTTTGGATTCTCTGATTCATTCTAAAATATGTAGAATTCGTTCGATAATAATCACATTCAAATAAATATTGTCTATCCATTTCGAACCTAACCTTTAGGCTAGTTTAACTTTAAAATTTAATAACTATTAATTCTATTTAATCAGTTTATTTATTTATTTAATTATTTAATAAAAACCTAATCAAGTTGTAAACAAAATCTTGTATTTCCTTTCAATTGAAACGGTAATCTGGATTCAATGGCGATAACTCGATGGAATTTGAATTATCTTCGGAATGTAACGGTTAGCTGTGGTAGATGGATTGAAATTTGAATTATATAAATAACCTGATCCTTACCCAATGGTTAGGATTGAAATTTGAATTATATAAATAACTTGATCCTTACCCAACGGTTAGGAATGAACTACAGATGGACATATGGGAGGGTGGACAGAGTTGGACCATTATTGAGTAATACAACACAAGAAGTTACTACGGAATATGTTTAAATGTTCCTTCTGGGAGGCGAGAAGTCTTTGAAAAATCTACATATATGAGTCGGAGTGCGATAAGTTTATTTTTTTTTCTTCTTCTTAGATTTGTGTGTGGGTATATGTTATTTTTAATTAAACTGGTTTTATATATATATATATATATATATATATATATATATATATATATATATATGAGGAATATGGTCTTGTCACAAATAGATTTTATTGTTAAATGCATGTATATATGGTTTTTCAACTCTCTCATGCAAGCATTACTGGACAAGTTCACTTTCATATCTTATATCTTGATAGACCTCACTCTACTATCTATCTTTTCTCAGGCCACAAGCTTAGCAAGTCTCATATTAAAAACGAAAATATAACTTTTTTGATGCAGGGGCATTGGACACTAGCCAGCAATGTGAGAGAATTTCCACATGTTGTGGCTAGAAGAGTTCGAAAGTGTTCAAGAAAATGTACCAGCAATGGTGGCAACACCTTAGTTATCAGTTACACTTAGGACAGATAGAATTAGTCTAATAAGTGAGGAAGCTGAATAGTTGATTTGTGTCAGCCTATTTAGTTCTATTGATAGAGTTATAGTAATATTATGTAATTAGGCTTTTATGTTAAGAATAAACTGGTCCTCAAGAAGGAGCCAAAGAGTCATGTAACAGATTATAAAAATGTAACCCTTGATACAGAGTAAGGGGCAGGGGGGAGGGGGGGGGGGGATTTAGAGAGTGTAAGATTGAATCGAGAAGCATTGATCCCTGTTGAATAAAATCTAGGCTCATTGTCTATCTGTGTGTGTTATTGGAAATTTTCCCGAGGGACTCATTCCTTCGATTTGAGGACTCTGTGTATAATTTGAATAAGAATCAATGCTGTGTGAAATCTCCTTGTTTCTCTCTGTCTGTCTTTGAGCTCATATTCTCGGTGACTGAATTGAATGTGATTATCTTGTATAGAGGTTTGTAGAAGGTCGAATAGTGGATCTGTTGGAAGAGCGAAACTATATCCTCAGTGTGTGTGAATTGAGCAAATGAATCCTCTGTAAAAGAGTCAATTCTGTTCATTGAGCATAGCATGAGAATTCTCTGTTTATTTCAAGGGTAGTGAAACTTTGTCTGTTGGAGAGAATGCATTGTTTTGTTGTTTGGTTGGACGACATTAGCGAAGTCATTCACAATGTAAAACAGGGAAGACAAGCCAAAGAAATAAGTTAAATCGCGTGAGAATTTTGGGCTAACACTGTTCAATTACCGGTATTGGCAGCTGAGTGGTTTTCAAAACCCATACCACTCATTTCGCACCGCTTTTGAGTCCAAGACAGTTTCACAAAATAAAATGCGATCCTATTAAATTGTGCCACATCGCCGAGGAAATACCGCCCATTTCACATTTTTTTTTTTGAGCATTAAAGTTTCGTTCGAAAAAAAGTGTGAATACCGTGAGATCCACTTCAGGAACGATCTAAGAGTAATCGAAATTGAAGCTGCATGAAGGTGAACACAAGGGACGGTCCAACACTCATTAAATTAATGGTTTTTCATTGAATATTGGTTCGTGGGCCCGAAAGAGTTAAGTACTGCTGATTATTGCTTATGTTGGAAGTCTAATGCGTTTTATAATCTGAGGTTAAGACTTAGGGGATTTTTCCAAAAGAGTTAAAACGTCGATTCAATTATTTTTAATACCATATTTCGAAAGGGTTTCAAGTAATAGTTAAAGTGCTTTAAAAAGAGAGATATAGTCACAGTGTTTTATTTAAAAGGTAATATTATTTGAGAGGTTATATAACATTAGACTATGGTTTTTCATTAATCAAATACCATGAATTTGATAAATGAAATTGAAACAAGAATTTGAAGAAGACTCCTTTGGTGAAAGAAATTATTGAGGTAGAGAAGAGTTTGTAGCTCTCCTTAATGCCTACACCCCTATTGTTATCAATTTTTCTATCATTCATGGTATCAGAGCATATTTCAAGGCATTTTTCAGAGACTAAACCGACTTCCAAATCCAGAAGAAGAATTACAACATGGCTATCCGAGTTGCCAGAGGTGCTACTGGTAGAAGAAGAGGTAGGTCAGTTGCCAATGCAGAGGTATTAGAGACCTTAAAGCAGGTCCAAGCCAGATTGGAAGAAATGGAATTAGGACACCCAAGAGATCTTGAGGATGTCAGTGAACCTGAAATGGAAGAAGAGGCAGGAGAGAATGTTGAGATTCCTCCTGAGATGAGACTCATTAAATCTGTTCTGGGGTCTACATCCAAGCCTAGACTTGAAGTGTTAAGATTTGCAAGAGGATTGAATCCAGAAGAATTTATAGACTAGATCAATGAGATGAACAAATTTTTTTATTATGAAGAGATGGGTGAAGACAAAAGAGTCAAATTTGCAGTGAAAAAGTTGAAGGGACATGCAGCACTTTAGTGGGATGGAGTGCAAGCAGAGAGAAGGAGAGCTGGTAAACAACCAATCAGGAGTTGGACCAGAATGGTGGCAAAGATGAGAGGTAAGTTTTTTCCCAGTGATTATCAATTTACATTATTTAGACAAATGTAGAACCTTAGAAAAAGATTGTTGATAGTGAAAGAATACACAGAAGATTTTTATAAAATAAGTATAAGAGCTGGACAAATCCAAGACACAGCAGAGAAGGTTGCTAGGTATGTGAATGGTCTCAAGTTGGAGATCTAGGATGAGATAGGTATTTTGTCTCCTAAGATAGTGGAAGAGGCTTATCAAATGGCCTTGAAAGCTGAAGAGAAACTCCTGAGAAAGCAGTTTGTCATAGGAAGAGGTACTTTCTAAGGAAAGGGAAGTTAAGGTGGTAGAGGAAGGTCTACAACACCTAGAGATGGAGCTAGCAACATCTCACCTTAGAATGCATCCGTAGAAGGTGATGCAAGGGGCAGAAGGGGTTCCTATAGAGGAAGAGGAGGAAAAAATAGAGGAAGAGAAGTGAGGTGTTACAGATATCACCAATTGGGACATAAACACTATGAGTGCCCAGAGAATATGGGTCCATGTCAGAGAAATGCAATTGTTGCTCAGGTTGGAGAAGAGGCAACAAGGCTGTCTGAAACAGAAGAAGAAATCTTACCAGAGAAAGGAGAATCTTTGGTGGTCAATAAGGTTTTTCTGAAGCAAACAAAGGAAGCTGTTGAACTAGCATAAAGGAAGACTTTATTCAGGAGTGTGTGCAAATTCCAAGGGAAATGCTATCAGTTGGTCATTGATAGTGGTAACAAAGACAATTTGGTCTCTACAGAGGTGATAGAGAAACTAAAATTGAAGACAAGGGAGCATCCAACACCCTGCAAGGTGTCATGGCTTCATAAAGGACACCAGCTGATTGTGAAGGAGCAATGTGAGATAGAGATGCAGATGGGCCTACAAGGACAAATTTATGTGTGATGTGATGCCTGTGGATGTGTGTCACATACTGCTGGGTAGACCTTGGCAGTATGACAGAGCAACAATACATGATCGTAAGAAGAACACTTACAATTTCTTTAAGGATGGAGTGCATTACACATTGATACCTATGGAGGAAGGAGAACCATCAAGTAGAAAGATTGATCCAAAGACTTTATTGCTGAGTGGGAAAGAGTACTTACAGTAGACTGAAGATGAAGAGGTAAATTTTGTTTTAGTTTGCAAACCTAAAGCAGTGCTTACTTCCACAATTTTTTTTGATTTGCCAATTGAAATTCAAGAAATGCTGGAAAATTATTGTGATATTGTTGTGTATGATTTTCCTGATGAATTACCACCTGTAAGAAAAATCAGCCATCAGATAGATTTGATTCCAGGATCAAATATGCCAAACAAAGTAGCCTACAAAATGACTCCCACAGAGAATGAAGAGATCATGAAATAGGTGCATGAATTGGTTGACAAAGGTTTGATCAGAGAAAGCTTGAGTCCATGTGCAATACCTGCAGTGTTGAGCCCAAAGAAAGATGGAGGTTGGAGAATGTGCACTGATTCAAGAGAAATCAACAAGATAAAAATCAGGTATAGATTTCCTCTGCCTAGGATTGAAGATTTAATGGATTGTTTGAGTGGAGAAAAATATTTTTCAAAATTAGATTTGAAAAGTGGATACCATTAGATTAGGATAAATGAGGGTGATGAATGGAAAACAACCTTTAAAACAAATGAGGGATTGTATGAGTGGTTGGTAATGCCTTGTGGGTTATCAAATGCACCTAGTACTTTTATGAGGCTCATGAGTGAAGTGTTAAGGGAATTTATTGGTAAATTTGTAATAGTATATCTGGATGACATATTAGTTTTCAATAAAACAAAGGAAGAACATTTAAGGCATCTTAATTATGTCTTGAAGAAGTTACATAAGGAGAAGTTGCTGATAAATTTAAAGAAGTTTTCATTCATGAAAGAAGAATTGGTATACCTCGGTTTTGTTATTTTTGCTGAAGGACTGAAGATGGATCCAGAAAAGATCAAGGAAATTTTGGAGTGGCCTTCACCAAAAAGTGTTTTTGAGGTAAGAAGTTTCCATGGAATTGCCAGTTTTTACAGAAAATTCATAAGGAATTTTAGCAAGATTAATGCACCTGTCATTGAGACTATAAAGAGGACAAACAACCATTCAAATGGACTGCTGAAGCTGAAAAGAACTTTCAGCTTTTGAAACAGAAGATAACTGAGAATCCTGTTCTAGTTTTGCCTCATTTTAACAAGCCATTTCAAGTGAAGTGTGATGCCAGTGGAGGAGCTATTGGAGCTGTGTTGAGTCAATATGATAGGCTTGTAGCATATTTCAGTGAGAAGCTGAATGATACAAGAAGAAATAACTCCTCTTATGAAATTTTTTTTTATGCAATTGTGTAGGCATTGAAGAAGTGGAGGCACTATTTAATGTCTAAAGAATCTGTCCTATACTCAGATAACCATGCTTTACAGTATATTATGCAACTGCCCAAATTGAATCACAAACATGCCAAATGGATTGAATATCTCCAGAGTTTTAATTTTTTTTTGAAGCATATAAGTGGCCAAGCAAATAAGGTAGCTAATGCCTTGAGTAGGAGGAACATGCTTGTTCAGGAAAACCAATTTGAAGTGGTAGGATTTGATTTTCTTAAGGAAATTTATAAAACAGATTCAGATTTCAAGGAAGCATTTGAAGCATGCTGTAACCATGTTTTGATAGACATAAATCAGTGGTTAGACTATTTCTTGCAAGAGGGCTTATTGTTTAGAAGAAATCAATTGTGTGTACCAAATTGGGCCATGAGGGAGAACTTAATCAGAGAGAAACATATTGGTGGAATTGCTGGACATTTTGGCACTGATAAAACTTATGAACAACTGAGTCATTTTTACTATTGGCCAAGAATGAGATATGAAGTGGAAAGGTTTATGAAGAATTGCAAAATTTGTCAGTATGCAAAGGGGAGAAGCCAGAATGCAGGATTGTACATTCCATTGCCTATTCCAGACAGGCCTTGAGATATGGTAAGTATGGAATTTTTTTCTAGGATTGACCAAGACAGAAAGAAGGAATGATGCAATTTTTGTTGTGGTTGACAGATTTTCCAAGATCACACATTTTATCCCATGTTATAAAACCAGTGATGCTACTCATGTGGCCAACTTGTTTTTCAAAGAAGTTGTTAGATTACATGGGTTTCCTAAGAGTATTGTTTCAGATAGATATACTAGATTTGTGGGCCATTTTTGGAGGACATTGTGGAAGAAGCTTGGTACCAAACTGAGTTTCAGCTAAGCTTATCATCCTCAGACTGATGGAAAAACTGAGGTAGTAAATAGAAGTCTGGGAAACCTTTTGAGGAGTCTTGCAGGAGAACACCCTAAGTAGTGGGACCATATTTTTCCATAGGCAGAGTATGCATACAATGATTCACCAAACAGGAGTACAGGACATATTCCATTCCATATTGTTTATGGAATTCACCCTAGAGGAATATCTGAATTGAGAAACTTGGCCAAATCAGAAATGAGGAGTGCTGATGGAGAAGAATTTGCTTCAGAGATCCAAGAAATACATGAGCAGGTAAAACAATAGCTACAAGGCAGAAACATCAAGTACGAAGGCAAAGTAGATTTGAGCAGAAGAGAAGTTAATTTTGAAGTTGGAGATTTGGTTTTGGCACACTTGAGAAAGGAAAGATTTCCAACGAAGCAGTATAACAAACTGAAGTTTGAGAAGATAGGACCATGCAAGATTTTGAGAAAATTTTCTACTAATGCTTATGAAATTGAATTGCCTTCTGATGTTGGGATATCTCCAATATTCAATGTTGCCGATTTATACAAGTATGAAGATGATGGCACAGATGAAGGGCCAGCGTATAGAGAGCATATTAAGTGGGCGAAGCAATTACCTATAGGACAACCATTACAGCTAGAGAAGATCTTGGGAAAGAAGGTGTTCCACAGGACTAGAGGACAAGAATATTTCTAGTATTTGATTAAGTGGAAGGACTAGCCAGATGAAGATGCTACTTGGATGACAAAAGTTATGTTGCAGAAACTGGGCAGTTTTGTGAAAGAGCTCATGGAAAGGATTCCATGAAGAAAATTTCCCTCAGGAATCTGATGCAGGGGAATTGGACACTAGCCAGCAATGTGAGAGAATTTTCCACATGTTGTGGCTAGAAGAGTTCAAAAATGTTCAAGAAAATGTACCAGCAAAGGTGGCAACACCTTAGCTGTCAGTTACACTTAGGATAGATAGGATTAGTCTAATAAGTGAGGAAGTTGAATAGTTGATTCATGTCAGCCTATTTATTTATGTTGATAGAGTTATAGTAATATTATGTAATTAGGATTTTTATCTTAAGAATAAACTAGTCCTTAAGAAGGAGCCGAAGAGACATGTAACAGATTATAAAAATGTAACCCCTGATACAGAGTGGGGGGGGGGGGATTTAGATAGTGAAAGATTGAATCGAGAAGCATTGCTCCCTATTAAAATCTAGGCTCATTGTCTATCTGTGTGTGTTATTGGAAATTTTCTCAAGGGACTCATTCCTTCAATTTGAGGACTCAATAAGAATCAATGTTGTGTGAAATCTCCTTGTTTCTCTCTGTCTGTCTTTGAGCTCATATTCTCGGCGAATGAATTGAATGTGATATCCTATATATAGGTTTGTATAAGGTCAAATAGTGGCTCTGTTGGAATATCAAAACCATATCATCGGTGTGTGTGAATTTAGCGAATGAATCCTGTGTAAAAGAGTCGATTCTATTCATTGAGCATAGCATGAGCATTCTTTGTTTATTTCAAGGGTAGTAAAACTCTTTCTGTTGGAGCGAATGCATTGTTTTTTTGTTTGGTTGGACAATATCAGTGAAGTCTTTCACAACTTCAAATGGAGAAGACAAGCTGAAGAAATAAGTTAAATCATGTGAGAATTTTGGGCTAACACTATTTAATTACCGGGATTGTCAGTTGAGTGGTTTTGAAAACCCATACCACTCGTTTCGCACTGCTTTTGAGTTTAGGAAAGTTTCACAAAATAAAATGCGATCTTATTAAATTGTGCCACGTCGCCGAGGCAATACTGCCCATTTCACATTTTTTCTGAGTGCTAAAGTTCTCTTCGAAAAAAAAGCGCGAATACCATCAGATCCACTTCGGGAACGATCCAAGAGTAATCGCAATTGAAGCTACGCAAAGGTTAACATAAGGGACGGTCGAAATCTCATTGAATTAATGGTTGTTCATTGAATATTGGTTCATGGGCCCGAAAGAGTTAAGTATTGTTGATTAGTGCTTATGTCGGAAGTCTAATGCGTTTTATAATCTGAGGTTAAGACTTAGGGGATTGTTCCAAAAGAGTTGAAATGTCGGTTCAATTAATTTTAATACCATATTCCGAAAGGGTTTCAAGTAATAGTTAAAGTGCTTTAAAAAGGGAGATATAGTAAAGGTTTTTTATTTAAAAGGTCATATTATTTGAGAACTTATATAACATTAGACTATGGTGTTTAATTATTCAAATACCACAAATTTGATAAATGAAATTGAAACAAGAATTTGAAGAAGACTCCTTTGGTGAAAGAAATTATTGAGGTAGAGAAGAGTTTACAACTCTCCTTAACGTCTGCACCCCTATTGCTATCAATTTTGCTATCATTTTCAATCTAAAACTTCTATGAGCATCACTTTGCACCTTTTGAAATAATTGTTAATAAAATAAACTTATATACCACCAATATAATAAACCAATTGATTTAGATAAGTCAATGGCTGGAACTACATATTATTGATTTAGATAAATTAATGACTGAAACTATAAAAATAACATGTGGAACAAATAATAAGATAGTAAAATGATAATAGTATACCGAGTGAAACAACGTAATATATGCTAAAATTATCTGGTGTACAAAATGTCCTCACATTTAGGGTATGATTCCATTAACCCTAGGATATTCTTGCTTATGATGGGAAAGAATTTTGTTTCTATTCTTGCCGTGAACTCCGTTAAGATGATCCATTTCCTAAACAAAAGGAGAATAAAGGGCATGGAAGGTGATGTGGTTACACACATAATTCCACCAATTAAAACAAGGTTACGAGGAATAGATAGGAAATTTTGTATGGAGAGACTTTCGTTACTTGAAAAATATTAAAACATCCATTAATCATTAGTTTCTGTGTTTTTTTCGGCTTTATTTAAAATATAAAAACATTTACTAACCTTTTTTTTATATGGTTTTCCATGTTTTTTTTATTAAATTAATCCAGGAATATCCAGATTCTCTCAGATGGGGCTATGAACAAAAGGGGGTATATTCTCTGAAGACAAATTATATGCAGCTAATGGATAAGAAAAAATAGACTGAAGCTAACTGGTGGCAGAAGCCTATATGGAAACTAAGTTGTACAGCAAAAGGGAAGCTCTTTTTCTGGTGCATGTTGGAAAACAAGATCCCCTCGTGGGACAACCTTCAGAAAAGGGGGAATAAAGAAGGCCTGGGGAGATACCCACTCTATAAACAAAATGCCAAATCGTTGGAGCCATGTTTATTTGTTGCTCTTTAATCACGCAGGTCTACGAAGATGTGCATAAGATGACAGGTTGTTGTTTCCTTTGGGAAGGGCCGTCGATCAAGGAGGTGGTGGAATGGGAGCCAGATGGAAAAACTCAAGACACTACCTTTAATCATAGCATGGGGATTTTGGCTGGCCAAAAATCATGCAATCTTTAGGAATAGAGATATTCCTTTCCAATCAGTAGCTTAGAATGGAGTTTCTATATTTTCTCTTCTTCCAGATAAAGTGACCTCCTCTAAAGAGAGAATAATAATCCTAGAATCAAAAAGGGGAAAAATTCCCTGGGCTTATTTTGATGGTGCTTTAGACCCAACAAATCAGAGTGGGGCTGGGATTGTGATTCATTTATCACAACCGAGAAGATTTGAAGCATCAATTGGATTAGGACAAGGAAAAAATAACTTTGTTGAGATTAAAGCTCTTCACCTTCTCTTGTATTGGCTTATTCACTTACACATTACTGAGGCTCAGATTTTTGGGGACTCCCTCAACATTATAAAATGGTTTAACAAGGAATTTTTTTGCTCAAATTATATATTATGTCCAATCCATGATGAATGTTTGTTACTAAAGAATTCTTTCACTCACATTGATCTATGTCATATTTACAAGGAAATGAATGTTGCTGCATACTTCCTTTCTAAGGAGGGTGTACAAGAAGCTCCGAGCAGTTGGAGGAAATGAAAAATAGGACCAGATGGCTCTGTGGATTCGGTTCAACCACCTTTTGCATAATTGAGCTTAGAGCTTCTTATTTTTGGGGTTTTAGTTATACTTTGATTCATATTTAGAAATAGAAGAGATGATGATCTAAAAAACATATGACTTGGCTCGATGCTTCTATGATACATTTTATGTTTGTTGATGTCTGTTCCTATTTGGGCCATTTTCCTCCTAAGAGGAGGCTCGAGAACATGACAGTGAACCTATTCTAACTCTGACATATTGTAAATGGGTTGTTTTTTCCTCTCATTAGGAGACCCGAGATGCTCTCCAGCATTCGTTTTTCTTTTTTGGTATTAGGGACCGACATCAGGTTGGTTGTTTGTCCCTACTGAAGGGCAGGTTGTGATCCTAGAAGGATGGGATGCCACTTCTAGGATAGGTTGACTAGTTGGTCGACCGAAAAGAGAGTAGAGGCTATACCTCACTTAGGAAATTATTTTTTTATGCGTAGAGTTAACTTTTTATAAATATAAGAAGTTTGATTTTTTCTCTGGAAAAAAGAAGAAGATTTTATTGTGTTTTGATTATTATTTTTAATAATAAATTATTATTTTATTTTATTTATTCTTATTAATTTTCAAACAATAATTTAAAGTCTTTTTAAATAATAAAAAATGTATTAAATAACTATTCAAAATTTTATAAATTTATGTGTATTCCTAATTACATTGTAAATTATTTTAAAATAATCAATATCTAGATTATATTTTAATTCAATAAAATTTTGGCACAAAAAATTGTTTTCTTAACACCCTTGCTATCTATGTTTTAATAATTTTTGATGAGAATCACTTAAAAGAAGGAAAATCTCATCTTTTGAAGGTTTTTGAAAATAATGACTATAGGAGGCCACAATGCCTCAGAGCTTTTCAAATGGCCAATAAGAAATCAAGGGTTAAACCTTATTATGATGATCAAATCTCTAATGCTCAACTTCTAATATTTTTAGAAGGAATACAGTCAATGCTACATTCAAATCCCTTAATGTCATTACAAATTCGCTCCTTTAACAAAAGAATCCAAGAACATGTGCCAGATATTAAGAACAATCATTTTGGTTCCTCAACATTAGTTGAACCTGTGGTGAAATCCAAACACCATATCTGCATTGAGGACCACTTCCATCATAGGAAGCTAAGAGAAGTCATCAAAATTGAAATAAACGCATTTAATCTTAATAATGACGATAGTTAAAAATTAAGTAGAAGTTGAATCCTGCTCTTTTCTTAATTGTTTTTTTTTTCCATTTTTTAATATATATATATATTAATTTCCTATTAAAATATTCTCCATGTTTTTATATAATAATATTTATAATTTGTTGTTGTAGAATATTAATCTCATACACACACACACACACATAAAACATATTTTTAATTATTAATATAATTTTATAAATATATACTTCTTATTATATTATTATTTTAATTCAATTTAATTTATATTATTTTAATTAAAAGTAAAATTAGTCCAAACAAATAATAATAATAAATAAATAAATTTATAACTGAACAACTAATTTTTAATGGCTAATTCTTAAAAAACAAGATGTATCTCTTCTATTTAAATATTTTGATTGATTGACTTTTTCACCTTTGTCTTGAGGATGAATGACATTATGAATCACAATCTATTACCAGATGTATCTCTCCTATTTAAACATTTGAATTGGATTGATTTATTTTTTCAACTTTGTCTTGAGGATGAACCACATTATGAATCACTTACCAGATGTATCTCTCCTATTTGAACATTTGAATTGGATTGACTGATCTTTTCATCTTTTTTGTCTTAAGGATGAACCAAATTATGAATCACAATCTATTATCATTATGAATCAAAAAAGTCTAAGATCTAGATAAAAGAATATTAATTACATTAATTTTATATAATAATAATAATAAAATAGTTTTTTAATTTACGGAATGTAATTAAATAAAAAATAAAAAATTATATATATATATATATATATATATATATATATATATATATATATAGTATTTTACTTTATCAAAAAACTTAAATATAATATTTTAAATTTTTAAAAAATATAATTTTATTTATATTTCAATAAAAAAATTATATCCATATATATTTTATGATGATGATGATGATGATAGTTAACGTCCACTGAGACCAATATTTGGTCTATCAGACCTAAAGAAATAAATTATTTAGTTTGATTTAAGATTTTATTCCTATGCTCAAAAAGCTTGGAGAGAAGCCTCTCGAAATCACTATAATTTTGACATCTTAAAAGGCTAGGAGGGTCAGTTTTGCAACAAAGATTATGGAATTGAGATCTAATGTGGTTGTATGTGGGGTAGTCTAAGAGGAAGTAATTTTCATCTTGATGTTCATATTCTCACAGAGATGGCATATCCTTTCAATCCATGGTGTTTTAGGAACTGTCCAATGACCTGTTTCACTATGGAGCTCATGAGAGTTCGTTCTAATCTTGGCTATATTAATTATCTTCTTTGAGCTAGTTGAAACAGAGAGATAATTTTTATCTTCTAGGGTGGGGTTGATGATCTCCTTATAATATCTTAATTTTCTTTTAGAAGCTAGATATTTCTCACACTACATGTTTTCTTTGAACTTAGAACTAACAATTTTTTTAATGTTATTAATGTTTTCCAATGCAACATTCTTGTCAATCTCCTAATGGTTTAACCAGGGCCTGGTATATTTATAACAACCTCATTTGAGCCTTAGGTGGTTTTGGCTGGAATTTAAAGCTAGCTTAGGAAGTCTATGGTCTCCTATGCTATTGAGTTCGTGCTTGTACAATAAAATCCTAGTCATAACTAAGCTCTCAATAGGGGAAAGACCCAATTCTATAAGGAGAATAGGATAGGGTGTATTTATTTTAATTTTTAGGTTATACATTATAAAACACTTCTGGATTTTCTCAATATTTCTCCAGGATTCTTTAGAGATGCTGCAACCCCAAACCTCACATCAATATAAGATAATAGGACTGACTAAAGTATCAAAAAGGAACTTCTTTTTGTCCCACATTACGAGGTTTGTCATTTTACAATTATTCTCAAGACCAAAATAAGCTTTCCACCCCCCATTAATCCTTTTCTCAATGCTATAGTTCCAGTTGAGCTTGTGATGAATAACAATTCCTAGGTACTTGTAAGAAGACACTTCCTCCAAGTTACTATTGTCATACATATAATTAGCGTAAGTGTCCTTCTTGGATTTGATAATCATAAATTTTTTTTCGTCATTGTTAACAGTCATACCCATGGTAGAGCAGAAATCCTTAAGAAGTCTAAGTTTCTTATCAAGATCAGATGAGCACCTTGTGAGAAGAACAATATCGTCAACATAGAGAAGAAGGATGATGCCTATCTTGCTTCCTCTAAAAAACCTTCTAGCTTGTCGATGTAAATGCCAAATATGGTAGGGGAGAGGGGGAAACCTTGTTTAACTCCGATATTACACTTAATATCTTTTGAACAACCCTCATTGCTCTTTAACTTGGCAATTACATTCTCGTATAATCTTATAGCGGCCACTCTTAGCTCGAAAGGAACATTTAGCTCTTCTAATCTATTCCATAGGTTGTTTCTAAGAACCATATCGAAATCATTTCTAAAGTCCACAAAGCAACAAAAGAGATTGGATTTATCATTGTGACATTCCTCCATAATGATCCTAAGTGTAACGAGGTGGTCGGTGGTTGAGTGTTGCCTTCTGAAACCTGCTTGGCCTTTAGCCTGCTTACCTTCACTTTCAAGCCATATGATCGACTTCTTTTGCAAAATAATACCATATAACTTGGCTAGAAAAGGGTTGATCATAATTGTCCGATAATAGAGGGTTATTTGTATTCCCACTTTTAAAAATAGGGATAATGAGGCTCTGAGTCCATGGTTTAGTGTAACACCCCCAATTTGTGTGTTGAATTTTTAAAGTTAGACATTTGAATTTTAATCCTAAGGGGGTGGACCCAAAGGGATGAATATGGTGTGAATGTAATTGCATATTTTATTTGAGGAAATAAATAAAATGATTGTGCATTTTGACAAAAAAGAGAATTTGAGATCACTTGCCAAATCCATGAGGATGGATAAGGCAACAAATCCCCAAAAACCTTTCAAAAATCCTTGAAAGAAATTAATTTAGATTTGAGGAGGAATCTAAATTTCCCCAATGAGGAGGAGTAGTTGGGAAGAGGTGAGAAAAAGCTGGAAAAGCGGAGGAAAAGCTTAAAGCAGCTTTAAAGAATCCCAAGATGGGAAGCCTAGGCTAAACAGGAAAGAAAGCATCCTGCTATTCTGGACACAGAATTAGAAACATGCTTTGGGGAATTATGAGCTTAAATAAGCTGCTCCTAAGCAGATCAGAGGTTGATCAGTGCCAGGAGGTGATCTCAGCTCGGGGGTGAATCATGGGAGATAAAGAGGATTCTAAGGTTGGGAGGTTGGTCAATTGCAGAGTTGGTATGTTTTGAAAATTTCATTTTTCTCTATGTTATGATGGTATGAATTAGCTACATATAAAAACTGAAGAAAAGTTGCTTGATTTTAGTAGTACTACATTTAACAGAGTTCATAACAAGGTAAACACCTTCAAGAATCTGTTTAGTTGTAGACTAGAAATCTGTAGAACAGAAACTCCAAAACCTCTAAACTAGAGTCGGTTTAAATCTGAAGTATTGGACTTCTATAGAGGATAAGTTTTGTTATGTTCCTGTAGACACCAAACTGATATGATTTATTTAGTTGCATGCTATTATAGTATTACTGAAATATGCATGGTATGTAGCAGAAAGAAATAAATCAAGATATTAGAATGTAGAGTGTAGATATGAACATTCTAATATTTATAACATTTATAGATTTCCTGTATGAGAATTCTAACATTTATAATGGTACTAGAAAATGGAATTTTTACTCTGTGGAATTTTGATAGTATACAGAAGTGGTTAGATTTCACTTGTAAGGCCATCTTGAGTATTAAATAAAAAAAAAAACAAAACAAAACCTCACTTATAGCCACGGAACTTCATACAAGCCCTATTGAAGAAGTTTAGGGGCACAACATAATATATATATATATAGAAGAATGTATTTGATATTAAAACCTTTTGACCGCAACATATAAACTACCTCTAACTCAAACCTTTAAAATAACAACCATGGTAATATAACTAAATTCGAATTAAATGGGAAAAAATCCCACGTAGGGACATGAGAACTTTAATTGCCTGCCCATAAAACGTGAAGGCGCCGAACTATAAGCATTAGTGCATTCTATCCTAAACTTAATATAGAAATGTATAGAATTAGAGCAAAGGATAAAGTGACTTGTAAATGCAGTCTATATATATAGATATGAATTCCGTATGGAAAGAAACCATAGAGATGCTGACCAAAGCAATTAGGGTAATATTTAAATTTCATATACAATTCCTGTCGACATGTGAAACAACCAATGAACATACAGATTTACCTACGTTTGCATGGTCACAGTGTTTCTACGCGAAAAAAAAAGCCGCGAGCTAATCTCAGCTCTTTGTAACCCGGCGATTACTATACGCTTGGATATATATATATAAATCTAACACAGGCAAATTATCAGCTCAAATCAACATCGGTTCAGAGAGAACTTTAACTGAAATGTTTTCCAGACAAAGCGTAATGGATCTACGGTATTAGGGTCGAGTTGTTATCATCCGGCAAAACCTAAAGGATAGCAAAGAAAAACTTCTCGGTCCAGACCGCGCAAACAAGACCACTGCAGCTTCAAATTTGGTTACAAAAACAAAAGGGAATTCAACTATGAAAAAAATAATACATCTACTGTACTATTCGAAAATATGAAGTCGGCCAGGATTGAACGGCCTGCAACCGATGTAAACTAGTTTTCTAAGGTTGAGGTGTATGGTAAACCCTTCCAAAGTTTGATTTTCAAAATCCAAGCACGGAGGGTATTCCATCCTCAGAAAAAAAAAAACAAATCGAAGAAAAAGGAGAAAGCCGTAATAGGATATCCGATGGCCACGTTGCTGAAGCCAAACAGAGGATCGTGGGTAAAAGATTACCCCCTCTGAAGGCATATTGACAACGGCCACTTAAGCATGGAATAAACGCTTAGATGGTAACCTATTGGCTAGAATGGGAGTGTAATATCAACCATAACAGAACACGAAAATTAGCACGATAGAAGGCAATGGAAAACTATTCTAAGCAAAATAATACGCAAGATCCCAGGAACGTAAAAAATAAATCTATTTTTTTCAACAAATAGAACATGTCTACTTGAACGCCTAAAGAATGGTAAGCGGTGAATAGCTTGGTAGCGTAAACGCCAGGTGAATCGCAGAAACCTAGTTCTCTGCCCCAAAAAACCTCAGTAAATCCCGAGGAGGATTGAGCATATGAAGCGTGTCATCAGAATAGTACCAGTCGATATCAACTGGCACCGGGAAGATCTAAAAGCGTAGGCACAGGGGTGTTGAGTAACCCTACAGCTAGCGCCGGCCAGAACGGGGGGGCTCGGCATTCTCAGTACCTGCAACCGTAAAAAATGTAAAATCAAAAGCCACCTGTCGGGGTGCAAAGGACTGGGTACAACCTACGCCGCCGAGAGCTACCCTCTTATTCCGGGAGAAATATTACACCTGCAACCACGAATAAGAAGAGTTAACACAAAACTATAACCGCCAAATCCGTCGACCAACTTCTGGTGCTAGGCGGCTTGCACGCAAACTTAATTAGTACAACCACTATGTACTGACCCATGGAGAAACGGTGCATTTGTGCGGAGTGTATAGACAACAACATAGAATCCGCCCGTTGTCTGGTCTCATAACAGTAGGTATCACGCTGCCGAGACGCCTATTGTATTTCTTGCCGAGGTATGACGCGCTGAAGCGTGACCGGTGGTGTACAAATTCAATTTGAACCCGATCCTGTAGAGTTAGTCATGGATTGACAGATAGATTCAATAGTGAAAACAGAAAAACCCATGTCAGTCAATTTCCGTGGCTCGGTCAACTTGAGTTTATAGAATGGTTCGCATGCTACCATATTGATTAACGTAACTCCACCGTAAATATCATATAGTGAAGTCGGAAGGAAGAAAGTACGTGGTAGAACCACGTAGGTAAGTCGAACCACCTATTGCCGTCGAAACAGTTCGCCAACGTCGGAACAACGTATATATATAAATAGTTAAAATGCCGCGGACGATCCCCATAACAAACCATAATGGGGGGGGGGGGTTATGTTAATAACATGAAATATATATAACGTCACTTCGACTACATCATAACCGAGGACTGAACGAATAGGAGTTATATGTCTAATGATAGATGCGCCTTTTTGAGATATATTCTATGGGTTAGTGGAATGAATATATGACATATATATATAAATGTAGATGCGCATTATAAATTGATAGTTCTTAAGGTAATATCGCCAAGGAATTTGGTATGCAAGATAGTTTATAAAAATAAAGGGGTCGAACCTATATATCTTAGATATATCTATACGTGGTTTACACATGTTCCTTAAAGGAAGGAAATGCAAAAGACTATATACAAATAGTATAGGAGATAGATATATATATATCTATATAATGATCTCCACTCATACATATATAGGTGTAGTAATGGAATTAAATTCATATAGATATGGACACACAAATGTATGTGTACAGTAGATAGGGAATTTAAAAAATGTATGCATGGAACACAAAAAGGATTAAGTGAGGTTAGTGAACAACTATGTCTCTCAATATACTTATGGTTATGCTATGGAAGAGTAAAGGAACCTCATCTTTTAATATTATAACGATATATATATAAATGTAAGTATATGGTGTAAAGACATATAAGTGTCCAATATTAATTTCGATATGAATATTCAATAATCATGGGAATAGAAGGGAAACCCCAGCATAAAAAAAAAAAAAAAATTTCCTACAGTGGAGGTGTTACAAATGGTATCAGAGCCCTAGTTACAAAAAATTGGGCTGTCGTTTTGTGCTCACTGCTTATTAAATATTTTGTTTTTCTGCAGTTTATAAACTTTGCTAATCTGCGTTGTAAGTGTATACAGTTGAAATGGCTGAAGGTGACGGGATTTATGTGGATCTGCGGGATGAGTTTGCTACTCCAGATCCCAATGCCCCGGTACTGGCGATGTTGCACCGGATGCAACGAGAGTTGGCGGAATTAAAAAGCCAAAATGACCTGTTGTCATCAGCCAGTAAGGAACAAGAAAAGATCATCAGAGAGCTAACTTCCCGGAACAGCCAGGAAGGTGAAGGTTCTGGGAAAAGAAAGATGGATGAATCTGAGGATGAGGATGCAGCCAGAAATCAACATAAGCAGAAAAGAGAGTTGCAGGGAGAATTTAGAAAGATCAAACCTCCCTCCTATGATGGGGAAAAGGAGGAGGATGCTGAAGCTTGGTTGCTGAACATGATCAAGTATTTCCAAGTCTATGAATATGAGAGAAATCTGAAGGCTAGATTAGCTGTGTACCAGCTATAGGGAAAAGCTACACTCTGCTGGGAAGAGACAAAAATGGTGCATGCCATTGATGAAAAGACAGTTACTTGGGAAGATTTTCAGACTAAGTTCAAAAGTCGTTATTTGAATGAACGTTATTATGACGATAAAGCAAAAGAATTCCATGAACTTAGATTAGGGCAGCTCACTATTGATGAGTTTGTCACTAAGTTTACTAACTTACTGAGGTATGTTCCTTACATTAGGGAAGAAAAGGAAAAAGTGCAAAGGTTTTTAAATTGTTTGCCCACTGTGTACAAGGAGAAAATTGAATTTGACAATCCAAAGACCATGGATGAAGCTGTTAGGAAGGCAAGATTATGCTATCAACAGTTTAAAGGTAGAGGTGAACAAGGGAAGAGCTGGATTAACAAGGGTGAGTTCAAAGGAAAGAGACCAAAACCAGCATATTTAAGGAATTTTGGTAGAGATCATCAAAGGAAAAAGTTCAGCAAACCAAAAGAAATTCAAACTGCTCAGTCCCAAGTGGCTTCAAAACCAGTAGAAGGGAACAATAAAAAGGAAGGGACAGTCAGAATGAAGGAACCTCTGAAATGTTGGGGCTGTGGAGAACCCCATATGATGAGGGACTGCCCCCATCGAAATATACACATGATCAGCAGAGAGCGAGAGGCAACAACCGTCAATGACATAGCCAGAAACATACCAACCATCAGTGCAGCCCTGGAAAATCGACAGGAAGAACATCAAGCAACCATGGTGGAAATGGAGGGTAAGATTTCTGACCTACCTGTTACTGTTTTGATTGATCCAGGTGCTTCTTTGAGTTACATTAGTCCTGGAATTGTAGAAAAATGTAAAATTTAACCTGAAAAATTTCAGCAGTCATGGTTGGTACAGCTGGCCACTGGAACTAAGAGAAAAGTCACACATAAGTTGCCCAAAACAGCAATACAATTAAATGGGTTCCCAACAGACGTAAATCTGAACATTTTGCCATTAGGATCCTATGATCTGCTGATAGGAATGGATTGGCTAGAAAAGAAGAAAGCTCTGATGAACTGCTGGGATAAAACCTTGCATTGTGTAGATGAGGAAGGGAAACCTTTTACACTAAAATGGAAACCAAAACCCATTGTAGTAAGACAAATATCAGCCTTACAATTGAAAAGAACAGCTACAAAAGGATACCAAGTCTATGCAGTGCATGTAGAAGAAATAGAACAGCAAACTAAGGAAGAGTTACTGGATGCTATACCAGTCATCAGAGAATTTAAGGAAGTCTTTCCCAAGGAAATCCCTCATCTTCCCCCTCAAAGAGAGATTGATTTTTCTATAGATCTGGTGCCGGGAGCTACACCTATTTCCCGAGCTCCTTATCGGATGAGCCCGCCAGAACTAATGGAGCTGAAGATGCAGTTGCAAGAACTATTGGATAAGGGTTACATCAGACCAAGTGTGTCTCCATGGGGAGCACCTGTGTTATTTGTTAAAAATAAGGATGGAACCTTTAGGATGTGTATTGATTATCGTCAACTGAATAAGTTGACCATTAAGAATAGATATCCACTTCCTAGAATTGATGATCTTTTTGATCAAGTGAGAGGAGCTTCAGTCTTCTCCAAGATAGACCTCAGGACTGGGTATCACCAGCTCATAATTAAAGAAGAAGACATCAGCAAAACAACATTTCGAACCAGGTATGGGCATTATGAATTTGTAGTCCTACCTTTTGGTTTGACGAATGCCCCTGCCACTTTTATGTGTTTGATGAACAGTGTGTTGAATAAGTATTTGGACAAATTTGTTCTTGTGTTCATAGATGATATCTTAGTCTACTCCAAAAATGAGGAAGAACATAAGGAACACCTGAGAATAGTGTTGCAAACTTTGAAAGAAAATCAGCTATATGCCAAGTTCAGTAAATGTGAATTTTATAAAGATAAAATTCAATATTTGGGTCATATAATTTCTGAAAAAGGGTTGGCAGCTGACCCTGAAAAGATAAAAGCCATTAAAGAATGGCCAGTCCCCACTAATGTTTCAGCAGTAAGGTCATTTATGGGAATTGCAGGCTATTATCGCAGATTTGTGGAGAGATTCTCTGCGATAGCAAATCCCATAACCTCATTACAAAGGAAGGGTGTCAAGTTCGTGTGGACTGAGAAATGCCAAAACAGTTTCGAACAGTTGAAACAAAGACTTATTTCAGCACCTATATTCAAAATTGCTGATCCTGATAAAGAGTTTGTGGTATGTACAGATGCTTGCAGAGAGGGACTAGGAGGAGTCCTATTGCAAGAAAATTCAGTTATTGCCTATGAGTCTAGGAAATTGAAAACTCATGAACAGAATTATAGTGCATATGTTTTGGAATTTGCAGCTGTTATTCATGCTTTAAAAATGTGGAGGCACTATCTGCTGGGGAAGAAGTTCACATTAATGACTGATCATATTAGCATTAAATATTTCTTTTCCCAAAGTGACCTGAATGCAAGACAAGCCAGATGGTTGTCTTTTCTAAGTGAATTTGATATGGACATCAAACATATCAAGGGAAAAGAAAATAAATTTGCTGATGCCTTAAGTAGAAATGCTTGTCAACATTTAAATAGCATTGGGAGTAGTGCCCAGATGGAGATAGAAGAATTGGTGGGAGAAGAGGCAAAACAAGATCCCAACTATGAAGCCCTCTTGGTGAAATTACAGAAAAGGGAGGAAACTGATTTCACTAAAAACCAACAAGGGTTGCTCTATTATAAAAACAGGTTGTATATTCCAAATATAGAGTCATTGAAAAAAGAAATACTGGATGAATATCACAAACAGCCCTATGCAGGACATCCAGGGTACCAAAATATGTTAACAGCCTTGAAAAAGAAGTTGTTCTGGCCAGGAATGAAGAGAGATGTGGCAGAGTATCTGAGTAAATGTATGGAGTGTCAACTAGTCAAGGTTGAGCATCAACACCCAGCAGGGCTTTTAAATCCCCTGCCAATTGCAGAATGGAAATGGGATACAGTTTCCATGGATTTTATAACAGGACTACCCAAAACCAAATACCAACATGATTCAGTAATGGTGGTGGTAGACACTTTAACCAAAGCTGCTCACTTTATACCAGTCAAATCTACTTTCGGAACAGCTCAAGTGGGAAATGTTTTCCTGAAGGAGATAGTAAGGCTTCATGGGGTGCCCAAAGTAATTGTCTCAGATCGAGATGCTAAGTTTACAGCAGCATTTTGGAAAGGGTTTTTTGGAGGGATGGGTACTAAGCTGAATTTTAGTACTGCCTATCACCCTCAAACATATGGGCAGACAGAAAGGACGAATCAAATATTAGAGGATATGTTGCGAATGTATGTGATGGATAGACCATCAAAGTGGGAAGAGTATCTGCATCTAGCTGAGTTTGCTTACAATAATAGCTACCAATCCTCTATTAAGATGAGTCCGTTTGAGGCACTCTACGGGAGAAAGTGCCGTACTCCCTTGAGTTGGAGTCAACCAGAGGATAAACTGGTGTTGGGACCAGATGCACTACAAGAGATGGAAAGAATTGTTAAACAAATACAGAGAAACATAAAGACAGCACAAGACCGACAGAAGATCTATGCTGATAAGAAAAGGGTGCACAGAGAATTCAAAGTGGGGGATCATGTGTATTTGCGCATTAAACCCAAAAAGAGTACACTTTATGCGGGAAGTTGTGCAAAACTGGCTCCTAGATATTGTGGACCTTTTGAGGTGTTAGAAAGGGTGGGACCAGTGGCTTACAAGCTGGCCTTACCACCCCATGTTAAAGTGCATAATGTATTTCATGTTTCATTATTAAAAAGATATGTGCATGATGATTCTCACATAGTTGATTGGAATGTTGTACAGGTGGAACCAGAAGGGGAGTTTCTGCCAGAACCGCTTCAAATATTGGAGCGGGAAGAAATTGAATTGAGAAACAGAACAGTGGTCAGAGTAAAGGTGCAGTGGAAGCACTTTACTACTGAAGAAGCCACCTGGGAAAGGGAAGATGAAATAATGGAGAAATATCCATTTTTGTTTAATTGAACTTTAGTAGTTGAATAACAACACCGAGGACGGTGTTTATTTTCAGAGGGGGAAAATGTAACACCCCCAATTTGTGTGTTGAATTTTTAAAGGTAGACATTTGAATTTTAATCCTAAGGGGGTGGACCCCAAGGGATGAATATGGTGTGAATGTAATTGCATATTTTATTTGAGGAAATAAATAAAATGATTGTGCATTTTGACCAAAAAGAGAATTTGAGATCACTTGCCAAATCCATGAGGATGGATAAGGCAACAAATCCCCAAAAACCTTTCAAAAATCCTTGAAAGAAATTAATTTAGATCTGAGGAGGAATCTAAATTTCCCCAATGAAGAGGAGTAGCTGGGAAGAGGTGAGAAAAAGCTGGAAAAGCTGAGGAAAAGCTTAAAGCAACTTTAAAGAATCCCAAGATGGGAAGCCTAGGCTAAACAGGAAAGAAAGCATCCTGCTATTCTGGACGCAGAATTAGAAACATGCTTTGGGGAAATTATGAGCTTAAATAAGCTGCTCCTAAGCAGATCAGAGGTTGATCAGTGCCAGGAGGTGATCTCTGCTCGGGGGGTGAATCCTGGGAGATAAAGAGGATTCTAAGGTTGGGAGGTTGGTCAATTGTAGAGTTGGTATGTTCTGAAAATTTCATTTTTCTCTATGTTATGATGGTATGAATTAGCTACATATAAAAACTGAAGAAAAGTTGCTTGATTTTAGCAGTACTACATTTAACAGAGTTCATAACAAGGTAAACACCTTCCAGAATCTGTTTATTTGTAGACTAGAAATCTGTAGAACAGAAACTCCAGAACCTCTAAACCAGAGTCGGTTTAAATCTGAAGTTACTGGACCTCTACAGAGGATAAGTTTTGTTATGTTCCTGTAGACACCAAACTGATATGATTTATTTAGTTGCATGCTATAGAAACATTATAGTATTACTGAAATATGCATGGTATGTAGCAGAAAGAAATAAATCAAGATATTAGAATGTAGAGTGTAGATATGCACATTCTAATATTTATAACATTTATAGATTTCTTGTATGAGAATTCTAACATTTATAATGGTACTAGAAAATGGAATTTTTACTCTCTAGAATTTTGATAGTATACAGAAGTGGTTAGATTTCACTTGTAAGGCCATCTTGAGTATTAAATCAAAAAAAAAAAAAAAAAAAACCTCCCTTATAGCCACGAAACTTCATACAAGCCCTATTGAAGAATTTTAGGGGCACAACATAATATATATATAGAAGAATGTATTTGATATTAAAACCTTGTGACCGCAACATATAAACTGCCTCTAACTCAAACCTTTAAAATAACAACCATGGTAATATAACTAAATTCGAATTAAATGAAAAAAAAATCCCACGTAGGGACATGAGAACTTTAATTGCCTGCCCATATAACGTGAAGGCGCCGAACTATAAGCATTAGTGCAATTCGATCCTAAACTTAATATAGAAATGTATAGAATTAGAGCAAAGGATAAAGCGACTTGTAAATACAGTCTATATATATAGATATGAATTCCATATGGAAAGAAACCATAGGGATGCCGACCAAAGCAATTAGGGTAACATTTAAATTTCATATACAATTCCTGTCGACATGTGAAACAACCAATGAACACACAGATTTACCTACGTTCGCATGGTCACAGTGTCACTACGCGGAAAAAAAAAAAAAAAAGCCGCGAGCTAATCTCAGCTCTTTGTAACCCAGCGATTACTATACGCTTGGATATATATATATAAACCTAACACAGGCAAATTATCAGCTCAAATCAACATCGGTTCAGAGAGAACTTTAACTGAAATGTTTTCCAGACAAAGCGTAATGGATCTACGGTATTAGGGTCGAGTTGTTATCATCCGGCAAAACCTAAAGGATAGAAAAGAAAAACTTCTCGGTCCAGACTGCGCAAACAAGACCACTGCAGCTTCAAATTTGGTTACAAAAACAAAAGGAAATTCAACTATGCAAAAAAATAATACATCTACTGTACTGTTCGAAAATAGGAAGTCGGCCAGGATTGAACGGCTTGCAACCGATGTAAACTAGTTTTCTAAGGCTGAGGTGTATGGTAAACCCTTCCAAAGTTTCTTTGCAAAATCCAAGCACGGAGGGTATTCCATCCTCAGAAAAAAAAAAAAATCGATGAAAAAGGAGAAAGCCGTAATAGGATATCCGATGGCCAGGTTGCTGAAGCCAAACAGAGGATCATGGGTAAAGATTACCCCCTCTGAAGGCATATTGACAACGGCCACTTAAGCATGGAATAAATGCTTATATGGTAACCTTTTGAGCCGAATGGGGACTGTAATATCAACCATAACAGAACACGAAAATTAGCACGATAGAAGGCAATGGAAAACTATTCACAAGCAAAATAATACGCAAGATCCCAGGAAACGTAAGAAATAAATCTCTGCAACAAAATAGAACATGTCACAATGAACGCCTAAAGAATGTAAGCAGTGAATAGCTTGGTAGCGTAAACTGTAGGTGAATACGCCCGAAACCCTAGTTCTCTGCCCCAAAAAACCTCAGTAAATCCCGAGGAGGATTGAGCATATGAAGCGTGTCATCAGAATAGTACAAATCGATATCAACTGGCGCCGGGAAGATCTGAAAGCGTAGGCACAGGGGTGTTGAGTAACCCTACAGCTAGCGCCGGCCAGAACGGGGGGGCTCGGCATTCTCAGTACCTGCAACCGTAAAAAATGTAAAATCAAAAGCCACCTGTCGGGGTGCAAAGGACTGGGTACAACCTACGCCACCGAGAGCTACCCTCTTATTCCGGGAGAAATATTACACCTACAACCACGAATAAGAAGAGTTAACACAAAACTATAACCACCAAATCCGTCGACCAACTTCTGGTGCTAGGCGGCTTGCACGCAAACTTAATTAGTACAACCACTATGTACTGACCCATGGAGAAATGGCGCATTTGTGCGGAGTGTATAGACAAAAACATAGAATCCATGGTTATGCACTCTCCCTGCCTTGATGAGTATCACTTATTGTGAGACGCCTGTGTTTTTCTTAAGTATGTGTGAAAAGCGTGACCGGTGGTGTGCAAATTCAATTTGAACCCGATCCTGTAGGAGTTCGTCATGGATTGTGAATGGATTGATAGTGAAAACAGAAAAACCCATGTCAGTCAATTTCCGTGGCTCGGTCAACTTGAGTTTACAGAATGGTTCACATGCTACCATACTGATTAACGTAACTCCACCGTAAATATCATATAGTGAAGTCGGAAGGAAGAAAGTACGTGGCAGAACCATGTAGGTAAGTCGAACCACCTATTGCCGTCGACAGAGTTCGCCAATGTCGGAACAACGTATATATATAAATAGTTAAAATGCCGCGGACGATCCCCATAACAAACCATAATGGGGGGGGGTTATGTTAATAACATGAAATATATATAACGTCACTTCGACTACATCATAACCGAGGATTGAACGAATAGGAGTTATATGTCTAATGATAGATGCGCCTTTTTGAGATATATTCTATGGGTTAGTGGAATGAATATATGACATATATATAAATGTAGATGCGCATTATAAATTGATAGTTCTTAAGGTAATATCGCCAAGGAATTTGGTATGCAAGATAGTTTATAAAAATAAAGGGGTCGAACCTATATATGTTAGATATATCTATACGTGGTTTACACATGTTCCTTAAAGGAAAGAAATGCAAAAGACCATATACAAATAGTATAGGAGATAGATATATATATATCTATATAATGATCTCCACTCATACATATATAGGTGTAGTAATGGCATTAAATTCATATAGATATGGACACACAAATGTATGTGTATAGTAGATAGGGAATTTCAAAAATGTATGGATGGAACACAAAAAGGATTAAGTGAGGTTAGTGAACAACTATGTCTCTCAATATACTTATGGTTATACTATGGAAGAGTAAAGGAACCTCATCTTTTAATATTATAACGATATATATATAAATCTAAGTATATGGTGTAAAGACATATAAGTGTCCAATATTAATTTCGATATGATTATTCAATAATCATGGGAATAGAAGGGAAACCCCAGTATAAAAAAAAAATTTCCTACAGTGGAGGTGTTACATTTAGGGAACCCTTGCTTGACCGCTTGATTCAAAAGCTTGTGGATGTGGGGGATGAGGACAAGACCTCTAATTTTTAAGATTTCCACCTGGGAACATTCAATGTCTTTAGCTTTCCCATTTGCCAGGTGTTTAACCCCAAAATCAATGTCTTCTAATGGGAAAAATTCTTCCATTGTGAGCAGGGTTTAAAAGTTATTCCTGACATTTGAAGATTCATAAAGCTTTTTAAGATAGGAATTCTAGTCATGTATGGAAATTTTATTGTTATCTTTAGTTTTCCTAGTTGGAATCTTCCTCCAGAATTTCTTAGGAGACACCTTAGAGAGGTGTAAGAGATTGTCTTGTATTTTATGAATATATTGCCTTTTTTTCCTTTTAGTTAAGGCTATGTAGATTTTTATCTTATCAATTTTAAGAGATTCATCAATAGCTTCCTTAATTGCTCTCCTCACACTTTTACAATCTTTGTCATACCATGGGTTGGTTTTTCTATTTCTTTTATTACTTGAAACTTCAATTGATAAATTTTTAATAAAATATGAGAGGGTTGTAGTAAAATTATGATAGAGGTCATCTATGTTGTCTATACTAGATAGAGGGAGAAAATTAGTTTTTAAATCATTTAGAAGGAGACCGTTTTTATTTCTATCAAATATTAAGTTCTTTTGGCTATAATGATTATCTTCTATGGGATCTCTATGCATGAAAAACTTGAGAATTATAAGTAAAGGACTATGATGAGAGTCAGGCTCGTGGTCATCTAAGATGTCAAAATTTATTATTTTGTTGTATAAAGGGAGATCGAAAATAACATAGTCTACCACATTGCTACTAAACCAATGATTGCAGGTCATTTGGATAGAATTGGGCTACTTCTGTAGACTGTTGCAAATTATGAGATACTGAGAACTACTGTAATATCCCGTTTCGGGGATATCTCTAAAACACGGCAATCTCCAACCAAATATTGACTCAGAGGGCATTTACTGGATGTGTCGCCTCTAAAAGAGGATGAGATCAGGAGGCTTCCTGGCCCTTTCCAGATTCTATATAAGAGTGAAAGATAAATTCACTAAGTTTTATATAACTATAACTCTCAAAAATAATAATAGACATACAATTTGATATGGCAACTACGACAACTCATCCAGAAAATGGATTTCTCAGCAAATCATACCTGGAAAACACATTCTTCAGGTATTATGGCTTTATCTACCATATGATATGTATAATAACACTTATAAACAAAAATAAAGAATAGAAGCACTCTTTACTCAGCTTTTAACATCAGAAAGGTGGGGAAAAGCATCATTTTATGCACTAAAATAAGTTTATAAGAAAACACACATAAAATTATGGGTCAAGGTTTTGGAATATGCTATATTCGGTTAATAGGGAATTCCATGTCGAATTTCAGCTCAAAAAAAGACGTTTTTCTATGTTAAACAGTTCCTCCTTCCCGACTAGTCAAGAAAAACCCTGATTTCCCATGACTTTGAGTATGCATAATTTTACTGAAGAAAGAGAAGCGTATTTTCAGAAGGGATAAGATGTAAAAGAGTATTAATAATCAGATAATGGGTTTAGGAACATGGAATAGGCATTAAGCAATATTAAACAACATTTTACATAGAAAATCCCTCAAGATTAAGGTGCCGTAAGACAAGAGAATGATCCAGAAACCCTTCAGTGTTTTCTCCAGAAGCTGTGAGACAAGAATATGAATATATAACCATGAATAATGTATAGTAGAAAAATAGAGTACAAGTCTTGAGGAAACAACCTCTTAAGAAAAGAAATGCAAGCCTCAATAATACATGTACATGGCAATGAAAGAACACTGCTATTTCTGCATAAACCCAGGCTATGAAAAACGTAGTATATGATAGAAAAATGCTCTATAATGATGTAAATACATGTATATGACAATATATGGCCCAAATACAATAGGGGAGCAAGGCTCTAACCCTTAGAAATAGTAATAGATCAGTCCTCCAAGGGATTGGCTGAGATATACAAAATGGCAAAAATGCTGGAGTTGTTGGGCAACATCTGCAACTCAAATATGGAACTAAGTAGAGAAGGTTGTAGATGATGAAAAATCTGAAGTAAAACTCCTCCAATGGATCTCCAAAGTGGAAGGCTGATCCTTACACTTGAGATTCCACCCAAAAATCAATCTGCAAACCCTCACAACAGCTACACCATAAAAATAATGCATTAACTAAGAGGGACTATGCAATAGTGGAATAAAACACTTTGGCCAAGTGCTAAGATCTGCAAATAAGCTCCAATGTCTTCCAATCTGATCCTTGAAAGGAGAGAAAGACTCTCCCTCTGAAAAAGAAGAGAAGGAAGTGGTGTTGTGGAATCTCCACGGAAACACCCTACAACACACTATTATGTTGTTTCAGCAATAACGCTATCCTGGAAGATGATGCTGGAAAACTAACCTTGCCCGATCAGGCACTCGAAGTCCCCCTGGGCTAAGGGTGAGATCTCTGGACAGAGACACTCGGTTGCACTAAATAGTGCTGCAGATAGGCTAAACAACCAATGTGTTAAAGAAGACAAATGTCTCACTCAACAATCAATAACTCAAGCATGAATGAAATGAGGAGGCTCCTCCATATTTTATAACATTGGTTTCCCTCCAAAACCCAATGTAGCCTCTCTCTCTCTCTCCTCCACATCCTCATCCTTATCTGCGCAGAAGCTTGCAGAAGCTTCTAGAGTGTACATGGGCCCCCTCCTCCATGTGGTGTTGGGCCCCCCCTTGACTCCCACTTAATTCACAACGTTGTGCTACTAGGTGGATGTCTTATTTCACTTAAGTGAGTTAGACCCTCTTCACTCACTTTTTATTTATTTACAAACTATAGACGACAAAATAAACAAAATAGAATATTCCAATTAGTTGTCGCTAATTAGGAATATTACAGTCCCCCCTGGAAAAATGTTGCTTGCCCTCAAGCAACTGCCTGAACAAGTCTCCTTTCTCCAAAATGTGCCTAGGTCCCAGATGCATCACTGAATCTTCCCTATCCTCTGCATCACCCTGATATGAAGGGATTTCTCAATGCCAAGATCCCAAACTGATCTCTCACAGTACCAACCAACCAACAATCCTTCTGGATCCCATGGCTAGCATGACCAATAGTAGCCCAAGTCCCATGGCTTAGACTGCGTACTGCCTCTGGCTATGACTGTTTCTCTAAGAGGCGAAGACCATGACTCCTGCTGTGTTGTATCTGTCATGGTGTAAGATGTCCCATTGACTATGTACCAACTCATCACCAATCTCCACTGAAGGCATGGAGTCTGGAATATAATGAGGAACATCTCCCTCATGTGGGTCCTCCATCTCCAAGCAATCATCCAGACAAAATGAGCCACCTCCCAACAAGGCAACTCCTGAAAATATCCTTCCACCTCAAGCTCCGGTAATGAAGTTGGGCTGAAAATATGAACTTGGCAAGCATCATAGCGTACCCCATGCTGTCCTTCTCTCCACTCATGAAAAGTGTAGAGTGTATGATGATCTTGGGATGCAAAATTATTGCCCTCCAATGGCAAAGTGAAGAACAATTCTCTAGAGAATGCTCCTCCAACAATGAAGAACAAGTTGGCCCAAAAAAATCTGTCCATGAAGAATAGGACATGGTCATCATGGAATATCCTAATGAGAGCTTTGCTAAAGGTTTTACATGATGATACATGATGAAAAAAATTTCTCACAAGGATACAGTGTAGTCTCATCCACTGCAACTTCAAAAAATTACATGGCAAGCAATGTCCATGATTCATCACATCTACTAAGGGATAGTAAATGGCTGAATGTAACAACAATAATACATGATCAAGCAATTTCCCATGGCTATACAATGGATGAATATAAATCTTATGGCCCACCTCAAAAGAGAACAAATATTTGGATGTGGTGGCCATATCTCCTCTCATGCTCCCATTAGAACATGTAGTGCAGAAATTGTGAGAATTCTTCCCACTCATGGACACATCCAGCTCATGTGTCTCCCTCATAATCAAGCCTCCCATACAAATCTGATCTATATCAGCAAATGAAGACATGATTAGCAATCATATGAATAGAATGCTGAAGGTTTCATGTGGTGCAAGAAGGTACCAACAAATTCCCAAACAAGTACAGTGCAGTTTTATAAGTTGCTGCTTGATGAGAGTACAAAGCAAAATTTTTCTTCTTACATGGTTAATCATGCATGTCTTCATATGATACATGTTATAGTGCAACAAGTGAAGATACATGTGGTGATAAAACATTTTCCCAAGGCCACAAAAGAGATGGCTGCCTCCATCATGTAGATTGGCCCGATACAACTCATGGAGCAATGTGACAATCTTGGCCCCTTGTGAAGCAATGCACTGCATAGGAATGGCAAGAGTGTGCAAATCAATGAATGTATGTACAAACTTCTCACCATATGCTGGAAGTAAGATGGTACATGGGTCTATACATGAGTCTTCCATAGTGTTTTTACATGCTATGAAGAATAATGAACAATGTGCTGCAAAAATATAATCCTCCTCATGCTTGGAAACCCAAGTCAAGAAGAATATGCCATATATGTCTCTATCATCATTACCTCCTCTTTGTTCATCAAGTGCAAAAAATATGAAGTGATCCTGGGACCTATGGGTTATAGATCCAACATATCTCTGCTAGGCACACTTCATCCATAAGTTTTTGCTCCAAAGTGACAGCGCTGTGAGCTCATGCAAATAAGCTCCTGTCAATACAAAGCTCTATTCTTTGACATGCTCCTTGTCAAAGACTCCTATAATAATGCTGCAACAAATGTGGAATACCTCCCAAGTTGGAAGTGCTTCCAAGCCATCATCAAATACGAAGGAGATAGTGCCATCCCCTCCTCCTGCAACATCATATAAAGTGTGAGAGAAAATCTGCTTTTGCTCTCCCAAAAACAAGCAAAGCAACAAGACATTTTGCTGCCTCCCCATACCTCCATCATACCAATCATGTGATGAAGACATAATGAATGATATGAGTATCATATCAACACCATGCATCCATACTCTATGTTGCTCAATGATGCAAGTATCCCGCCATCTTTTCCCCATCCTCCTACTCTTAGGAAGAGTGTGTGCCAAGTGATGGCCAAACTCTTTCAAGAGTAACCAGCACAGCCAAGCCTGATGCTGCCCGGTATCATAGTTCTGTAAGTACAAGTGATGGCCAAACTCCTTCAAGAGTACCCAGTGCAGCCAAGCCTCCTACTGCCTGGTATCATAGATTTGTAGGTAGCTCCCTAGCTCCTTGCTCATCATCCACATCCACTCAATCACTTGTGGATGCCTCCTTCTTCTCCTCATCCTGGTACTCCTCCCATGATGGCCACAATCCTCCCAAATCAAATTCCTGTCTTTGCACTTTTTGGGATTTTGAAATGTAAGCTTCTCAAGGATCAATGAGACCCTATCAAGAATCAAATAGGTGGTAGGAAAAAACCTCCCATCATGATATGTATGGCTTAAGGGATGTCCAACACAAGCATGAGAGATGTTATCCATCCTAAGATGTCCTCCATCTTCTATCTGCTCTTATGAGAAGGGAAGAAAATCATTGCATCCCATGGTGTGTCGAAGTGCATCACCAATGAGATATCTCCTTGAGACCTCCCTTTCATCCATAGTCTTCCAAAACCAGTGAGGTCTTGGATATGAAAGTAGAAGCTCCTCTTTTAGCTGAGAGGAGCTCATTGAGAAAGTGTCATCTTGAAGGGATAAACGGTTTCTTAGTCCAAGATGTCTACCATCAATCTTCAAGGCTTCAAACCCCAACATCCAATGTGATGTACAAGCCAAAAATGGCTCATGAGAATGATGGTTTGATTCCTTCTCGAGTGTTTCCATGTTGCACAACGTAGTGCAACCAAGCTGCTCTTGATGTGCATTTGGAACTTCTTGTAGGGCTACAAGAGTCCCTTCCTCAAAAGTGTTGGCTTCCCCAACTGTTGATGCATGTGGCTGCTCCTCCATGCGCGGGACAACATTATCACAAGCCTTCTTAAGAGATGATGTGATCTCTTCTTGAGAATAGGAAGTGCATGGTACTTCCTCTTATTTTTCTTCAATCTTCTTGACCTCCTCAAAGGTGGATGCATTTCCTATGGATCTGAAAAGAGATGAGAATAAACTCGTCTTCTTCTTGGGCTTAGACTCACAGGGACCAATGGATTCCTTATACATGAGAAAATGTGACTTTCCAGTGGTACGCTGCAACTCTGAACTCTGCATGCTAGAAACCCTACTGTTCCTTCCTCCTTCATCCTACCTGAGCTGACAATAATCTCTGAAGGGAAAAGCTGCTTTGAAGTCTTCCCCCTTGGACTGTCATTCTCGGAAATAATCTCTAAAGGGTATATGATCATGCTGATGTGAGATCCTCATATTTGTCATAGATAAATAGCTCCATAGGCTGAGCCAGAAATATGCTCTAATACCACTGTAATATCCTGTTTCGGGGATATCTCTAAAACATGGCAATCTCCAACCAGAGATTGACTAGGAGGGCATTTACCGGATGTGTCGCCTCTAAAAGAGGACGAGATCCGGAGGCTTTCCGGCCCTTTCCAGACTCTATCTAAGAGTGAAATATAAATTCACCAAGTGGTATAGAACCAGAACGCTCAAAAATAATAATAGACATACAATTTCATACGGCAACTACGACAACTCATCCAGAAAATGGATTTCTCAACAAATCATGCCTGGAAAATGAATTCTTCAGGTATGATGGCTTCATCTACCATATAATATGTCTGAGAACACTCAAAAACCAAAAGAAATAATATCATCACTCTTTACTTAGCTTTTAACATCAGAAAGGTGGGGAAAAGCAACATTTTTTTCACTAAAATAGGTTTATAAGAAAATATCAGTAAAATTATGGGTAAAGGTTCTGGAATATGTTATATTAGATTAAGAGGGACTTCCATGTCGAATTTGAGCTCAAAAAAAGATGTTTTTCTATGTTAAACAGTTCCTCCTTCTCGACTAGTCAAGAAAAACCTTGATTTCCCATGACTTTGAGTATGCAGAATTTTACTGAAGCAAGGGAAGTGTATTTTCAAAATGGATAAGATGTAAAAGAGTATGAATAATCAAATAATGTGTTCAGGAACATGGCATAGGCATTAAGCAAGGTTAAACAACAGTTTACATAGAAAATCCCTCAGGATTGAGGTGTCGTAAGACAAGAGAATGATCCAGAAACCCTTCAACATTTTCTCCAGAAGCTGTGAGACAAGAATATGAATATATAGCCAATAATAATGTATAGCAACAAGATAGAGTACAAGTCTTGAGGAAACAACCTCTTAAGAGAAGAAATTCAAGCCTCAATAATACATGTACATGGCAATGAAAGAACACTGTCATTTCTGCATAAACCTGAGCTATGAAAAACACAATATATGATAGAGCACTACTCCATAATGATGTCAATACATGGATATGACAATATATGGCCCAAATACAATAGGGGAGTAAGGCTCTAACTCTTAGAAATAGTAATAGATCAATCCTCCAAGGGATTGGCTGAAATACACAAAATTGAAAAAATGTTGGAGTTGCTGGGCAACAGGCGCAACTCAAATCTGGAACTAAGTAGAGAAGGCTGTAGATGATGAACAATCTAAAGTAGACCTCCTCCAATGGATCTCCAAAGTGGAAGGCTAATCCTTACACTTGAGATCCCACCCACAAATCAATCTGCAAACCCTCACAACAGCTACACCATAAAAATAATGCATTAAATAAGAGGGACTGTGCAATAGTGGAATAAAACACTTTGGCCAAGTGCTAAGATCTGCAAATCAGCTCCAATGTCTTCCAATATAATCCTCGAAAGGAGAGAAAGACTCTCCCTCTGAAAAACAAGAGAAGGAAGTGGTGTTGTGGAATCTCCACGAAAACACCCTACAACACAGTATTATGCTGCTGCAGCAATAACGATGTCCTGGAAGATGATGCTAGAAAACTAACCTTGCCCAAGCAGGCACTCGAAGTCCCCCGGCTAAGGGTGAGATCTCTGCACAAAGACACTTGGTTGCACTAAACAGTGCTGCAGATAGGCTAAAAAACCAACGTGCTAAAGAAGACAAATGTCTCACTCAACAATCAATAACTCAAGCATGAATGAAATGAGGAGGCTCCTCAATATTTTATAGCATTGGTTTCCCTCCAAAACCCAATGTAGCCTCTCTCTCTCTCTCCTCCACATCCTCATCCTTATCTGCGCAGAAGCTTGCAGAAGCTTCTAGAGTGTACATGGGCCCCCTCCTCCACGTGGTGTTGGCCCCCCCCTTGACTCCCACTTAAGTCACAACGTTGTGCTACTAGGTGGATGTCTTATTTCACTTAAGTGAGTTAGACCCTCTTCACTCACTTTTTATTTATTTACAAACTATAGACGACAAACTAAACAAAATAGAATATTCCAATTAGCTGTCGCTAATTAGGAATATTACAAATACAGAGCTTGACTAGCTCTGACCCAAACAAATTATCCCCGAGGTCTTTGGAGCTCTTTTTGTACTGGCTTGCCACAGTAAGGTCTTTGTCTAGCCAAAGAGGATTGGGGTTGGAATGATTGCTTATAAGAATAGCTTGGTTGCTTGAATTTCAAGTATTAAAGTCAACGATTAAAAAGATATTACCATCATTCCTTAGGCTAGAAATATCATTCTCTAAACCATTGTAAGGATTATTTTTATCTAGATTCTTTTTCTTATAGAAGTTAGAATTAATGGGGGAAAATAACAGATTGCTATGTAGGTCTTTTTATCATTGATGTCAGTAATCTCTATCCAACTATATTGGTTGTAAGGGTCGTTTTTATAAATCCTAGCATGGGGGGAGATGTTCTCCTTAATGTAGCAAACTATGCCCGTAATGCCTCTATGGGAGGAACGCTTGTTCTAGGTAGACTATAGTGCAAAGCCATTTATGGTAGGGACCTTAGATTCTTCGTGCTCTCAAGTTTCAACAAGCAATATAATATCAACATCATTTGAGAGCCAAATTAGCTTAGGGCCTTTGTTTCATGGAAAGCTCTGACAGTTCCAAGAAATAATTTAGAGCATGTTGAATTGCTATTTATTACTATATTTTTTGTTTCTATTTCGAATAACGATTTTTTTATTTTTGATTTTTTCCCATTTTCCTTCCTTCCTAGCTTCTTTTACCTTTTGAACCTCCTTTTTTTAATTCTTCTTGACGTTCTAGAATGAGATCTTCATTTATAAATATTCCAGTTCCTATTAGACTTGAGGTTTTATTACATATGTCATACTTATGGTTAGTAGAGGTCACCTTTATTTGGATCAACCTTTCTTTATTCTCAGTTAATTCTCACAGTTTCAATTTGTAATCTATTATGTAATTTTCTTTGAGCTATGGCTAAAGTATACTTCTAACTCGGTTTTTAGTTTGAATTCTCTTTCTTCTTTACGTTTCTCTAAAGACTCTATATACTCATAAAGGCTATGTAGAATAACTGTGCGAGGTCTACCTTTGATAATCTTTGGTAGTTGTGGTGAATTATTCATACTTGAGAATATATGAGCAGATATGTATTAGAAAAAGATAAGGAATGTGTGCACGTGATATCTGCAAACCAGATAGCAAACCAGATAGCAAACTGCAAGTGCCCCAGATCGAACCACAACCCGCAGACCGGATCGGAGAAATCCCCTATAAAGATGTGTTTATGCCACAGATTCAGGTTGTCACAGAAGAAACTGCCAAAGAGGCCCACCGCAGAACCAATGTCAGACTTATAATCTTTGGTGTTTCAATATGTTGCGCAGTGCAGATGAAAATTACTTCGAGACTGCAGATGAAAATCAAACCACACAAATAGATGCGAGACCCCATAGTTTGGTGTTTAAATATGTCATAGAGTGCAGAGGAAAATCTAATATAACCGATGGAGAGATGACCCGAAAGCCGTTAATAATTTGTGTCGAATTCGCATGGAATATTGATCTGGATATCACCCGCAGAGTGACCTCAGAGATATATATGCCGCAACCCAGAGGGAACTAAGGGCCGCCGTCCAATCCCACTGAAAAATTCGTCTACCGCAGAGTTGAGGCCGACGAGGTGTTTACACCACAGAGATAGATGCCAGACCGCAAATTTTTGTATGTGAGACCTCGATATCACCTGCAAAGATGTGTTTGTATATGCAGGATTTCGCTATATTTGAGGCCGACGAAGTGTTTACAACGCAGAGAGACTTACCAATGGCAGTGTTGGAATTTAATTTCCAACTGCCCAGATAACGCAGTACAGCAAAATCAATTGGAAGAGACAGCTATGGCAGCGAAGTTCAGCTTGATGGGAATTTTGACAGCCGCGAGTTAAATGATGGAGTGCCAGGAGAGCTGCATTCTATTTGCAGCAACAACCATATTAAAATCTTCACAAAAAAAAATTAATTGCAGAATGGACGCGGTGAACTGAAAGCAAAAATGAAGGGGAAGACTTTCCGAGGGGGTCTGGAAAGTTTGGCAAGAAGAGTTGTGAACCCCCTCGGAACTGTTGATGCAAGCGGGGGCCCACACATATTATATGTTGACAAATTTTTGGGTTTATATTATTTGCCCATCATATGTTTAATGTTTTATTATGTTGTTTTATATTCCAGCACGTAAGTTCTTTAAAAATGTTTTACGCACGGTAAATGTTTTGTTACCGTAGTAAGTCTGAGGTTTTACTTTGGTAAAATATATATTATAAATATTTGATATTTATAATATATATATATATATATATTGTGTAATATCAAATGTTTTTGTAATGTGCCGTGAGTACAAGAGGGACAGAGTTGAAATTTATTACTACAGAAAACAGTCATGTATGTACAGCAGTGTGGGAAACAAAAACACACGGCAAATGATATTTGTGAGTGACAGAGAGTTTTTTTTTTTTTTTAATAGACAGAGAGACAGTGAATGAAAAAAATACACAGCAGTGTGAGATTTTTTGTATGCACATCAGTGAAAGTTTTAGAGAGACAGAGTGTTATTCTGGCACTGTGTTTTTGCAGCAGTCCAGCAGTTGTAATCCCTCTGTGTTGAGGAAGAGTTTGTATCAGTTTTTGAAGAAATAGAAATCTGTGTTAAGTGTGGAAACTCTGTCACTGTGAATGCAATTTTAATATTTTCTCTGTGTTTAGAGGGGAGTTTTATTCTCCAGTTTTTGTTCTTGGAATTTTCAGAAATTCCAACATGGTATCGGAGCTAGTTTAGGCACTTTGAAGATTTCAAAGAAGCTGAAGAAGAAGACTTGTTGCAGTGTTTTCTCCAGCAGAGTGAAAAGCTCAACAGAGGTCAAAGTTCAGGTATTTCTCAAAGGATAACATAACTGTTGTTTTTTGTCTAACAGAGTTTGTTTTTTCAAAGAAAAGGAAGACAATTTGTTCAGAGTTCAGTTCAAGAGCAATGGCTGGACCAAGTACAGGAATGAGTCTTGGAAATGTGCAACTACCACAATTTAATGGAAAGAATTATGACTATTGGGCCATTACCATGAGAGCCCTGTTTGTTTCACAAGACCTATGGGAACTTGTAGAAGATGGTTTTACAAAACCAGCTGATGAGCAGGCCTTTAATGCCTTAAGTCAAGCAAAGAAAGATGTATTGAAGAAAAATAGAAAGAAGGATGCCAAAGCCCTCTTCTATTTGTATCAGGTTGTAAGTGAGAGTGTGTTTCCAAGGATATCAGCAGCTAAGAAATCCAAGGAGGCATGGGAAACTCTGAAAGTAGCCTATCAGGGTATGGAGAAAGTTAAGACAACAAAACTTCAATTGCTGAGAAGGGATTTTGAAACTCTTTGCATGAAAGAGTCAGACAGTGTTGACACATTTTTTACACAAATGATTGGGATTGTAAATCAGATAAGATCCCATGGAGAAACTCTTGAAGAAAGAAGGATTGTGGAGAAACTTTTGATATGCTTACCCTCAAAGTTTGATGTAATTGTTACCACCATAGAAGAGACCAAATATCTCTCACAGTTCACAGTGGATGAACTTCATGCCTCACTAATAACTCATGAACAGAGATTGAGCAGAGATGAAACCTCGTCTCTTGAACATGCCTTCAAGACCCAAATGCCTTCAGGAAGAGGAAGAGGTCAAGGAAAAGGAAGAGGAAGAGGCAGAAGTCAGAACAGAGGTGGAAGGAACAGCCCTTCACATTCACATACAGAAGGGGCAACGGTCAAAGACAGAGCCATGGCCAATGCAACAGCCAGCAAGATGTACATCAACACCAACATGCTCATGGACGGAGGTATGACAAATCCAATGTCCAATGTCATTATTGCAAAAAATATGGGCACTATGCCAGTGAATGCAGAAAGAAGCAAAATGACATGAAAAATAAACAAAATGCTAATGTAGCAAAAGAAGAAAAGAACCCAAGTAATGTGCTGTTAGCTTGTAATGTAGCACAAGACAGAGAAGATGATGTTTGGTTCTTAGATTCAGGTTGCAGTAATCACATGACTGGAAATAGAGCAATGTTTGCCAATTTAGATGAAGAAGTAAAATCTGAAGTGACCACAGGGACAGATACTAAAATCTTTGTAAAAGGAAAAGACAGAGTTAGTATTAGAGCAAGAAATGGTGATCAGAAATTTGTTCCTGATGTGTATTATGTTCCAGGTCTGAAATGTAATCTTTTGAGTGTTGGGCAGCTCATAAACAAAGGTTACAATGTAATTTTTAAGGATGATGTGTGTACAATAAAAGATATTCCTCCAAGCAAGAAAATTATTGCTGAAATTCAAATGACCAGCAATAGAATGTTTCCACTCAAGCTCAACATTGACTTGAAGGGAAAAGGAAAGAGTATAGCAGCTGTAATACAAGAACCCTTTCAGAAGGAAGAGAAAGATGTAAATTGGTTATGGCACCTGAGATTTGGACATCTCAATTTTGGAGGGTTAAATTTGCTGCACAGAAAAGGAATGGTAAGAGGTTTACCACTGATAGAGAAGCCTGACAGCCTATGTGAAGGCTGCATTCTGGGAAAGCAACACAGAGAAAATTTTCCTTCAGGGAAAAGCATAAGGGCGAAAGCACCCTTAGAGATCATTCACTCAGATTTATGCGGGCCGATGCAAACAGCATCAGTTTCAGGCAGCAATTACATGCTGACCTTCATAGATGATTTCACAAGAAAAGTGTGGGTTTATTTTCTGAAATATAAGAATGAAGTTTTTCAAAAATTTTGCCACTTTAAAGCTCTTGTAGAGAAAAAGAGCGGGCTGCACATTAAAGTACTCAGAACTGATAGAGGAGGAGAATACATATCAAAGGGATTTCTGCGTTTTTGCAGAGAGAACGGAATACACAAACAGTTTACCACAAGGTACACACCGCAACAGAATGGAGTTGCTGAAAGGAAGAATCGAACCATAATGGAGATGGTGAGAAGCATGCTCAAGGCAAAACACTTGCCGAATGAGTATTGGGCAGAAGCAGAAAACTGTGCTGTGTATATTTTAAATAGATGTCCCACAAAAGCAGTGATGAACAAAGTTCCAGAAGAAGCGTGGAGTGGCAGAAAACAGGGAGTCACCCACATGAGAGTTTTTGGATGTGTGGCATATGCACACATTCCTGACAAGTTGAGAAAGAAGTTGGATAGTAAGGGGGAGAAGTGTATTTTCCTTGGATATTGTGAAGATTCCAAAGGATGCAGGTTGTATAACCCATCCACAAAGAAGTTTGTAATAAGCAGAGATGTACAATTTATTGAAGAGGAAGCATGGGATGGAAGCATTGAGAAAACAGTCAATGTCAAAAGCTGTTTATCTCATGATGAAGATGAGGGAGATGTGGTTGAAATCAACAACCCATCCGTAGCACAACCTCCACCAGCACAAGGACAGCAAGGGACGCCTCAAGCGGCAGCAAGAACACCCTTGAGAAGAAGTGGGAGTGCATCACCAAGCACACCACGTGGAGCAGAATTAAGTGCTTCATCAAGCACGGCTACACCAAGTGAAAGAGGAACAAAGTTCAGAAGTCTTAGAGAAATTTATGAGCAGGGAGAAGCAAATGAAGGTATGAATTCCCTATTTGCTTTGTATTGTCAAGTTGATGATCCTATTCATTTTGAAGATGCAATTAAAGATAGAAAATGGATAGAAGCTATGGATGATGAAATAAATGCCATAGAGAAGAACAAAACATGGGAGTTGGTTGATCTCCCAGAAGGAAAAGAAGCCATTGGTGTTAAATGGGTCTATAAGACCAAAAGCAATGCTGAAGGAAAGATAGAAAGACACAAGGCCAGACTTGTTGTCAAGGGTTATAAGCAGAAGTATGGAATTGATTATGAAGAAACTTTTGCATCGGTTGCAAGAATGGAGACCATAAGAGCAGTGTTGTCCATAGCAGCACAAAACAAATGGAAAGTATACCAGATGGATGTAAAATCTGCATTTTTAAATGGAGTTTTAATGGAAGAAGTATATGTGGAACAACCTTTGGGATATGAGAAGAAAGGCCAAGAGCACAAAGTCTGCAGATTGAAGAAAGCTCTTTATGGGCTGAAGCAAGCACCAAGAGCATGGTACAGTAGGATAGACTCCTATCTACTGGAAAATGGTTTTGAAAAGTGTGAGGGAGAACCCACCCTCTACATCAAAGAAAAAGATGGTAAATTGTTGATTGTGGTTTTATATGTTGATGATTTAATTTTTACAGGTAATGATGATTACCTTGTTGAAAATTTTAAAACAGTCATGAAAGATGAATTTGAAATGACTGACATGGGTTTGATGAGATACTTCTTAGGAATAGAAGTAGAACAAAATGGAAAAGGGATTTTTATTTCTCAAGCAAAGTATGTGAATCAAGTTTTAGAGAGATTTAATATGCAGGAGTGCAAAGCTGCAATTACTCCCACAGTAATGGGATTGAAGCTGAGTAGAGATGACAACAGTAAGGATTTTGATCCAAGTTTATATAAAAGCATAGTTGGCAGCCTCATGTATTTGACTGCAACTAGGCCAGATATTATGCATGTTGTTAGTTTAATTTCCAGATTTATGGAGAAGCCAAAAGAAGCACATTGGCAGGCAGCAAAAAGAATTATGAGGTATGTGAAAGGAACAAAAAGATTTGGTATTTTATATACAGCTTCAGAAAATTCAGAATTAGTGGGATACACTGACAGTGATTGGGCTGGAAGTGTAGATGATCGGAAGAGCACTTCCGATTATCTTTTTCACATGGGTTCAGGAGCCATTTCATGGGCTTCTAAGAAACAGCCAATTGTAGCATTGTCTACAGCAGAGGCAGAGTATGTGGCAGCTACAGCAGCAGCGTGTCAAGCAGTTTGGATGAGAAGAATGCTAAGAAGTTTGTGCCAAGAACAGACAAAAGGGACAGTGATTTATTGTGACAATAGCTCAGCTATTGCATTATCAAAAAATTCAGTTTTTCACAAGAGAACAAAACACATAGATACAAAGTTTCACTATATCAGAGAATTGGTGAGCAATGGTGAGATTGTTTTACAGCATTGCAAAACAGAGGAACAATTAGCTGATATCCTCACAAAACCATTAGCTCAGAACAGTTTTGAAAAATTCAGGAAATCTCTGGGTATGCAAGAAAACCCAGCAGTTGAAATTAAGGGGGAGTGTTGGAATTTAATTTCCAACTGCCCAGATAACGCAGTACAACAAAATCAATTGGAAGAGACAGCTATGGCAGCGAAGTTCAGCTTGATGGGAATTTTGACAGCCGCGAGTTAAATGATGGAGTGTCGGGAGAGCTGCATTCTATTTGCAGCAACAACCATATTAAAATCTTCACCAAAAAAAATTAATTGCAGAATGGACGCGGTGAACTGAAAGCAAAAATGAAGGGGAAGACTTTCCGAGGGGGTCTGGAAAGTTTGGCAAGAAGAGTTGTGAACCCCCTCGGAACTGTTGATGCAAGCGGGGGCCCACACATATTATATGTTGACAAAGTTTTGGGTTTATATTATTTGCCCATCATATGTTTAATGTTTTATTATGTTGTTTTATATTCCAGCACGTAAGTTCTTTAAAAATGTTTTATGCACGGTAAATGTTTTGTTACCGTAGTAAGTCTGAGGTTTTACTTTGGTAAAATATATATTATAAATATTTGATATTTATAATATATATATATATATATATATTGTGTAATGTCAAATGTTTTTGTAATGTGCCGTGAGTACAAGAGGGACAGAGTTGAAATTTATTACTACAGAAAACAGTCATGTATGTACAGCAGTGTGGGAAACAAAAACACACGGCAAATGATATTTGTGAGTGACAGAGAGTTATTTTTTTTTTGTAATAGACAGAGAGACAGTGAATGAAAAAAATACACAGCAGTGTGAGATTTTTTGTATGCACAGCAGTGAAAGTTTTAGAGAGACAGAGTGTTATTCTGGCACTATGTTTTTGCAGCAGTCCAGCAGTTGTAATCCCTCTGTGTTGAGGAAGAGTTTGTATCAGTTTTTGAATAAATAGAAATCTGTGTTAAGTGTGGAAACTCTGTCACTGTGAATGCAATTTTAATATTTTCTCTGTGTTTAGAGGGGAGTTTTATTCTCCAGTGTTTGTTCTTGGAATTTTCAGAAATTCCAACAGGCAGACTTATAATCTCTGGTGTTTAAATACGCTGCGTAGTGTGTTTGTATATGCAGGACTTCGCTATATTTGAGGACTTCGCCATAATATTTGAGCATTTCAAGAATAACGAAATTTGTGCACACCTCGTCTATGCTTTCTGAGAAAGCAAACTGGCCTTCTTTAAACTTGAAACATTTCATTGAAGCTTGGTCTAACGGACTCCTTATTCCGAGAAACATTCTGTCCTTGTCTTAAACAAACTAAAATAATTCACTAATATCATTTTATCAAACGTATGGATTTTTCTCACTAACCCTACCAACTCAAATTAGTTGGCAGAGAACACGCTTCGCCCACTGCGGAAAGCAACCTACAGTACTTAAATGAAATAATTACAAATTAGGGATTCTTTCTTATTTGTAACCTTCCTCAACTGGCAATCAAGAATGGGTCCCTGTCTAACATTATAGAAACAATTAATCTTTTGAGTAGTTTGAATTTATAAAGAGGGCGTTCTCATATTTTGAATTTCTCATTTAATTTTCCATTGAAATTATAAAGTGTGAGTTTTCATATTTTGAATTTTTCATTTAATTTTCTATCAAATGCCATGTATATTTTCTAATTCCGTAAAGGAGTCGATTGACACTTCAATTGAAACTTTTGCATGGAGATATTTCAATGCTCCAAGTGTAAACATTTATTTGGTCAATTTTTGAACATTTGAAGGCAAGCGTTTAATAAAATTTTTTAAAACTAGCGCAACAACATTAATGATGGTCGTTTATATACTCATGCACGAGCAAAATTTTATTTGCAATGATATAGAGAAGCCTATAAAAACTAATATTTGTGATTTTTTATTTGATTTTTTAATTTAATATTACTAAAAACACCAAACATTATCTTAAATTAATTTTTGAATTGTGAATTTTTAATTTAATATTACTAAAAACAACAAAAATCACAATTCAAAAATTAATTTAAGATAATGATAATAAAATCCAACAACTTTTAACATTAGCTGGAATACATTATAAAACTTCCTTTCAATCTAAAGATTGGTGTGTTTTTCCTAGAGCTATAGTACCTTATTTTCCATCAAAACCAACGGGTCATGAGTCTCATTCTTGCATTTAACCTCAGTCTCTAACTCAAAAAGTAAAAACACCAGTAGGCTTGTAAATTTTTAAATGCAAACATTTTTCAAGCTTTTAATACTAAAAAAATATTTATAATAAATATATGAAAGTTTTATATATAAAAGAAAAGAAAAGAAAAGGATAACTACATTTGATTGAACATGAAGAAATAAATAACTTACATGCCTGTTTAATTTGAAAATTTTGAAAACAAGGAAGTTGTAAACAAAATCTTGCCTATATCCTTTGAATTGTAACGGTAATCTTGATTCATTGGCGGTAGAGGGATTGAATTTGAATTACCTTTGGACTGTAACGGTTTGCCGTGGTAGACGGATTGAAATTTGAATTATAAAAATAATTTGATCCTTATCCAACTGTTAGGAATGAAGAACCAATAGACAATATGGGAGGGTGGACAGAGCTGGACCGTTATTGACCCATAGAGTACAGGAAGTTACTACGGAATATGTTTAAATGTTGTTTCGAGGAGGCCAGAAGTCTTTGAAAAATCTACATATACGACTCACGAACTGAGACATAAAACTCTAATTAATTAATAGAGCACGTCCCCATTAAAAAAAAAGTGGTTGATTATAAAAAATATTTATTAATGTTTATATCAAACCCATTTATTTATATTTATAATTAATAAGAGTAATAATAATTATAGTAATAATAATTAAAAATATTTGAGAATATAAATTTTTTTGATCCATAAAATAAATCTTTTCAGAAATCACATCAGAAATTTTAGAACCAAATTTCTCATGTAATTTTTGAGAATATTTATTTTAATAATTAAAAATATTATTATAATAATTATTATAATAATAACAATTATTACCATAAATAAAAATATTGTTATATTAATTTTCATAAAATTATAGTTATATTCATAATTATAAAAATTATAAATATTATTAAAATGGTTTTTATTAGAGTCATTATAATAATTTAATAATTATAATTAAATAATTTTTGTTATAATTTTTTTAGTATAATATAATATAATATTAATATAATTTATTTATTTGTTGAGTGACTGCTACTTTCATGGGTGATAATCTAGCAAGATTAATGATGCATGAGCATCCAACTTAAAGGTTACAGCTCGAGTTGATTTCTTCTGCTGGACACAAGAAGAAGTTGGGAATTCCATTTTACTTTGTTTAAGTTAATTTGGGATAACTCAACCATTGTAATTTGCAGAATAAAAAAATGGTTAAACTAGGAATAATTAAGTATTTAGTTTTATAAACTGCTCTAGAACTGAATGATAGTTTCTCAACCATATGAGGATTTTGGAAAGACATAAAACCAAACCAAATCCACTATTGTGGGGTTCTTCCATCCATAGCGAGAAAGGAGACAACAAAAATGTAGAAGTAAATGTAAAAACCAACCATCTGAGGGCTTGGCCCTAAGTTTTCCATTTCCAAATTAATTCCAAGTGTTTTGTGCTTGATCAGGATCTTGTTTTAAAACAATACTTCTTTTCGAAACAAACTTTGAGTGTTTTGTGCTTTGATTAGGTTTCCTGTTTTGAATCGGTTGTTTCAAATCTCTGTTGAAACCAAACATTTGGTATTTCAATTCATAACAAGAGAATAATCGGATTTGCAGGCACAAGCGAGGCCATCGGATTTGTATATCATGTTAATGCAGAGCGAAACCAATTGGATTTTCATACTCGACGGGGACCGTAGATCCAACATCGATCAATGGTGATAAATCACATCACAACCACAACGATTTTCACACATCACATAAAATAAGAGTCTCGGTTAAGAGTTTTCGCAAGTTAAGTTTATTAGTTTGTGATGCGAAGTGAATCAGTGGGGACATCGCGTGGACCATTGGATCGAGCACAAGCCAATGGTAGAGATTACAATGGCCTGGAAGTGATTTCGCACATAGCAATGTTTAGGGGATAGCATTAAGGCGATCGCAAGGTAAGTTAAGATTTTTGCGATGCGAAGTGGAGGGACATGTGTCGATGCTACGCAACATCGCATCCCACAAGGAATAGATTTTAACTCTTAAGGTTATGTTGTAAAGTTTGCGAAGTGCGATTATCTGTGATTGGTCAAAACTGTGTGGGAACCTTTGGTAAGAAAATCCCACATATTTGAATTGGTTTGCGGTTTATGCATTGGTTTGGACTTATATATGGTATGTGTATGTTATGAAATTTTGTTGTTTGATTCGTGCACGTATGTATGTTGCAACCTTCCAAGGTTGAAACCTGTTGCGTGTAAAGGGAAATTTGGTATGGAGTTTTAAAAACTCATATTCCGCAGCGTATTATGGTATTATTGCAGCTTGTCTGCATCAATTAGTTTATATTAGGGTTTCTATAAATTGGGTTTATAATATTAATCCCTTCACTTTAATGTTATTCGCTTGGGTTTATAAAACCTTTGGTTTTAGAATTAATCCCTTGGCCCTATAATATCAATCCCTTGGGTTTATGAATCTAAGTGTTCCTATTCTTAAGGTTTAATATTATTCAAAAGGTTTATAATATTAATCCTATGCTTTAATATAAACCTCTTGGGTATTTAATCATGGTAAACCATCTACAACCATGTTCCAATGTCACATTTCGACAAATATTTTCTCAATATGAAAATAAACCATGGTAAAACATGCTCAACTGTGCTAATTTAAGGGTTTATAGTAATTATCTTAGGGTTTATATAGTTAGGAATTATAATATTAATCCTTTGGGTTTAATATTACTCCCTTGGGTCTATAATCCCTTGGTTTTTAGTATTAATCTATTGGGTTTAATATTCCATCGAGTTTCTAATATTAATTTGTTGGGTTTATTAATATTAGAGTTCATTTTCGTAGGATGCAATATTATTCATAGGGTTTATAACATAAAAAAATTGGTTTAATATAAATATATTTGGTTTATAATCATGGTTAACCATGGTCCAAGGTAACATTGTGATAAATATTTTCTCAATGTCAAAATCAACCATGGACCAACGTCGCAATGTGACAAAGATTTTCTTTATATTAAAGTCAATCGTGCTCAACCATGATCAACCATGCTTCACTCTTGATTTGTGACAAAGAGGTTTCCAAATAAGAAAGTAAACTTTGGTTAACCACGATCAACCATGTTTATTTTAGGGTTTATAATATTTATCTTAGGGTTTATATGCCTTGCGCTTATAATATTGACCCCTTGGGTTTATAATAACTTGGGGGTTTTAGAATCAATCCCTTGGGTTTATTATTCGCTTGGGTTTATAATATCAATCCCTTGTGTTTATTAATCTAAAGTTTAATATTCCTAGCGTATAATATTATTCATAGGGTTTATAATATTAATTTGAGGGTTTAATATAAAATCCCTTGGGTTTACAATCATCATCAACGATGTTCAACAATGATCCAATGTCACATTGTGCCAAATATTATCTCAATATGAAAATCAACCATGGTCAACCATGGTCCAGTGTCACATTATGACAAAGATTGTCTCAATATGAAAATAAATCATTGTCAACCTTGTTTATTTTGAGGGTTTACAATATTTATCTTAGGTATATATACATTGGGTTTATAATATTTATCTGTTGGGTTTAATATTATCACCTTGGGTTTATAATCCCTTGGGTTTATATTATTAACCCCTTGGGTTTGTTATTCCCTTGAGTTTATAATATAAATCCCTTGGAATTATTAATCTAAGGGTTCATATTCTTAGGCTATAATATTATTCATAGCGTTTTTAATATTAATTTTTGAGTTTAATATAAATCCATTTGGTTTATAATCATGGTTAGCCATGGTCCAGCATCATATTTGTCACATGCCTCAATTTTTTTTTTCTTTGGGTTCACCCAATTTAGATTTCACATAGACGCCTTACCTTAATGTATACTATTACCTACGTATCTGTATTTTTCCCTAAGATATGATGATCTATATCTAAATCATTAACGCTTATTAATTCGTTCCTCAAGTTGTGAGGGTGACTTCCCTTTTCAATTATGATACCCAATGCTTATTGTTTTTTTTTTTTTTTAATTTCTCTAAACTATCTTAGTTAAATTCCTTTGTAATTTAAGTGGAAGATCTCATAATCCCAACAATTAAATTAACTCAAATTATTACATTGAATATGTTAATATATGGTTCACCCATATTACTATCATACAAAATCATTCTCTACCGAATTTCCTTTGATTATATGTCATAAGGTCTGCGACCTTATCACGTTCGGCTTGTGTGAGATAGTACATACAATATTGATGAATTGAATTGTAACGATTTCCACAATCTTTACACAAAGCACGATTTCACTTAATGTGTCGACCCCTTTGAGGGTTTCGTCTCATGCTTGTCCTACGTATTAAATGTCTCTTGCGTACTTCTCTATGATGATATTCAAGTGCCAACCCATTTTTATCCCTACGTTAAGTCTGCTGCCTTTCTTGAGGAGAGAAACGGTACTTGGAAGTCATTTCACATTTATTTACGTGGCTCGAAGTCATAACTTCTATCAACCCACCATTAAGGACCTCCGAGTGCCATTGCTCTAACCTTAAGATTAAGTGCGCCTCTCACAGATTTTTCCATCTGGATGGCGTGGATGCGTTAGGGTTTGACGTTCTACTTAATTGGGAATTTCTCTTGTTACAACCTTCATTTTGTTCCTGCATGTCTCGTGGCCAGGGTTTATACTTGGTGGTATCGATGGTCTTGCCATCGAAACTGCTGGATGCCACAGTCGCTTGGTTTGCATACATGAGCGAGATTCATAGGTAACACGTTCTCCTTATTACGCCATGCCTTGTTGAGTTTATTTGTGCCATATATCATATACAGTTAATATGCTGATTACGATTTAACTCTATAGGAGGAGTTTGAAATTTTAATTCTCTGTTCGTGCTTGTAATTAGCTCGGCCTTATGAGAGCGTTGATGTCGTAGCGGACTCGTCATAGTTGTTGAGGCATTTTTGCCATGCAGTAATAATGTGATCCACATTCAGGCTTTGATTTCTCCTGCGTTTGAATACAATGAGTCGAATGATTTTTTTTAGGAATCATTGTCATTGGATACTCATGGTTTCGTTTCCCATTTTAGAGTTGGGAATTAACCAATGAACGTTTTACACCGTATTTCTCAAGGTAAATTGATATGTATATGGGCATTTGTTAAATTGTAGTTGTATTTATATTGGCTTATCCTCAACTTTTTTAGTTTTGCGTTTTGGTTTCTTTTTACTGCAGCTGATTATATTAATTCTCGCCATCAAAATATTCACTCTTATCATGCTCTCATCACTTGTTCCAGTTTCTCCCTAAGACATTTGTATTCATTTGTGAACTCAGGTTGGTTACTTCTCATCACAAAGAATTTCGATTTCAGTAGTTAGATATTCCCATATGTATGGGTCGGCTTTGGTTCTACATTTTTCGTCTGAGATCTTTTATCAATTTTATTTGGCTCGGGTGTTATAAATCTCGTTGCACATTTGTAAATTTTGTAAACGTATAATTGGACTGTCTAAACTCAACTTTCGGCCTTGGAATTAGACCAAGATTTTTGACTATGGAACACGTGCTAATATAGTCTGGTTGTGTTATACTATTTTCCCTTAAGACTAATGCTCATGAATTTCAATGCTTGGGTGAGGCCTATCGAATTCGTTGGGACACTGTGTATCTATTTTATATAGTATATAGGGTTTTGCATGTTTGTCTTATTCACCATACACTTATTGTTTATTCTAGGTTTATTCAGTATTTCCACTTGATTGTTGTATATATATTAATGGATGGAAGTTTAATACACCACCATGACTACATACGAGCAGAATTCTTGGGTCCCCTTTCTACTATTTGTTTTCTATGATGTTTGTACACTGACAGATGTTTTATTTTTACGTGATATCTAGAAAAATAGTTACTATACTAATCATCAGTTTGCTGGGTTAATGGTTATGTATAATACTCTGATAACAACAATTTTCCTTTCAAGATATGATTAGAAAATTTAATAATATCCAACTGAGTACTTTTTATTTCAAGTCCTGGAATACAGAGGGTTACTATCAATAGCCCTTATTTTCCTTATGAGTACCTTGGGAATAATGAGTATAGGTTAATAAAACCCTTAACAAAATTTAAATGGGTACTTTGCCAGGATACATGTCTTACATCCATTGGAACCCAATGGGGTTTATTTAAGCTGTAAGCCATTATGTTATTTCGGATAGCAGAATTTCTGTGTTAATAGGTTGTCTGACTATTATTCTTTTCCTTTCAAGTGGGCAGAATCTAACAAAGATTTTTTTTTCATTAGGGACATATCAATGACATCCATCTTTCTATTATAAGAGTTTCAACGATAGCATAGAATGTTAGTTCTATTTACCTATTTTGGTTTTCTATAATCTATCCTAGATAGTTTCATGATATGAGAATGTCTCTAGATAGGATTTCATTCTCTTCTTTATATTGGTCAAATGTACATATTCATATCAGTCTTGTAAATGATTTAAATTATCATTTCTATTTTCTTACTTTCTTCAATGTTGTGCAGCTTTCTATCTCATGTATTTAATTCATGTAACAAGAATTATTTACTTTTCAGTTCAGATTTTCCTTTTTAAAGCAAAATGATTACAATTTATCTACATGCACTTCAATAAGGTATCTATGCAATGTCAACACTGTGCTTAATCACTATAAAATCTTCTAATTTCATAGCTAGTTTTTCATCTTCTAATTCTATCTTTCTATTTCATACAGAATTTGATTTATACTTCCACAGAAACGAATTAAAGTTACAACTTTAATGATTTATGGGAGTAGTAGGAATCTCCAGATTTAAACCATTAGCAGGTTTAGAACTTCTGGATGATTTTCCCCATAATTCCTATTCCTACAACTATACAAAATTGAGAGGATTAAGTTCTTCTAAATAGTTTTTTTAAATGTATGGAGTATTAATTTCAGAATTTTTGAATTTCAATAACATCTAAAGTGATTAACCATACTGCATAATAACAAGTAGTTCTTAACCATTCATACAAATTGTGAGCATACCACTTCTGTAAATGACCAGTCCTCCCAACCTTAGAGTTCTTTTATCCCCAGAACTCACCCCCAAGCTGAGAGCATATCCTAGAACAGACCAACCCCAATCTGTTCTAGAGTAGCTTATTTAAGCTTCTACTCCCCAAAGCCTGTTTCTAATTCTGCGTTCAGAATTATAGGATGTTTTTATTCCTGTTTGCCAAGGCTTCCCTTATTTAAGGACTTTTAAAGCTGCTTTCTTCTTTTCCAGCTTTTTACCTCTTCCCAACTACTCTCCACCTCATTGGGGAAATCTAGATTTTTCCTCAAAAATCTAAATTAAAAATAAATTATTTCAAGGATTTTTGAAAGATTTTTGGGGAAAGTCTTAGCCTCTTTCCATACCTCATGGACTTGGCAAGTGATCTCAAAAATCTCATTTGGTCAATATGCACAGAAATAGTTTATTTATTTTTCATGATTAAATAATTACTTACATCCACACCATAACTATCCATTGGGGTCCACTCCCCTTTGGATTTAAGTTCAAATGTCTAACTTAAAAACATAAAGCAAGGGGTGTTACATATTCCCCCTCTGAAAACTATCACCATCCTTGGTGTTAACAAATAACTAGTAGAGTTCATTTTGAAAATAAATATGGATATTTTTCCGTCATCTCAGCTTCTCTTTCCCATGTAGCTTCTTCAGCAGTAAAGTGCTTCCACTACACCTTTACTCTTGCTACTATTCGGTTTCTCAATTTAATTTCTTCCCGCTCCAATATTTGAAGTGGCTCTGGAAGGAACTCCCCTTATGGTTCCACCTGTATCACATTCCAATCAACAATGTGAGAAACATCATGTACATATATTTTTAATAGCGAAACATGAAACACATCATGAAATCTAACATGGGGTGGTAGGGCCAGCTTATAATCCACTGGTCCCACCCTTTCTAACACCTCGAAAGGCCCACAATATCTAGGAGCCAATTTTGCACAACTTCCAGCATAAAGTGTGCTCTTTTTGGGTGCATAGTTTTTCTGTCAATCTTGTGAAGTCTTGATGTTCCTCTGTATTTGTTTGAAAATCCTTTCCATTTCTTGTAGAGTGTCTGGCCCCAATACTAGTTTATCTTCAGGTTGGCTCCAACTTAAAGGAGTACGACACTTCTTTCCATAGAGTGCTTCAAATGGACTCATTTTGATGGAGGATTGATAGCTGTTGTTGTAGGAAAATTCAACTAAATGCAAGTAGTCTTCCCATTTTTATGGCATATCCATCACATACATTCTCAGCATATCCTCCAAAATCTAATTTTTTCTCTTTGTTTGACCATCTCTCTAAGGGTGATAGGCAATAATAAAATTCAGTTTAATGTCCATGCCCCCAAACAGAACTTTCCAAAAGGCTGTTGTGTACTTAGCATCTCTATCTGAAACAATCATCTTTGGGACCCTGTGTAGCCTTACTATTTCTTGTAGGAACACATCTACTACTTGGGTTGTCCCAAAAGTATATTGTACAGGTATGAAGTGTGCAGCCTTTGTTAAAGTGTCTACCACCACCATCACAGAGTCATGCTGATACTTTGTTCTGGGTAACTCGGTTATGAAATCTATAGAAACAATGTCCCATTTCCCTTCTGCAATTGGCAAGGGATTTAGAAGACCAGCTGGATGCTAATGCTCAACTTTAACTTGTTGACATTCCATGCATCTAGCTAAATATTCTGCTACATATTTTTTCATTCCTGGCCAAAGAAATTTCTTTTTCAAAGCTGTTAGCATCTTCTGATATCCAGGATGTCCTGAATATGGTTGTTTATGATATTCATCTAGGATCTCTTTTTTCAAAGACTCTACATTGGGGATATACAGAGTGTTTTTATAGCAGATCAACCCTTTCTAATTTTGGGTGTATTCATCTATTTCTTTCTTTGACATTTTCACTTGTAGATTCTCATAATTTGGATCTTGATCTGCTACCTTTTTAACTAGTTCCTCTAAATTAAAACTAGCACTACTCCCAATACTTCTTATGTTTTGGCAAGAATTTCTGCTCGGTGCATCAACAATTTTGTTTTCTTTCCCTTTTATATGTTTTATGTCCATATCAAATTCACTCAGAAAAGACATCCATCTAGCTTTTCGAGCATTCAAATCTATTTGAGAAAAGAAATGCCTGAGACTAATATGATCAGTCATCAATGTAAATTTTTTTCCAAGAAGATAGTGTCACCACATCTTCAAGGCATGAAATACATCAGCCAATTCTAGATCATATACACTGTAATTCTGTTCATGTTTCTTAAGTTTTCTAGATTCATATGCAATAACAAAATTTTCTTGCAACAGGACTCCTCCCAATCCCTCTCTACATGCATCAGTACACACAACAAACTCTTTGTCATGATCTGCAATATTTAGTATAGGGGCTGTAGCGAGTTTTAATTTTAGTTGTTCAAAACTATTTTGGCATTTTTTCAGTCCACTTAAATTTGGTGTCTTTTCTCTGTAATGAAGTTATGGGATATGCTATTGCAGAAAATCTTTCCACAACCCTTCTATAATAGCCTGCAATCCCAAATTACTTATTCAAAACATTATTCATTAAGCACATAAATGTGGTAGGGGTATTTTTCAAACCAAAAGGTAGTACTACAAATTCGTAGTGACCATACCTAGTTTGAAAAGTTGTTTTACTAATATCTTCCTCCTTAATTCTAAGCTGGTGATAACCAGTCCTTAGATCAATCTTAGAAAATACTAAAGCCCCTCTTACTTGATCAAAAAGATCATCAATTCTGGGCAATGGGTATATGTTTTTAATTGTCAACTTATTCAGCTGACGATAGTCAATGCACATTCTAAAGGTTCCATCCTTATTTTTCACAAACAGCACCGGTGCTCCCCAAGGAGACACACTCGGTTTGATATAACCTTAATCCAGAAATTATTGCAATTGCATTTTCAACTCCATGAGTTCACGGGGGCTCATCCGATAAGGGGCTCTGGAAACGGGTGTTTCTCCAGGCACCAAATCGATGGAAAATTCAATCTCTCTTTTAGGGGGAAAATGAGGAATCTCTTCTAGAAAAACTTCTTTAAACTCCCTTACCACTGGCAAAGTATCTAGTGGGTTTTATTCATGTTGTTGTCCTAGTTCTTCAACATGTACAGCATATACTTGATAACCTTTCCTAGCCATCCTTTGTAATTGTAGAGTTGATATTTGTCTTATCGAGATTGGTTTTGGTTTTCCTTTGAGTATAAAGGGTCTCCCCTCCTCATCTATGCAATGCAAGGTTTTATCCCAATAGTTCATCATAGAATTTCTCTTTTCTAACCAGTCCATTCCTATCATCAAATCATATGAGCCTAAGGGCAGAATGTTTAAATTTACTTCTGTCTGAAAATCATTTAATTTAATTGTTGTTGGAGGTAAATTATGAGTTGCTTTTCTCTTGGTGCCAGTGGCTAACTGGACCAACCAAGACTACTGAAATTTTTCAGTCTAGAGATTGCATTTCTCTACAACTTGTGGACTAATGTAACTCAAGGAAGCACCCGGATCAATCAAAACTGTAACATATTGGTCAGCAATCTTACCTTCCATCTCTACCATAGGTGCTTGGTGTTCTTCTTGTCGGTTCTCCAAGGCTGCACTGATAGTGGGTATATTCCTTGCTATATCATTTACTGTAGTAGCTTCTCGATCCCTCATAATCATCTGAATATTTCAGTGTGGACAGTCCCTCAATAGATGAGGTTCATCGCAACCCCAACATTTCAAAGGCTCCCGCATTTTAACTATTCCTTCCTTTTTATTATCTCCATCCATTTGTTTTGAACCAACTTGGGTCACTGAGCAGTTTGAATTTCATTTGGTTTGCTAAATTTCTTCTGCTGATGATCCCTACCAAAGTTTTTCAAGTAAGTTGGTTTCTGTCTCTTTCCTTTAAATTCACCCTTGTTTACCTAGCTTTTTCCATGTTCACCCCTTCCTTTAAACTGCTGGTAACATAATCTAGCTTTCCTCACCGCTTCATCCATAGTTTTTGGATTATCGAATTCTATTTTCTCCTTATACACAGCAGGCAAGAAGTTCAAAAACCTTTGTACCTTTTCCTTCTCTTCACGAATGTAAGGAGCATACCTTAACATATTAGTGAACTTGGTGAAAAACTCATCTATAGTGAGCTGTCCCAATCTGAGTTCGTGGAAATCATTTGATTTTTCATAATAGTAATGCTCATTCAAATAGCTGCTTTTAAACTTGACTTGGAAATCTTCCCAAGTCACTGTTTTTTCATCAATGGCATGGACCATTTTCGTCTCGTCCCACCACAAGGTAGCTTTACCCTGCAACTGGTAGAGAGCTAATCTGGCCTTCATATTGCTCTCGTATTCATAGACCTGGAAATACTTAATCATTTTCAACAACCATGCCTTAGCATATTCCTCCTTCTCCCCATCATAGGAGGGAGGCTTAATTTTCCGGAATTCCCCCTGTAATTCCTTTCTCTGTTTAGACTGGTTGTCATCTTCCTTAGAATCATTAGAGAACTTGCCCTTCTTCATCTTTCTAGAACCTTCACCTTCTTGGCTATTCCGCGAAGTCAGTTCTCTTATGAGCTTTTCCTGCTCCTCACTGGCTAATGACAGCCTGTCATTCTGGCTTCTTAACTTAGTTATCTCTCGTTGCAACCCGTCCATGAAAGGAGCATTGGGATCTGGCGTGTTATCTTCATAACGTAGATCAACATAAATTTCATCTCCTTCAGCCATTGAATTTTCAGTTCCAGTACCACTGTACACTAAACAAAACAACATCAGTAACAAATTTTTTTTCTTTTTCCAACAAGAAATAATTTATACAGTGATCACGACAACAACCTAGTTTTGATAACACGAGCTCTGATACCATTTTTCACATGCCTCAATTTTTTTTTTTCTTTGGGTTCACCCAATTTAGATTTCACATAGACACCTTACCTTAATGTATACAGTTACCTACATATCTGTAGTTTTCCCTAAGATATGATGATCTATATCTGAATCACTAACGCTTATTAATTCGTTCCTCAAGTTGTCAGGGTGACTTCCCTTTTCAATTATGATACCCATTGCTTATTTTTTTTTATTTTTTATTTTTTCTCTAAACTATCTTAGTTAAATTCCCTTGTAATTTAAGTTGAAGATCTTATAACCCCAACAATTAACTTAAATCAAATTATTACATTGAATATGTTAATATATGGTTCACCCATATTACTATCATACGAAATCATTCTCTACAAAATTTCCTTTGATTATATGTCATAAGGTCTGCGACGTTATCACATCCAGCTTGTGTGAGATAGTACATACAATATTGATGAATTGATTTGTAACGATTTCCACAATATTTACACAGAGCACGATTTCACTCAATGTGTCGACCCCTTTGAGGGTTTTGTATCACGCTTGTCCTACGTATTAAATGTCTCTTGTGTACTTATCTACGATGACATTCAAGCGCCAGCCCATTGTTATCCCTATGTTAAGTCTAATGCCTTTCTCAAGGAGAGAAATGGTAACTGGAAGTCGTTTCATATTTATTTATGTGGCTCGAAGTCATAACTTCTATCAACCTACCATTAAAGACCTCCGAGCGCCATTGCTCTAACCTTAAGTCCAGGTACGCCTCTCACAGATTTTTCCATCTGGACGGCGTGGATGCGTTAGGGTTTGACATTCTACTTAATTGGGAATTTATCTTGTTACAACCTTCATTTTTTTTCCTACACGTCTTGTGGCCAGGGTTTCTACTTGGTGGTACCGATCGTCTTGCCATTGAGACTGTTGGATGCCATAGTCGCTTGGTTTGCATACAGGAGCGAGATTCATAGGTAACACTTTCTCCTTATTACGCCATGCCTTGTTGAGTTTATTTGTATCATATATCATATACAATTCTTATTTTGAATACTATTTAACTCTATAGGAGGAGTTTGAAATTTTTATTCTCTGTTCGTGTTTGTAATTAGCTCGGCCTTATGAGAGCGTTGATGTCGTAGCGGACTCCTCATAGTTGTTGAGGCATTTTTTCCATGCAGTAATAATGTGATCCCCATTCAGGCTTTGATTTCTCCTACGTTTGAATACAATGAGTCGAATGATTTTTTTTAGGAATCATTGTCATTGGATACTCATGGTTTAATTTCCCATTTTAGAGTTGGGAATTAACTAGAGAACGTTTTATGTCGTATTTATCAAGGTAAATTGATATGTATATGGGCGTTTGTTAAATTCTAGTTGTATTTATATTGGCTTATCCTCGCCTTTTTTAGTTTTTAGTTTTGGTTTCTTGTTACTGTAGGTGATTATATTAATTCCCGCCATCAAAAGCTTCACTCTTATCATGCTCTTTTCACTTGTTCTGGTTTATCCCTAAGACATTTGTCTTCATTTGTGAACTTAGGTTGGTTCTTTCTCATCAGAGAGAATTTCAATTTCAGTAGTTCGATATTCCATATGTATGGGTTGGCTTTGGTTCTACGTTTTCTGTCTGAGATCTTTTATCAATTTTATTTGGCTCGGGATTTCTGTCTGATATCTTTTATCAATTTTATTTGGCTCGGGTCTTATAAATCCCATTGTACCTCTATAAATTTTCTAAATGTATAATTGGTTTGTATAAACTCAACTTTCGGCCTTGGAATTCGACTAAGCTTTTTGACTATGGAACACGTGCTAATATAGCCTGGTTGTGTTATACTATTTTCCCCTAAGACTAATGCTCATGAATTTCAACGTGTGGGCGAGGCCTATAGAATTTTTTGGGACACTGTGTATCTATTTTATAATAGTATATAGGGTTTCAAATGTCCGTCCTATTCACCATACACTTATTGTTTATTTCCAGGTTTATTCAATATTTCCACTTGATTGTTGTATATATATTAATGGATGGAAGTTTAATACAGCACCATGACTACATATGAGTAGAATTATTGGGTCCCCTTTCTGCTATTTATTTTCTATGATGTTTGTACACTGACAGATGGTTTAGTTTTATGTGATATCCACACAAATAGTTACTATACTAATCATCATTTTTCTGGGTTAATGGTTATGTATAATACTCTAATAAGTACAATTTTCCTTTCAAGATATGATTATAAAATTTAATAATATCCACCCGAGTACTTTTTATTTCAAGTCCTGGAATACATAGGGTTACTATCAATAGCCCTTCTTTTTCTTATGAGTACCTTGGGAATAATGAGTATAGGTTAATAAAACCCTTAACAAAATTTAAATGGGTACTTTGCCAGGATACATGTCTTACATTCATTGTAACCTAATGGGGTTTATTTAAGCTGTAACCCATTATGTTATTTCGGATAACATAATTTCTGTGTCAGTAGGTTGTTTGACTATTATTCTTTTCCTGTCAAGTGGGCAGAATCCAACAAAGAATTTTTTTTTTCATTAGGGACATATCAATGACATCCATCTTTCTATTATAAGAGTTTCATCGATAACATAGAATGTTAGTTCTATTTATCTATTTCAGTTTTCTATAATCTATTCCAGATAGTTTCATGATATGAGAATGTCTCTAGATAGGATTTCATTCTCTGCGTTGTATTGGCCAAATGTACATATTCATATAAGTCTTGTAAATGATTTAACTTATCATTTCTATTTGCTTACTTTCTTCAATGCTGTGCAGCTTTCTATCTCATGTATTTAATTCATGTAACAAGAATTATTTACTTTTCAGTTCAGATTTTCCTTTTTAAAGCAACATTATTACAGTTTAGCTACATGCACTTCAATAAGGTATCTATGCAATGTCAGCACTGTGCTTAATCACTATAAACTCTTCTAATTTCATAGCTAGTTTTTCATCTTCTAATTCTATCTTTCTATTTCATACAGAATTTGATTTATACTTCTAGAGAAACGAATTAAATTTACAAATTTAATGATTTATGGGAGTAGTAGGAATCTCCTGATTTAAACCATTAGCAGGTTTAGAACTTCTGGATGATTTTCCCCATAATTCCTAGTCCTACAACTATACAGAATTGAGAGGATTAAGTTCTTATAAATAGTTCTGTTAAATGTATGGAATATCAATTTCAGAATTTTTGAATTTCAATAACATCTAAAGTGATTAACCATACTGCATAATAACAAGTAGTTCTTAACCATTTATACAAATTGTGAGAATACCACTTCTGCAAATGACCAGTCCTCCCAACCTTAGAGTTATTTTATCCACAGAACTCACCCCCGAGCTGAGATCATCTCCTAGAACAGACCAACCCCAATTTGTTCTGGAGTAGCTTATTTAAGCTTATGCTCCCCAAAGGTTGTTTCTAGTTCTACATCCAGAATTACAGGATGATTTTATTCCTGTTTGCATAGGCTTCCCTTATTTAGGGACTTTTAAAGATGCTTTCTGCTTTTCCAGCTTTTTACCTCTTCCCAACTACTCTCCACCTCATTGGGGAAATCTAGATTTTTCCTCAGAAATCTAAATTAGAAATAAATTCTTTCAAGGATTTTTGAAAGATTTTTGGGGAAAGTCTTAGCCTCTTTCCATACCTCATGTATTTGGCAAGTGATCTCAAAAATCTCATTTGGTCAATATGGATAGAAATAGTTTATTTATTTTTCATGATTAAATAATTTCTTACATCCACACCATAACTATCCATTGGGGTCCACTCCCCTTTGGATTTAAGTTCAAATGTCTAACTTAAAAACAAAAAACAAGGGGTGTTACAACATTGTGACATAGATTTTTTCAATATATAAATTTACCAATATCTCATTATTAAAAAGAGTTTCTTAATATGAAAATAAGTCATGGTCAACCATGTTCCAATGTCGCATTGTGACAAATATTCTTTGTTCATCCTATGTCACATTGTTTCAACCATTGTCATCCATGGTCAACCATGGTCAACCATTTTCCAACGTCACATTGTGATAAAGACATTCTCAATATGAAAATCAATAATGGCCAACCATAGACCAATGATGCATTGTGCCAAAGCTTTTGTCAATATGAAAATATATTTTGGTTAACCATGGTCAACCATGTTTATTTTATGGTTTAATATTAATTTTAAGTATTATATTTTTTGGTATTATTATTTTTATTGTTATATATTTATTAATGGTAGATACGAATGAATCCTTTGGATGTATCAACCACATTAATATTGTTAATGTGGTTGTACTAGTTATACAAGTAAGGTCCAAAGATAGTTAGAATTTGTTTTCAACAATATTGTAACAAAATTCAAAACAATAAGAGACTCCCAAATTTATAGGAGGTTTCACATCATTAGTGGGACTAGAGTGGGTCTAGACACACTTATGACTAGAGGTAGAAATAGAAATACTTTTGGACACCCGTATGACTAGAGGTATAAATAACAATATTTTGAAATAATTAACCATGGAATATCATGGATAATGCAAAGAAGTATGGATTTTAAAGTGGGGTGTTGAAATTTGAAGTTTTCCACATGGAGTATCCATTGAGGAAGGCTTATTTGAAAGCAAATATGTCAAGATCTCAAGGGTTATACTCTCTTTTCCATTTTCCTCTTAAGGAAATTTGCTTGGATTTACTCATGAAAATGGATGGGATCAGCATTGTAACTTATTTTAGAGAGATTTTGTGAATGAATATTCCCATGTCAATATCACTTTCAAAATTAAAAACTTTAAATGTGCATTTTATTATATTTGGGATTAATCATGTTGTTTGAGCATAAACACACACATATGGAGAGGCAAGGGCATAATAATGAAACGGTAGTAAATTATGCATGGAGCATAGAATATATATTACTAAACATAGTGAGTACAACAAAACTAATCCTAACCTATATGGTTCAATAAGCTTGCATAGAGAGTGTAGTGCCTAACTTCTCATAACTTGTTAAACAGTAAAAGCTCTCAATATATAATCTTTCATAGCTCGCTATATAGTGAAAGATTTCAACACCTAACATTTCACCACTCGCTATTTAGTGAAATATCTCATTAACCAGCCTTGAAACGTTATCAAACTGTATAAATTGAAACCTGAAACATTTTTTGAGCAAAACCTCAAAACATTATTATGTAATTTCAATCCAAAAAAAATATCTGATATAGAAATTAAAGCCTAAAACATTTGTTGAGAAAATATTAAAAACCATTATGAAATAATTTCAATAGAAAGATCATTGATTGAAATTAAGCTATCCTCGACTATAAACATTTGAAGCCTTTACTTATTAGCTTTTTGTGCTTGTGTCATTTTTTTTATTATTTGAGAAAAAATTTCTCCATTACAAGTGACGGAATAAATATATAAGATAATATGAATATATGAAACAAGTGCTCCTTCATGCATGGGCTCAATTGTCTCCTATCTATGTTTGAATTTCTGAATCTCGTTCAGAATTGCTTCGTAGCTATAACCAACTTTTGTAGAAACTATATTTCTGCTTCAGAAGAAAAAATGTCTTCTCTCTCATAACTACCACTACCTTCTAGTATTTTATCACAACCATGATCCATTGCACCCTCTAAAATTATGGTTTTATGTAAACCCATTAACATTCCTTCATAATCTGTATCACCTATTTCTCCAACAAAAACATGTATGTTTTCTATGTCCAAAACCCCATCGAAAAAATAAAAATCTATAGTACCAATAATTACCTTGTTAATATCAAAATTGAGAAATTCGCCACTTAGGAATCTATGTCAACTTCCAAAAGCACAAAACATCAAGGCATAGGATAACATAATAGAAAAACATGCAATCTTTACAACATTCTCTGACACAATGTGATGGTCATATAAAATGATGAGGAAATGGGGATAACAAAGAGACAAGTTAAATTTTCAATAATAGGATTGCACACTCTATTTACTTCTCATTTTAAATGAGAAGTAAAGACATAGAAGTTTCAACATTTCCCACATGTCCAATCAAACCGAAGAGAGATGATCATTTTTCAAAAAACTTATGAAATATTAAATCTACCATTATAGCGCTTACCATTTTTTATTGAAAAATGTTTATGATAAAAAATTGGTTTTAAACTAAATGGGTGTTAAAACATGATGCTTTACATCGAACAAGTCAGGTGAACCTTTTATTTTAATGGTGCCTAAATTTATACTAAAGTGTAAGTGCATAGAATTATATAGAAAAAAAATGTACACTAGTCTAGATCACCAACAAATAAATTTATAGAGAAGAATCATGCACACATAAGATTAAACTCTTGCACAAGAGAAAATTTAACAAGTAATGAAATAATAATAATTTAATTTAATTCATTATTCTTACTTTTGAAACTAATTTTTCATTTATCAAACCCTTAATCTATTCAATTGGATTGTGAATTATGCAAAAAAATATTACATACATATCATATTAACACCATCCAAACAATTTTTTATTCATGAAAAATAAAATTCTTCACCGAATTGCAATACAGACCACTCCCATTGTATAAAAATATAAGCTCACTGCAATATAGACCACTCCCACTGCATAAAAATATAAACTTACATGTATGATTCAGTAAACCATGCTACATTCTATTCCTATTGGCATGCACATTTATATTCCTAAGGGAATTATTCTCAAACCACCATAATGGAAAAAAGTATAGGCATACTTGAAATTTTGTGAATGGGAAGCAAGAAGTGGAATCACATGTAATTGTATGGAATTTAGATAAAACATCAGGCGACATCTGAGACCCCGCATTCTTAACATTTGATAAAGTCAATTGTGCTCAACCATGATCAACCATGCTCCACTATTGATTTGTGACAAAGATTTTCTGAATATGAAAATGAACCTTGGTCAACCACGATCAACCATATTTATTTTAGGGTTTATAATATTTATGTTACGGTTTATATACCTTGGGCTTATAATATTGATCCATTGGGTTTATATTACCTTGGGGTTTTAGAATTAATCCCTTGGGTTTATTATTCACTTGGGTTTATAATATCAATCACTTGGGTTTATTAATCTAAAGGTTAATATTCCTAGCATATAATATTATTCATAGGGTTTATAATATTAATTTAAGGGTTTAATAAAATCCCTTGGGTTTAAAATCATCATCAACCATGTTCAACGATGGTCCAATGTCACATTTTTTCAAAGACTATCTCAATATGAAAATAAACCATGGTCAACTATGGTCCAATGTCGCATTGTGACAAAGATTGTCTCAATATGAAAATAAATCTTGTTCAACCTTATTTATTTTGAGTGTTTACAATATTTATCTTAGGGTATATGTAACACACCTAGTTTTATGTTTTCTTTCAAGTTAGACATTTGAAATTCAATCCAAACGGGAGTGGACCCCAATGGATAAGTATTGTGTGGATGTAGTTAATTTTTTAATTATGAAAAATAAATAAAATAATTCTGTGCATATTGACCAAATGAGAATTTTGAGATCACTTTCCAAATCCATGAGGTATGGACAGAGGCTAAGACTTTCCCCAAAAGTCTTTCAAAAATCCTTGAAAGAATTTATTTCTAAATTAGATTTTTGAGGAAAAATATATATTTCCCCAATGAGGTGGAGAGTAGTTGGGAAGAGGTAAAAAGATGGAAAAGTAGAAAGCAGTTTTAAAATTACCTAAATAAGGGAAGCCTAGGCAAACGGGAAGAAAAGCATCCTATAATTTTGGACGCAGAATTAGAAATAGGCTTTGGGGACCATAAGCTTAAATAAGCTACTCTAGAACAGATTGGGGTTAGTCTGTTCTAGGAGATGATCTTAGCTCGGGGGTGAGTTCGGGAGACAAAGGAACTCTAAGGTTGGAAGGTTGGTCATCTGCAGAAGTGGGATGTTCACAATTTTATGGATGATTAAAATGCATGTGATTGTGCAAAATGGTTAATTGCTGTAGAGGTTTCTTTAAATTAAAACACTGAATTTGTTATTCCTTACATTTAACAGAACTGTTTGGAAGAAATTAATCCTCTAAATTCTGTACAGTTGTAGGAGTAGGAATTATAGGGAATATCACCCAGAAGCTCTAAACCTATGATTGGTTTAAATTTGGAGATATATTACTCTCATAAATTATCAGAATTGTAACTTTAATCTACTTCTGTAAATGTACAGATATTTCTATGTATGGATTAGGAAGAGTTAGATTCATAAAATATTAAACCAATTATGAATTTAGAATGAGATAATTACTAAGTATCTGCTGCAGTAAGAGAGTCCATAATTTTAACAGATTGAGGGAGTGTACACTCTTTTCAAATCTGTATAGTAGTAGGATAAATCTCTTGAAAAATATCCATCCGAGTCTCTAAACCAATAAAGTTTTAAATCGGAAGATATTTTGTTCCCAAGGACTATGTAGGGAAAAAAAAATTATAAACTGTTTCTTTACCACAGAAAGTATTATGTGAAGTGTTGTACTAGTATTGTTAGAAAATGAGAAAACCATTAAGTAGAAAATTGAGGTCTAACTTTTGTGGAAGAAATGAGAGCATAAATTACTCTCCCATGTTCATATTATTGTTTCCACTATATCCTTATACATGTTAGAAGGCATTGGGAATTATAGAAGAATTTTATAAATTTTAAATTGAGAAAATACATGTAAGTCTCATGGAAAGAAAAGCTATAGTATGCATTCCATTAAGGTATTAAAAAAAAATAAAAATAAAAATTCAGAGATTATGAAAACTGAACCATATTCCTATATGTAACATTGGGGCTTAGCCATAAATGTAAATCCAGTTAACTCATTTGAGTAGAATGTATCTAACTATTACCATGATGTTTATTCTCTATCTAGTGATATAAAGAATTAATTTGGTACATTCTGGTTGATTATATTGAGCCGAAACAAAAGGAATAAAACTACAGAAAACCAAATTACACAAGGCACTACATGATATATGTTGAAATAAAAAGGTAGCCATTTCACAAGCTATTCTAATTCTATAAATTACTTAACAGACTCTGTCATTATTTTGATACAGATAAAAAGGAAATTCAAATAATTACACATGTGCAATAAAAAGATGGATAACTGCTTATATATATATATTTAGAGGCTGAAATAAATAAGTGTCCACTTAAGTACTGAATGAAATAGAAAGATTTTTGTGAGGAGGCACTTCCAATATAAGCATAATAGTATGCCCAGTTGTTATTATTGTTATATTTTTTGAATCTGGGAAAATAGAAAAAAGATATTATGTCAAAGTATCCACTGTCCAGATTGCAATGGAATCCAAATTTACATTATACAAAAACAAAATTTATTATGTGGGTTAAAAAGGCTGAGCCTAAATTCTGAAACCCCATATCGACTCAGTCCGGAGGACAAGCCTATTGAGTCAAGACAGAGGAAATTATTTACCGACCTAGAACAATAGCGAAAGAGTTGTTAAAACTTTAAGCGAGAACGAACTATGTATTAAGGGAAATCTCAATGAAACCCTCAATCATGTAGAGGTCAATATATGAAATAGAATTAGCCTCAGAAATTCTCAACAATTCTACTAACCGAGAATGTGGAAAAATGATGTCAAAACAATCGAAATGAATACCTGAGCATAAAAATATCACTCTCGAGTCAAACCAAGATCAAATCTGTGAGAAATGAATACGTATTATATGTATACAGAACTAAAATCATCAAATCAAATCAGGGTGATTGTAAACCCTAATTCGTCAACTCCTCATACTCCTTACCTTATATGGGAGGGTCAAATTAGACAAAATGTACTAGGAATATCATATGCACAGTGATGAAATGTGCCTTACGAAAAGAAAAAAAAACAAATTTTACAAACAAATTTGACTTGAATGGCAATACCGAGAACGAAAAAAAATGAGTGACTAGTGGTACTGATAGCAAAGGCTACTCATAAATCGATGGCAAGAGAGGGTGAAAAAACCCTTAGCCAGGGGAACTATGCAACCATTTAAATTATTAAAACAAATTTATATCAGACGAGGACCAAACTTGAAAAACAAATACAATAACATTCAGCGTGGCTAAAGAATTCCCATGAGAACCAGACTAGCTCAATGAAATTATAGAGATGGGGAAATCAAATCCGAGATAAGACAATAAACAACCCGGAAGACGTGGAAGAGATACCACGTAAATCCTCAGTAAAACTGAAATGAACACGTGGTGAAAACGATAGCAACGAACCCATTCATACCTGGCAGGCTCCAGATGGAAGACGGTAATGAAGCCTGGGTTTTGAACTAAAATTCTCGAGCTTAGACGATGAGGCCACGCACTGATACAAAAAAAAACCTTAATGTAGAGATGGTCGGGTAAAAAGAAATGCAAGCTAGGATAGACGAGCTAAATAAGAACGATAGTATATGAACCCTAATTCCAAGAAAAGCATCGCAACCATACATCTGTCACTAGATCTATAACTCAAGAAGCACAATATTAATGCCTTGGGATTAATATGACATAGCCGGTGTAAAATATCTGAATCATTAGCCTATTAAATACGACGGTACCTCTATGGCACAGAAGCCAATATAAAATTTATAAAGAGCTGGTGCTAAATATCTATCAAATCAATATATGAAGGCATAGTACCAATTTATGGTTCAACTAATATGATGGAAATTAAAACGAAAGGACAAAAACATGAACGGAGATTTCTGATACATGCCAACCTCATAAATTCTAGAATACGGAGATATATTTACATTCCACTATTAGTATAAACCTCAAATGGACAATGCATGATATATAATAACAAACAGAAACCCTATCGCATAGCTAAAATCCTTAACATGCATAGGAGAGATATTAAGTCATCATGGAAATCATGAACAATCAAATGTAAACATACATGGTGATCTACTTTGCATCGTATGGGGCAAGAACATAAAGGTAATGTGAAAATTATTAATATGTCCAAATCGATTCAACATATTCCAAATCGATTCAATACGTGCAAAAGGGGTAAGTGTATTTAAGCTAGTGGAACATTGGTTGGTGGTATAAGTATATTTGGTTATAAAGGTGTCCCCAATTAGTAGAAACGAAGTATAATGGTAGTGAAAAATCATTCCATAAAGATGTATTCATCAATGTTGTTCACGATAGATATATAACCATATATGTATGAGAGTTATATCTTATAAATAGGAGTAAATAAACTTACTAAGTGGACTTCAAGGATTGGAAGTAGTCGGAAGTAAATTAGTTACTGACATAGAAAAAAAAATTTTGTGGTGTTAAGAGGGAACGTTACAATATATATACATTGGGTTTATTATATTTATCCGCTCAGTTTAATATTATTACCTTGGGTTTATAATCCCTTGGGTTTATAGTATTAACCCCTTGTGTTTGTTATTCCCTTGGGTTTATAATATTAATACCTTGGAATTATTAATCTAAGTGTTCATATTCTTAGGGTATCATATTATTCATATAGTTTATAGTATTAATATTTGGTTTTAATATAAATCCATTTGGTTTATAATCATTAAATCATGGTTAACTATGGTCCAAAATCACATTGTGACATAGATTTTGTCAATATGAAAATCGACCAATATCGCATTATTACAAGGATTGTCTAAATACGTAAATTGATCATGGTTAATGATGTTGCAATGTCCCATTGTGACAAATATTTTCTGCTCATCCAATGCCACATTGTGATAACCATGGTTATCCATGGTCAACCATGGTCAACCATTTTCCAATGTCACATTGTGATAAAGACGTTCTCAATATGAAAATCAATCATGGTCAACCATAGACCAGCGTTGCATTGTGACAAAGATTTTGTCAATATGAAAATATATTGTGGTTAACCATGGTCAACCATGTTTATTTTTGGGTTTATATACCTTGGGTTTATAATATTAATCTCTTAGGTTTAATATTATTACCTTGGGTTTATAATCCTTTGGGCTTTTAGTATTAATCCATTAGGTTAATAATATTTATCTTAGGGTTTATATACCTTGGGTTTATAATATTAATCTCTTGGGTTTATAGAATCAATCCTTTGGGTTTATCAATCTAATGGTTAATATTCATAGGGTATAATATTAATAATATTAAAATAAATCGTGGTCAACCATGGCCCAATGTCACATTATGACAAGGATTTTCTTTATAGTATTTGTCTCGTTATTAAAATCAATCATGGTCAACCATGGTCTAGTATCGGAATGTGACAAGGATTGTATCAATATGAAAATAAACCATGGTCAACCATGTTACAATGTCACATTATGAAAAATATTTTCTCAATATGAAAATCAACCATGGAAAACCATGGTCCATCATGGTCAACCATGGTTAATAACCATGGTTAATAACCATGGTAACTTTATGCCGAAGATTCTCTCTTCGTCCAACATCACATTGTGACAACCATGGTCATCCATGGCCAACCATGATACAATGTCACATTGTGAAAATTATGAACTTAATATGAAAATAAACATTGGTCAACCATTTTCCAACATCGTATTGAGACAAAGGTTGTCTTAATATGAACATAAATCATGGTCAACCATAGTCCAACGTCAAATTATTACAAAGATTTGGTCATTATGAAAAGATTTTTTCATTATGAAAATCAACCATGGTCAACCATGTTTATTTTAGGGTTTAAAATATTTCTATTAGGGTTTATATACCTTGGTTTTATAATATAAATCCCTTTGGTTTCATATTATTCCCTTGGGTTTATAATTCCTTGGGGTTTTAGAATTAATCCCTTCGCTTTATAATTTAAATCCCTTGGGTTTATCAATATAAGGGTCTATATTCCTAAGGTACAATATTATTCACAATGTTTATAAAATCAATCCTAGGGTTTAATATAAATCTCTTGGGTTTATAATCATGGTCAACCATGGTCCAATGTCACATTGTGACAAAGATTTTCTCAATATGAAAATCGACCTTAGTAAAACATGGTCAACCATGTTTATTTAAGGGTTTATAGTTTATATTAGGTTTTATATACCCGATGTTTATAATATTAATCCCTTGGGTTTATTATTTCCTCAAGTTTATAATATCAATTTGTTGGGTTTATTAATATAAGGGTTGATTTTCCTAGGATGTAACATTATTCATAGGGTGTATAATATAAATAATTGGTTTTAATACAAATATCTTTGGTTTACAATCATGGTCAACTATGGTCCAACATAACATCGTGACAAATATTTTTTGAATATGAAAATCAACCATTGTCCAACATTGCAATGTGACAAATATTGTTTCGATATGAAAATCAATCATGCTTAGCCATGATCAACCATGGTTCAATGTTTCTTTGTCACAAAGATTGTCTCAATATGAAAATGAACCTTGCTCAATGATGATCAACCATGTTTATTTTATGGTTTATAATATTTATCTTAGGGTTTATATATCTTGTGTTTATAATATTAATCCTTCTGTTTTATAAAACCTTGGGGTTTTAGAACTAATACCTTGGGTTTATAATATCAGTCCCTTGGGTTTATTAATCTAAGGGTTCATATTCCACGGAATAATATTATACATAAGGTTTATAATCTTAATCTGATGGTTTAATATAAATCCATTGGGTTTACAATCACCTTCAACCATGGTAAAGGATGGTCTAATGTCACATTCTACCATTTTCCATGATATATAGAATTTGTTTTCAATAGTATTGTAACAAAATTCAAAACAATAAGAGACTCCCAAATTTCTAGGATATTCTACATCATAGCCATAGCAATACTACTAGCAATACTAGGTAGCAATAGCAATACTTTTGGACACACGTATGACTAGAGGTAGCAATAACAATATTTTGAAATAATTAACCATGGAACATCATGGATAATGCAAAGAAGTTTGGAGTTTAAATTGGGGCGTTGAAAGTTTAAACATGCCACATGGATTATCTATTGAAGAAGGCTTATCTGAAAGCAACTATGTCAATATCTCAAGGGTTATACTTCTTTTCCTTTTTCCTCTTAAAGAAATTTTCTTGGATTTACTCATGAAAATGGATGGGATCGACATTGTAACTTATTGTAGAGAGTATTTGTCAATGACTATTTCCATGTCAATATTAATTTCAAAATTAAAATGTTTAAATGTGCATCTTATTGTATCTGGGATTAATGATATTGTTTGAGCATAAACACACACACATATGGAGAGACAAGAACATAATAATGAAACAATAGTAAGTAATCCATGGAACATAGAATATATATTACTAAACAGAGTGAGTATAAAAAAACTAACCCTAACCTAAATGGTTGAATAAGCTTGCATAGAGAGTGTAGTGCCTAACCTCTGATAACTTGTTAAACAGTAAAAGCTCTCAATATCTAACCTTTCATAACTTTATGTATAGTGAAATATTTCAACACCTAACCTTTCCCCACTCTCTATTTAGTGAAATATCTCGTTAAAAAGCCTTGAAACCTTATTAGAATGTATAAAATGAAACCTAAAACATTTTTTTGATCAAAACCTCTAAAGCATTATCATGTAATTTCAGTCCAACAATTTATTTGATATAGAAATGAAAACCTAAAACCTTTGTTGAGAAAATCTTCAAAACCATTATTAAATAATTCCAATAGAAAGATGATTTCTTGAAATTAATCTATCCTAAATTATAAAAATTTGAAGCCTGTATGCATTGGATTTTTGTGCTTGTGACATTTTCTAATTATTTTAGAAAAAATTATCTATCTATATCTAAATTTATGAGTCTCATTTAGAATTCCGAATAAATTTATGAGTTTCATTTAGAATTGTTTGGAAATTGTAACCAACTTTTGCAGAAACTATATTTGAGCTTTCAGAAGCGACAATGTCTTCTCTCTGATAATTACCACTACCTCGAAGTATTTTCTCACAACCACGATCCACTACACCCTCTAAAATTATGTTTTTTTGTAAGCCCATTAGCATTTATTCATAATATGTATCACCTATTTCTCCCACAAAACATCCATGTTTTCTACGTCCAAACCCCATCGAACAAATAAATACCTATATTACGAATAGTTACCTTGTTAGTATTAGAATTTAGAAATTCTCCAAGGAAATATATATGTCAACTTTAAAAAAACACAAAACATCAAGGCATATGATAATATGATAAAAAAAACCTACAATCTTTATGAATTCTCTCTCACAATGTGATGGTCATAGAAAATGATGGGGAAAGGGGATAAAAAAGAGAGAATTTGAATTTTCAATGATAAGATTACACACTCTATTTACTAATGAGAATTAAAGACTTAAAAGTTTTAACATTTCCAACATGTCAAGCCAAAGAGAGATGATCATTTTTCAAACTAATTTAAATTGTACCACCATAACGCCTGGAGATTTTTATTGAAAATGACATGTTCTGATTCATCTACTGATCATGATCGAGAGGGATCAAATCTCTCGAGGTGCAAACCTATTTTTTGAGTGCAAAACTTGAGGAAAGGTTTGCACCTCGAGAGATTTGATCCCTCTCGACGCATGATAGACCCGAGTTAGATAGATCCGTCAGTTCTGTCGTAGGCATCAACGTAAAAATTTTAGATTACAAATTTTTGTATATTTTTGAGATGTAAGATGGATTCGTTAGGTCGGTTTTAGTCAGTCGCTATAAAATCTATCAAAGATATGATTAATTTTATCAGTAATATGTAAATATATCAAATATTAATATAATCATTTTAAATATGCTAAATATTTATGAGATTAACTTGGTCATTTTAATTTTAAATTTTCTTAGTTACCTCAGTTCGTTGATATGATAATTATTGTTAATAACTATAATGATGAAAAATGATAATTTTTTTTTTTTAAATGCAAAGTGACAATAATAGTGCTGACAGATAGAAAATGTGAATAATAAGAACATACTCATGTTACAATCAATCTCAAACTATTTTCTTCTACTATTGTTATTTCCTCCCTTGTTATTTTTGTTATCTTTTCATATCGATTATATGAAAAAGAAAATTTAAATCGTAAACCATTTAAATCTTCAGCTCCATTTGTTGCAGTAAATATGATTCCTTGTCTCTCTTTCTCTCCAATATTAATAGCTTAAATTACTATAACACAAAAATCAATCTACATTGTTAATAAATTTTTGTGCTTACACTAAAATCAATGCATATTGTTAATCCAATCACTTTAATATTAATGTACCATCATATATCCAATTACATCAAATCATAAATCAACATATACATTGAAATAAATGCATTTAATGCAAGCAATCAAATAAGATTATAAAATAACTTCTACATTAAAATCAACGCACCTAATGCAATCAATCAAATAAGATTAGAAACTAACATCTACACTGAAATCAATGCATTTACCCAAAGCAATCAAATAGGATTAGAAATCGCCATCTACACTGAAATCAATGCATTTAGCACAAACAATCAAATAGTATTAGGAATAATCTACATTGAAATCAATACATCTAGGGCAAGCAATCAAATATAATTATAAATCTAAGTCTAAATTGAAATAAACACATCCAGTGCAAGCAATCAAATAGTATTACGAATCATCACCTACACTGAAATCAATGCATCTAGTGCAAGTAATCATATATCATTAGAAATAAATATCTACACTAAAATTGATGCATCTAGTGCAAATAATCAAATAGGATTATAAATCACCATCTCCACTTAAATCAATCCATCTAGTGCAAGAAATATTCTTCCCTCTCTCCACCCTCCATTCATATCTATATCCCCATCCATTTTTATTTTTTTTTGTCTCTATCTCACCTCCCTAAACACAGACGCTCTTTCAGTCCATATATTTCATTCTCTTTGTCGATCACCCTCTCTCCCCATCTCTTTCTTCTTCCCTATCTTCCCAATCTCTCCCTCTCCCCCACTAATATCTCTCGTTCCTCCTTTTGTCCTCTCTCTCTCTCCATCTTCCTTATCACTCACTCACTCTTTCTCTCTCTCTAGGAGCCAACGTCTACACTGAAATCAACGCATTTAGTCAAAGAAATCAAATAGGATTATATATTTCCATCTACACTGAAATCAATGCATTTAGTGCAAACAATCAAATAGGATTAGAAATCATCTACATTGAAATTAAGTCATCTAGTGCAAGTAATCAAATATAATTATAAATCGACATCTAAATTGAAATCAACACATTCAGTGCAACCAATAAAATTGTATTAGAAATCACCACCTAGTAATCAAATATCATTAGAAATAAATATCTACACTAAAATCGATGCATCTAGTGAAAATAATCAAATAGGATTAGAAATAACCATCTCCACTTATATCAATCCATCTGGTGCGAGAAATATTCCTCCCTCTCTCCACCCTCCATCCATATCTATATCCCCCTCCATCTATTCTTTTTTGTCTTTCTATCTCACCCCCCTAAAGACACATGCTCTCGTACTCCATATATATCAATCTATTTTTCAATCACCCCCTCTCCCCATCTCTCTCTTCTTCCCTCTCTTCACCTTCCATCTATATCTCTATCTTCCCCTTCTCTCCCTCTCCCCCATTATTATCTCTCTATCCTCCTTTTTCCTCTCTCCCTCTCTCTCCATCTTCCTTATCACTCTCTCTCTCTCTCTCTCTCTCTCTCTCTCTAGAAACCAACATCTACACTGAAATCAATGCATTTACTCAAATAAATCAAATAGGATTAGAAATCATCTACATTGAAACCAATTCATCTAGTGCAAGAAATCAAATATAATTATAAATCGACATCTAAATTGAAATCAACAAATTCAGGCAAGCAATCAAATGGTATTAGAAATAACCATCTACATCAATCAATGCATCTAGTGCAAGTAATCGAATATCATTAGAAATAAATATCTACACTAAAATTGATGCATCTAGTGCAAATAATCAAATAGGATTAGAAATCACCATCTCCACTTATATCAATCCATCTAGTGCGAGAAATATTCCTCCCTCTCTCCACCCTCCATCCATATCTATATCCCCCTCCATCTATTCTTTTTCGTCTCTCTATCTCACCCCCCCTAAACACACACTCGCAATCCATATATATCATAATATTCATTAACCTCCTCTCCCCCATCTCTTTCTTTCCTTCCCTCTCTTCACCTTCCATATATCTTTATCTCCCCCTCTCTCTCCCTCTCTCTCTCCATCTTCCTTATCACTCAATCACTCTCTCTCCCTCCACCTTTCTCTCTCTATTTCTTTCTTTCTTACCTCTCCCTCCTCCCTCCAAGTCCATCTCACTTTCCTTCCCTCTCTCCACTCTCTCACATCCTCTCTCTTCCTTCATCTCTTTCCCTTTCTCTCCCATCTCTCTCTCCCTCTCTCTCTCTTCACCCACCAACTATGTTATTATATCCCTCCGTCTCTCCTTATATCTCCTTCTCCCCCTTATCTCCATCTCTCCTTATTTGTCTCTTTAATTCAGCCCCAAACATACATGCTCTCTCTTTGTCTCTCCCTTGTCACTCCTTCTCTCTCTCCACTTATCACTCTCTATATTTCTTATTTCCTACATCTCTCCCCCTCTAACTCCATCTCTCTTATCGATCCCTCTCTCGTCCTCTCTCTCAAGTCCTCTCTCTCGTCTTTCCTCTCTCTCTCTCCCCCCTAAATCCCTCTCTCTTCCCTGATCTCTCTCTCTCTCTCTCTCTCTCTCTCTCTCCAATACTCTCTCTTCCCCCATCACTCTCTCCCCCTCCCTCTCTCTCATCCTCTCTTCCTCTCCTTTCTCTCCCACCTCTCTCTTCTCTATTTTTCCTCCAATCCTCTCTCTCTTCCCTCATATCTCTCTCTCTCTAATCCTCTCTCTTCCAGCATCCCTTTCTCTCTCTCTCTCTTTCCACCCCTCTCTCTCTCCAACTACATTACTATATCCCTCCCTCTCTCCTTCTCACTTCTTCTCTCCCCCCTTCTTTCCATACATCTTACTTTGTCTCTTTATCTCACCCCTAAACATACACACACTCTCTCCATCTCTCCCTTATCACTCTCTCTCTCTCTCTCTCTCTCTCTCTCTATTTCTTCTTAGTTATGTAAACTAATGAACATAAATATTCGTAAATATAAAACAGATTATGGAGTAAATATGAAAAGAGGTTTTATTTACTTACCATACCTCTAGTTTATTTATATTTTTATTTATTTACCATACCCCTTTTCTTTACTATGGTATTTGGCCCATAGGCTTGTTATATAATTAGATTTTTATTTATAATCCTATTCGATATATTGTTATTTATTTACGTTACCTCTTTATGCCTCTTTTATATTTATTTATTTACCCATGGTATTTGGCCCATGGTATCAATATTAATTTGTCCCATGGTATTCGTCCCATAGGCTTCATCTAAATAAAACCTCTTTTTAAAGTTTTTTTAAATATAGAAAGGTTTATGGAATAAATATAAAAATAATTTTTATTTATTTACCATGCATAGTTTATATATATTTTTATTTATTTACCATAGCTCTGGAGTAAGTATAAATTCATTTTACAAATATTTAATTAAAATAAATATTAAAAGATTTTGGATTTTGATTGTTTGTGTTGAATTAACTCTTTTCCTTTGATTTAGGAAATGGTATTGACTTTAGTAAAGAGTAAAGATGTTTAAAATTTTACTTAATTTGGAAATTCAATGTGGTAATTTTTTTGTTAAAGGTAAATTTATGATCCATTCAAATTCATGTATATAATTTACTATCCATTCAAATTATATAAATAATACATAATTGTATTAGAAATTGATATATGTTCTAGCACAATGCGATTTTTATTTTTTATTTAAAACTTAAGCCGACATTTTGTATGAGGACGTGACCCACCTGACATCAGGGTCATATTGGGATGTAGATGCGCTTCTCAGCGCAATAAATTTATTTTTTACACTCAATAGACCCTAAAACATAATGCTTTACAACCAACCGGTCTGGTAACATTTTATTTTAATTTTGCCTGAATGTATACTAAAGGGTAAGTGCATAGAATTATATGAAAAAAAATGTACACTAGTCTAGATCACCGGAAAAGATATTTACATAGAAGGATCGTAGGTTAGAAAGATAGTAGCTTAAAAGAATAATAATTTAATTTAATTTGTTATTCTTGCTTTTGAAACTGAAAATCGTACTTTTTCATTTATCAAATCGTTAATCTAATCAGTTGGATTATGATTTCTGAGAAAAATATTCCAAACATATCATATTATGTTAAGAATGAAAATCAATAATTTAATTCAATTTGTTATTCTTGCTTTTGAAAAAAAAAACCGTACCTTTTTGTTTATCAAACCATTAACCTAATCTGTTGGATTGAGATTTTGAAGAAAAATATTCCAAACATATCATATTAAGACCATCCAAACAATTGTTTATTCATGAAAAATTAAAATTTTTCAAACCCAATTGCATTAGACGACTCCTATTGCATAAAAGTATAGACTCACATGTATGATTCAGTAAACCATGCTACTTTCTATTCCTATGGGCATGAGCCTTTCTATATCTAAGCGAATTATTTTCAAAAACCTCAATGTAACAAAGTATATGCATACCTTAAAGCTTTTGAATGGGAAGCAAGAAGCGGAATCACATGTAATTGAGTGGAATTTCGACAAAACATCGGGTGACACCCGAGACCCCACATTCTTAACATTTGACGAAATTCATCCACCTTCCGAACCTAAAAGCACAAACCCAGTTAATGGAAAAAGAGAGATTCCATAGAAAAGAATGAGGCGGAAAAAAAACATCATTTACCATTGATGAGGGTCTTTAGAAAAAATACCAGTATGTTCAAAATGGCATAACACGTCTATTCAAAATTTTGACCTTAGTTAACCCTAACTAGTAATAATAATAACCTACTTTGAAGAGGTTTTTATGGTACATACCTTTGTTGAACCCTTCACAACATATGCTTGGAAATGTACATTAATAATCTTTGAATCCTCAATAATAGCAAGCTCCTACTTTCCTTGGCCATCTATTTCTGGGGCAGTTAATATGGACATTGTTTTCCTCAAGCCTTCCCCACCCCAACGGTAGTAAATGTGGGAGTCATAATCTGGATCAAGACATACAAAAGGATCAGAGTTTCATTAGGCAGCAAGATGCAAGGTGCTGCCTAATGAAACTCTGGTCTAGTAGTTACACATGAAATTTTGTACAAAAAAAATCAAGTTAAAAAAAAATTATATTGCCCCCCAAGAAAACTCTAAAAGACACTGGGCCACATAATTGGCTACAAAATTAAATCAATAAATAAACAATCGCTAAAACAGAAAACATACGGTTAGTTAGTAAAATGTTGAATGGAGAATTTCGATACCTCAATGAGAGTGAGACCAAAAGGTTCCACCGGAGCTGAATTAATAAACACACCTTGTTAACAAGAAAAAAATAATTTAATACTACAAATAATTTACTCTATTTATGGTAGATATTTTATTCCATAACTAAAATAGAGAGAATCTCTAGAAACAAAAGCACCTTTGTTTTTGCAGCGAGACGGTAAATTTCTGGAACATCCGATTGTTTGTGATTCTTTTGGTAAGCACATGTCCATACAAGTCATACTTATCTATCAACTTCAAAACTGTTGTTAGAACATTTGCATTACCTCCCGACATTTCATCGATATCATCTTTGTTTCACATTTTTTTTTCTTAAGTTGGACTAAATTATATTAATATAACATAATTTAAATGATAAGTCGAGCCTCCGGAATTGTAGTACTAGCCAATTTCAGAGTCATTATAAGTAAAATAAAATAAAATAATGACCACCCCAGATGGGGAAACCGGTCATGATACATCTTCCCTCAAAGGGGAAACCAACTTCAGACAGTAGAGACTTAAAAGTTGAAAAAAGGTTCTAGAAATAAATTTTAACATGGAAAATAAACAAACCAATAAAAAATGACCTCTTCGTGCTAGGTGTCACTTTGTTGAGGTGGTTGTTCCTCCACAATGAGGCACCTGTACTTTTTAGAGGAGTCATCAACATGCGTCACTTGTTGGGAAGCTGGGTCAGATGTTGTTGCGGCGCGAATTACGCTGGCAGTGCCCTTCTTGCATTCTTCACTCAACCATTCTGGACCCCCACTACCACTGTTGCTGCTACCATTACTACTGGAGCAATTGGCAGTGGGCTTAGCTGGTAGGGCCTTGGACTTCCTAGATAGTCGCAGAGGCTCTGTGGAAATGATAGATTTTCTTGGTCTCTTCCTCGTGTTGCGTTCCACAGACAAGGAGGCTTCCTCTTGGAAATTGATGGTGATGGTGGCAGTAAGACAGGGCCTGTCCAGAGCACATTTATAATGAAATTATGCAGAGTTATCCTCAGGAAGCGTTGGACGAACCTCCAAGTGAATTTACTGCTCAGGATTAGAAGCCTGACTTCGTCCTCTGCCTCGACCTATGGAGTGGTACTGGACCAGAGTCTCATTAGGTAGCAAGGTGCAAGGTTCAAGATGAACAACAAGAGGTGGTTACCGGGCATGACCTCTACCTCTACCTCTGCGAGTGAAAGGAGAGTGGGCGGAAATCTCTTCAGGAGGTGAAGAAAGAGACTTTGAGTGAATGGAGAGAGGTGGGCGAGATGCCTGACCCCGACCACTACCTCAGCGGCAACGCATTTTGTGCCGTCTGGACATGTTAGACCCATCAGAATCGATTGGGAGGTAGGGTAGCGAAGGCGTGGTGTCACTGCGAGCAGAGAGATTTAAATCCTGAGGCAGAGGAGCGAAAATGAGGCTGTAGTAAAGAGTGTGAGAGAAATCGAGGTCAGGAGCAAGCGTAAGGCAGCAACGAAGGCTGCACCGCCTCCCTCTGTGCGTTCAGGAGCTCATCTCTGAGACAGTAGAGGGGCAGATACAATAAAAGGGCAATAGAGGGATGGTGAAATGTGAAGCCATAATGTGGAGAAATGAATGGCACTTCAATTTGAGTGCATTAAAGGTGGAGGGAGGCGAGTCGCTAGCTGAGTTAAATGCAGTCAGACAGAGCCCATGCATGGCCATGTGGCATAGCCATGTGGAACACGCTGGGCTCGCTGTCCACCTCCAACATTTATACACCTGTATGCAGGAGCATTACTTCATTTGGCACCATTTTATTGCATTCCCGTATGAGAGAAGAATCATTGATATTTTCTAAAGGGCCCGAGAAAAGGGTGTGTTCATAATCAACTCCTTTGTTTGCAAGGAGATCCACTATCTTATTTCCAGAGTATTTTACATGCTTGAATGAAATAGCCCAGTGAGATTTGAGCCATTGTTAAATATGTTCTATCTAGAAGCAAGACGCCATCTTTTGAATACCTTAGAGGCAAAGGCATCCATGAGGATATGCGTTGCTACATTGATTAATATTTGAGAGTCCCCTTCCACTTCTAAAGGGAAGAATTTGTGCTCCTGAGCCAGACATAGACCTTGCGAGATACCTTCTAGTTCTACTGAGTTATTAGAGTCCCATCCTATAGAGCTAAAGAAGACCTCGAGAGGCTTCCCTGCTGAGTCTCTGAATATTTCACCAAAGCCCACTTCTCCCAGATCGCCCTTAGATGCTCCATCAAAATTCATCTTGATCAGTCCCTTAGAAGGGGGAATCCAAGAGATGGGAGAGTCTAGATGATTTGAGGGAGTGCGAATGCTCGGAGAAAGGATTGGAATAGAGAGATGCCAATTCTCCCAAATGATGCTCTTTGGAGCTTGAGTTGAGATATCTCAATCCTACCAGTGTTGTAGAACCAACGTTTCTTGAAGGTTTATGCACAGATTGGTCCAAATGGTATCCAGAGGAGTGGGTTGATTTTTGAATATTCTTTTGTTCTTTTCCTTCCAGATGGACCAAAGAAAGAAGCCAGGGAGGATTTTCCATAGAGTATTTATAATCTTGCTATTAAAAGGATCAATTGGCCAGTTCCTAATGGTACTAATGATGTCACCTTTGATTTGGCTGGATCTTCTGCATCTGATGTCAATTCTTTCCCACAAGTTTGCATGTGTCCATTAAATGAGTAATATTTTTGGCTTGCTCTAAATATTTGGGGCACCTTGAAGGACCTATAAATCCTCTTTGCAGAAGATTGTCTCATGTGAGGATTTGGTTTTTGCTTAGGAGCCAAAGGAAAGTGGAGATCTTGGGCCAGATGCCATGTCTCCATATTTGGGTCCAAATCCTGTCTTTCGGGTCCTGAGTGGTGGGATGTAGCAGATGATACACTTCGTTGGTGTAGAAGGTGCCTTGAGGGGTGTAGCCCCATCTAAGTATGTCCTCCTTATCTGAGAATATGATTTTCCTGTTATTTAGCTCTTTATCAATCTCCTCGTAAGTTTCCCCTTGCCAATTTTCTTGCCATTGAGCTACTGGTATCCATTGATGGTAACCCATGATGGACATGGGTTTCTAGAAGTTTTTAACATGCTTATCTAGTTGAGCTTGAAGAGCCACTTGCCACTGAGGTCATTGGAAAGTGGCTGTAAATTTGGGCATTTGTTGCCAGGAATCCTCCCAAAAGCAAGCAGTGCCTCCTGCTCTGACTTCCGAGAAGTTGTGCTCTTGGATGAGGGTTCTATGTTGTTTGGCAGCATTTCAAATAAGAGAGCCAACATCCATTGTAGTGATTCTTATAAGATCATTAGGTGGCTTGTTGTTTGCGTATTTGGCTGTCCACAAATGCGCCCAAGGGGTGTGGGGCTTGGAGAGCCACTTCCACCAAATGCGAGCCCCCATAACAACGTTGTTGTGATGCAGATCTCTCAAATCCAGGGTCCCATCCAATTTTGGAGTGCAAACTATTGATCACTTTACTAGAGCCCATTTTTTATTTGCCCATACGTGCCCCATAGGAAGTTGTGCTGCAGATTCTTGATCTATTTGAGAGCCCATTTTTGCGCTGCCAGAACTGAAAAAGGATACATAGGCATTGATTGCAAGACGAATTTGATTAGGACAAGTACGCTAGAAGTATTTAGCAATCGATAGGTCCATGAGGAGAGGTGAGCCTAAATTTTTTCTAGAAGCTCTTTCCAGGAGGAATGCTTGATCACCGATTCAATTTGGGGAGCTCCAAGGTATTTGGCAGGTAGCGAGGCAATGGAGAAGCCAAGGATTCTAGCAATGTTGAGTTGGGTTAGGGTTGGAGTATTCGAGAAGAAGATTTGAGATTTTCCAGCATTGATGGAGATTCCAGAGGCGTCAGAGATGATGTCCAACAAAGCTTTGAAGGTACCAACTTCTTGCACTAAAGGGTGACCAAACAACATATTACCATTGGAAAAGTGTTGATGGGTGGTGGGAGGGGAATCATGTAAGGAGATGCGTCAAAGGGTATGATTATGGACAACATTCTGAATGAGATGCCCTATACCTTCTGCCATAAGGACAAAAAGGAAAAGGGAGAGAGGATCACCTTGACAAATACCTCAGGAGGGGGTAAAGGGGGGTGAGGGGACCCCATTGATAAGTATGGAGTGGAAGGGGGAGGAGATGAGGTTCATGATTCAGCAAGTCCAGGAAGGGAAAAATCCAAAGGCTAAGAGCATCTGGTTAATATAATCCCAACTTAATTTATCGAAAGCTTTGGAAAGATCAATTTTTAAGAGCATACCTGCGTTCTTAGTGTTCTTCAAGGAGTGAATGACTTCATGAGTGAGGATGATCCCATCCAGGATCTGACGCCCTTCTACGTATCCTGTCTATTCTAGAGAGATAAGCAGAGGAAGAAGGGGTTTGAGCCTGTTGGCGATGACTTTAGAGATTACCTTGTAGATGACGTTGCATAGAGCAATTGGCCTATACTTGTCAGGGGTGACAGAGTTTTCTTCCTTTGGGATGAGGGCTAGAAAGGTTGCATTGAGAGAGGGAAGAATTTAATGCATTTCTCTAGATTCCTCAACAAGGTCCCAGACCTCTAATTTGATATGATCCCAGAAGTGATGGAAGAAGTTGGAGGTGAAGCCATCTAGACCGGGAGCTTTTCCATCTTTGAGCTCAGCCATAGCTTGTTCCCTTCTTGGAGGGAAACAAGTTTGAGAAGCATCTGATTGTGCTCTTCATTTATAAGCTTGGGGATGTGCTGTGTAACCTTGTTGATTGCTTGCTTCCTGCTTCTAGGAGGCTCTTGTAGAATATGCTTGAAGTGGCGAAGGAGATCTTGTTCTATGTCCCCATGTTCCTCAAATCGTTTCCCTTGCCTATTGTTTAAATGGGAAATGCAGTTATGCATGCGTCTTTGAATGGTAAATTGATGGAAGAATTATGTATTCTTCTCCCTTTCTTTTTGCTAGCGGATTCGTGATTTCTGCTTCTAGAGTATTTCCTCTTGCAGTCTTCTCTCATGAAGTTTGGTGAGGAGACTCTGATCTGCCTTCTTTGATCATGTGCAACTATAGTTTATCCATTTGATGCTCCAGATCCTTCTGATGCTGGAATATATTTCTGAAGGTAGATTGGTTCCATCGCTTGAGCGTGTACTTGAGGTTTTTTATTTTTGCTAGAATTGATACATTTTGGATCTTGCAAGCACAATGAAGTTGCTCCCATAGTTGATAACCAAATATTTGAAGTCCGGATGAGTTAACCAGAAGGGTTAAAACTAGAAAGGTCATTTATTAGTAGCCCCTAGGTGTAGCCATTGGAGTAGGATGGGCCAGTGATATGCGCCAACCAAGGGAAGAATTTATGAGTGTAAGTCTCCTCCCAAATGGATGGCGTTGTCAGAGATGAGGAAGCAATCAAGCTTAGAGGCTATTTGTTGAGTCCTTGTTCTTTTGTTGTTCCAGGTGTGCATGCCATTGAAAAAAGGAAGGTTGATAAGCCAGTTTATTTGAATAAATTCCTTGAAGTGGAGACTATCCATTTCGATTTTGACTCTACCTCCCTTCTTTTCCATCTTTGTTTCCCATCACTAGAGTCTGCATTAACAATCTTATGTGTAGTTAGTTTATGATTTTGTAGACAATATGTGAAATATGGACATTTTCATGTGCATGCTACACAAGATATTGATACCAACTAAGCCAAAATAAACATAAAAGTCATTAGATAATCTCAAAAGCAAAGTTTCTGACCAAATTTTCCAGCCCTTTTAATGGCCGACATTCTCCAAATGCTTTGACTAGAGTAGTGAGATTTTTTTGGGATCGAGCCTTGATAAAGAAAGAATCATGGGTTAGTGTGGATTTGTGAAAAAACGCATTACTTATGGCCAAAAAATAATTATAAAGAAATTTAAGATGACATATACTAGTGGAGCATGTTCGAAGTAATTACTTTGACACACCGCCTCACCGTTATGTCGTCACCACCTTGCCATCACCGACCAGTCATCACTGCCACACCGCCATGACCTCCTCAGATTTGAAGAGTCACCGCCTTAACCTATTTACTGTTGAAGGGCCAAATAATCAACATCATTTTGTATATACATGTAGATCAGGTATAGAGGGAAGTTGTAGACTGAGGACGCACAGTCCGAGTGTAACGCAGTTGTAGCCACTTTGCTATTCTATGGTTATGAAAATGAGTTTGCAGTTTTTCTGTTATGCGTCAATGCTTTTTGTTATTTTGTAATCCATTTTTTTATTTGTGTATAATATTTTAATTGGTATCAAAGCTTTGTGTGCTCTGCAAACCCTTCAATTAGTATCATACCCAATGGTTTCCTCTTCGTGTTTGTAGAGGTGAGTGCTTGCAGTGATGTTTGTGTCATAAGAGGGTTGTGTGCAGCATATTGAGACTGCTGGTGTGATTAACACTTCGTGGAGCCCGATATTTGTAGAAGTAGCGTGGTAGATGTGTTGTGTGAAGAACAGAGTTGTGTTTTCACTGTGGAGGCCGTAAGCAATTGCGTTTTTTTTCAGCCTTCATGTTGGGTGATCAACGTTGAGTTATGGTGCTCAAATTTCTTTGGGAAGTGGAATATTGAACTTTATGTGTGACTTTGTTGGAAAGTGGTCATTTCTAGCTGAGTTGAGTGCGGATCATGGTGTTTCGCATTGTTGTGGCTGTTGTAGGCTGTGTTTGCATGTGGAGGAGCTTGAGTTAAGGAACATTTTCTACTGATCTATACTGATGTGCAGCAGAAGGTTTGGCGTAGCCTATCTCGGTGTGCTGCAAAGAGACAACCTAAGAAGCATGTTCTGGCGGGAAGGTAGACTGATCCCCTACTGTGCGGAGGACTACCACACCCTGAGGTAGCTGCGACATTTCGTGTGAAGTGGCTAGCCGTGTGGGACTAGTGCGTTATGTCACCATTTCTTTATGAATGTTTAGCAAAGGCAACCCGAAAGGTTGTGGAGCAGCGTGGCTCCAAGCCACTATTAAGATATCCGGTAGCATGGAAAGGAGCGTTGAAAGAAGACCATTGATTAGAAAGGCATAGGGGCTATTATGTGTGGCTAAGGAGAACGTTCTAAAAAAATAAATTTGCAAAGTGTTTTTAAAGGCAACATTGGTTCCAAGGCGATTATTCAAAGTTCATTTCAAAAAAATATATTTTGATAGAAGTTGAAAGATATATTTTTAAGTTACGTGGACAAGTTATTTACATGTTGATAGTGTGATAATGATATTTTTGAAGTTTATGTGGGAAAAAATTATTTTAGTACCATAAGATTTAGTAAAGGTGATATTAAATATTTTGAAAAATATTTAAAGCTTTTAAAGAGGTTTATTAAAAAGGGTTTATTTGAAGAAAGTTTTTGGGCTTTACAAAAAACATTTGTGTGCAAATTTCTTTGGGTGATATGTCATAACCGTGTGTTGGGTGAAGTTTGTGCCCTACAGGGGCGTATATTAAATTTTTTTTTTTTTCAAGGGCAATATGGATGATACCCACATGTGATTAGGTAAAAATCTATAAGACAGAGGAAAGATTGTAGTGATGGGTCACCAGGTGAGATTGAAGAAGATTAAGAAAATGAATTGGAGAGAAATGGAAAATATCGTTGTCGTTTAGGCTGGAGTTGAGGAACTAAGAAGGCTAGCAGAATATAGAGAAGAGATGGATGGTGAATTGTACAACTTTGATCTACTACCACCACCTATGTTTACTGGGTTATTAGAATGTTTAACTTTTGTTCAAGCTAAAGGTTTAATTGAGTGTCACTATAATAACCCATATGATGAAGTGTGCGATTCTTTATCATTAGGTTTTACGAAAAATGGATTGGATGAGATGTTTGTGTGCAAGGTAGCAAAAGCTACAACTTCCAAGGAAGCATGGAAGATCTTAGAAGAAGAATTTGGTGCAAGGGGGAGTAATGAAGTCAAAGATCATAGCATTGTACAACCAATTGAGGAAGTGTTTGAAGGTGAAATTGAAGATAAATCTATAGTGGAAAATCTATAGAAAGAGGAAGATTTTTCTGAATTTCACTTGAAAGTGAATCATAATATTGATGGTGTGGTATCAGCATGACTTGATTTTGGAAAATATAATGTTTCCAGTGGTGAAGTAATTGATTCAGTGGATCCAGCAATTGGAATTGCTAATGTTAACTTCAATGAAGATGAATGCACAAGTGATGAGTGGTTGCATATGGTGCAATAGAAACAACTTATTGATGTATTGTTATTTGGTGAGAGAAACCCACTTGTGCCTGGAAACCAAGTGGAAGAAACCCTATTTGCAGAAAAAGATATGAAGAATCACAATTATGATGCATCGACAGAGTCAAAGAAGGAAGAAGGGAAGAAAACTCTCATTCTAGAGCAGAATGAACAGAACCAATATGGTTCTGAAGATTTTTTTCCATATAATCTTAGCATTGATCTTTTGTGTGTAGATGTTAGAAAGAAACAAGATGAAACAACACAATTTGAAGAATAATTAAAGTTTCTTGAAGCATGGCTTGAAACACCATGCATTGATGAAGTTTATATAGAAGACGCAACAATGAATATTGAAGACAACATGGATGATGGTGAAAATTAAAATGTGAATGAAATGTTTATGTATTGGAGTCATGAAGAGATAGAATTTTATTATGAACTTATGTTGCAATAAATTGATAATCAAAAGATTAATGATGAAGAACAAACTATAGAAGATTATACGTGGCAGTAGTCCACATACAAGCAGATTTTTGAAGAAGTAAATGAAATTCATGAATGTCTTAAAATGATTTTTTATGTTTTTATAATAAAAAAATATTAAATGACGGATGAGCTGCAACAAAAAATGAAGAAATTAAAATTTGGAGCCTACACCAAAAAGACAAAGATGAAGCAATTTGAAGGATACAGAATCTGGAAGAAAAGGAAAAAGAAAATTGATGTCAAAGTTTTTTGTAAGCCTAGCTGAGAGTTAGACCAGTAGGCATGTTTAATTTATGGTTAATTTGTCATTCGTAATTAAGGGAGAGTGTTGGAAGTAATTACTCTAACAAACTACCTCACTGCTTTGTTGTCACCGCCCTGCCATCACCGACCTGCCATCACTACCTCACTGTCGTGACCTCCCGAGATTTGAAGGGTGACCGCCTTAACCTATTGGTTGTCTAAGGGCCAAATAACCGACATAGTTTTGTGTATAAATGTAGATCAGGTATAGAAGGAAGATGTATACTAAGGACACACAGTCCGAGTGTAATGCAGCTGTAGCTTCTTTGATATTCTATGGTTATGAAAATGAGTTTGTAGTTTCTATGTTATATGTGAATGCTTATTGTTATTTTTTAATCCACTGTTTTCTCTTTGTATACTCTTTTAGAGCAAATCTAGCTATGAAAACTTGAAATGTCAGCTGATGTGTATTTGATTGATAAGAATTATTTACCTCGCACCATATGGGTGGCAAGGCTCTAGGAGATGGGTTATCATCACCATTGATCAAAGCTACAAGGTCTCCATCAGCTTCTGTGGGTTCTTGGTATACAATGAAAACATTTTTGAAGTCCATACCAGGAGGTATAACATGGGAAAGAAGCAGCTTAGCAGTCTCTCTTTCTATAAATATCATATCACGAATTTTAGAAAGGTTAGATAAAAGAATTGAATAAGCTTTCTTCCAAGCTAAAAAGTGAAAATATTATCTATATATAATATGTTTCATCAGTTAGCATTTTCATATATACGTCTTTCCTGTTACATACTAAAATTTGGAACGGCTCTGTGTGCATAAACCGTCCTAGTGAAACTTAGGCCAAATCCAACCCATTTGGAATTATGACTGAATAAATTTATGTATATGCTTGATAAAGGTAACTCACCACCATTTGGGGCATGTACCGACTATGTAAACTTATTTTTCGTTTTTCACAGGCTCTCAAAATCTTTTCAAGTCTGACATCAAAGCATGATAGAGCCCCCATTTCCCCACAATATCCTACTATGTACTCGTAATTACAAGCTCCGCAACATCCAAATATCATTCTTCTGCTTCAATACATTGCATTATTTTGGAAGTTGCATTGATTTCCTCTATGGAACGTCTTCCTTGCTCCAAAAGCTGCTCAAGTTTATTTCTCCCGAGGGAGTGACCGGTCAGAACCATCAGAACATGCAGAGCTCCTGAGAATAGTGTTGCACTATAACCTGCATCCGCATAGTTTCCATGAATAACATACGGCCAAAATGGATCACCATTACCCGTGTCCATGAATAGTGTTTAGAATGTGACCTAATGCCTCGTCTACAAATTCTTGAATGTAAGGCCACATTAATTTCTTGTGACTATATTGATCTCGTGGGCCACAAGGAATTATTATGAGATATGCACCACTGCTTTCACCTCCACTATGCCCATCAACATCATAAGATCCTGAAGACAACATTTTTTTTGGCTCTCCATAGCTCTAATCAACATCTGGAGAGAAAATTTGGTGTGTTAGTAAATCTACATGGTAGACACCAACCATCATTCACAATGATCTTGCAAGTTCTACAACATATTTAACCTGAACAATATGTAATATGAAGCAGTTAGTAAGAATAATTCCTCAACGGACACATGAAAAAATATGTATTTGAAAGAATAAAAATCTTCTCAAATGCAAATTTCAAAGCATATGCTACAAGGGAAAAGACAGTCTCTCTAGAGGTAGCATAATAAAATAAACACCTGCCCGCATATATGAGAATCTCTACGCAATTCCATGTTTATTTCTCTTACTAAACCATGCAAGATGCACAAAACAAGAGAAATATATAATATAATATCTTAAAAAAACAATAAAGGAGTTATTAAGTGCCTCTGCTTTATTATTAAAGTAACGAATTTTCATCAACCATCTCAATATAGTAAAAAGGTTCAATTATGTTTGGTCCAATTAATGACTGAAGATAAATTGTTTGTATAGATTCACTACCACATATACTTCTATAATCTTAGTAAGTTAGAGATGTCTTGTTCTTTTCAAAGCACAGGCAATTCCTGCAATCAATTATTGGAGCATTAAAATTAAAAATGAGAAATGATACATGTGTTGGGCTAGAACAAATTTCGTTTCTTGCTATGTCATTCATTCTATTACCAGAAACGGGACGGTTTCCCCTGTTCCTAGGAAAAAATCAAGAAGAACTCGAAACGTTGTTTTCTACGTTTCCTAGGGTCCTCGTTAATTGGTACATATCTTTTCTGTTTCTCGTTTTGTTTTAGTTTCTCTTAATATTTTCTCATTAATTAAGATGCTTCCTAGATAATTCGGATTACACAAAAAAAATCTAAAATGTGTCAAAACACAAGGGCATGTATATCATTTTCAAAATAAAATATCTAAAAATGAAACCAATTAAATTATAATAATATAATAACATAGAAGAATGGATTTTCACAAAAATAGGCACCCAAATGCTAAATAATCATTGTAGTTAATGTATGATTCTATTATCACCCAAAAAAAATTTCAAAGCCCATCCCTAAGTTCAAATAAAGTCTTTTAAGGTCCATTCATTGTGAAATATCCGTAATTTCCATTTGTGGGTCATTTCCTAAAGTTTTAGGTCAAAACTGTGCAATTAGCCAAGAAACCTCGTTTTCATAGCGCCACTAGTTCAGAAAAGTTGATTTGCGCTACGAAAGCACTAATAGTTTCATAGCACAAACATGGAAAAATACACTATTGACGCTAAGAAAGCGCGGTTTCTTAACTGTCTTGTCATTTGAGCTAAAATATGTCAGAACCCATTGGGAAATGATAGGTTAGTGGTATGATGATTTAGTTAATGATGATATTCACTGTAATTACCCACGTTGTAGTCATCATAGTCATGATAAGGTATGAATGAGGCATAATTTAGTTATAAGATGAAATTTTAAATTCAAAATCTTTCCTAATTAGTCATTCGTGTTTCCCTTGCCTCCATTCGAATGTCTGAGCTCTGAAGTGTCAAGCCAACCTGTAGTTGTTCCATACAAAGGTTTTCTACATCTTGATCAAGTGAGGCTGATATGAACTAATCAAGCGAGGCTATTGTTTCACATATTCAAACCAGGCTGATTCAATTTATCAAGTGAGGCTGTCAGGTTTTCTGTGAAGCATAGTAGAGGAAAAGAAATTCCACATAAGGGGACACTGCTTAAGACATGAGCCTAAAGATATGAAGGCCATAATTGAAGACCCAAAAATGATGGAGGCATTCAGAAGATTAGGTTGTCTTCAGTTTTGTGAAAAGTTGCAGGGTTGCCACACACAGGTTTCTAAATAATTTTCCTTGAACTTCAATGGAACAAATACCAAGGTTGGGATGCTAAGTGTGTCAATTACACTAGATATTATTGCTGCTGTGACAAATATACCAAGAGGGCAAGAAATTTGGTTCAAAAATTTCAAATTTGATATGGAGCCATGCAAAGAGTTTATGAAACCTGAGTATGCAGATATGGACCTCTATAATTATATCCCTAGAAGCTACATCAAAGAAACTTATGCAAAGCTGCTTCTCAACATTCAGAGGTATTTTACATGTGAAGGAAGATGTCATAAGGTTTACACATATCATTTCAAGCTGATTTTGCATTTCACTGGTAAGATTTCACTTGATTTTCCCTTTTATTTTCATAGGAGTCTTGCAAAAATGGCTGATAAAGTACAAGCCAAATATGAAGGTTGTGAAACATATTTGTTTCATCATGGTTTGATGAAGTTATTGATTTTGAATGAGCTTCAGAAGAAAGGCAGGGATTGGTCATCCTTTTTGTTTATAAATAGTTTCGAGTTGGAAACCCTAACTCCTGCTAGAAACCCTAAAACTAAAGGAACTCCATCACCACTAATAGCGGAGTCTAGTCAACCTGTGGTTGAAAAAAAAAGGAATTTGAAAAACTGAAGCCAAGGAAACAAGTTGAAAAAAGGACAGAGTAGACACAAGTAATTGATACTCCAACTCCATCACCTGCAAAATAGAGGTCAAATATTTTCAAAGAGTAAAAAAAGAAACAATATGTCAGTAGGCAGGAAATCAAAAGGGTAACAAGAAGCCAAGCAGTGGCATTAAAGGGAAAAAAAATTGCTACAGATACAAAGTACAACCCAGTAGCGAGGGGAAATTTATATGACATCCTTCATGCAATTTACATAGAAGAGACACTCATTGTTCAAGTTGAGTTGATTGGAGAATATGAGCATAAACAGAAAAAGGTTTTCTGCAAAAAATATTGATTTTGAAGGCGAGGATGTAGCTTTCATCTTTCAAGAAAGGAAGCCTATAAATAGGCATGCTAAGAAACTCAAGGAAGGTAGCAAGGAAGTTCAAGAACCTATTGAGAGAGCTAAAGCCCTTGAAGAAGTTGTTTATTTATCAACATCTGTAGTGAAGCATACAACCAACAGAGAAAATAAGGGAAAATAAGAAATAAAAAAGTTTCAACATCTTGAGGAGAAATTGAGGTTGGAAAACCAAGAAATTGTTGTGATGATAAAGAGGGCTAGAAAGCACATTATTGAGAAAGCAGAGTTCAAAAGAATGAAGGCACTGTGGGAAGGTAAAAATAGTTTTGTTTCTAAAACTCTAAGCAGTGCAGAGCAGTTTTTCACATGGATAGTCCCAGCAATAAAGGAAGCCAAATTTGTCAGAGTAATAAATACTCACTTGAGAGCTAATAACAAGAGACTTAAATATCAAGTGGAGGACTTGAAGAAGTAGTTGAAATTGACTTAGGATGAGTTAAATAACAAAGGTATTAAAATGAAAATCATTAAAAAGTCAAAAGCTAAATTAAGTGAAAATGAAGAAAGGACCTCATGAAAGCTAAAATGACTGTGTTTTCAGTTCATATGGCCTTTTGATATTATGGAATCATTTTATTTTGAGTTTTGATACATTTGAAATGTTCATTTTGGAAAATTTTGAACAAAACTGCTCACTCAACAGTTTCGTAGCGCAGACAGTGTAAAAAGGGAGAAAATCTCTATCAAACTGTTGTAGCAGCTTTTCTTTCCCCTTTTCATCAATTTTTGAGGGGTGAAAACATGGATTAAGGAAAGAAAATGCTGAGGAGGATGTATTTAAAGATAATTAAGTTAGTTTTGGAGGAAAGAGTTCGAGATCTTGAAGAAAGAAGGGTAAAAGAGTATCGCTACAAAAGGCACTACGAAACTGTGTTGTTTTCGTAACGCAGTCTATTACAGTCCATTTGAACAGTTTGGAGATGGTTTTGGACAGCTGGAGCTTAAGGAGGAGGTTTTTCATGTGTTGATTCAATTTCTAACAGCTAAGGAACTCGAAATAATGAATTTCATGGTGGTCAGAATGTTTCAAGAGTGCAATGGACCCTATGCCTAGAAAATAGGGGACTGTTTCCTACTTTGATGGAGGTCAGCATTATGTTCATAAATATTTGAAGCCTATCATACAGATTCGACCATGTGTGAATACACTTGGAAAATGATGTAATTTATTTAGATAAGGTTGTTATGGATAGAGATAAGGGTTTGAATCCTATTTATAATAGGAGTGTTTAGTAGATTAGATGCCTTTTTGTAATAAATACCATGTCATATGGTTATGCAAGGTGTAAAGAGTTAGGAATTTGATGTATCTAGCACAAGATAATATTATCTCATGTTTTAAATGGTCTATAAAGGACCAAGAAGTCTAATTTACAAGGGTTGGACATTTTTAGCAAAAAACTGTGCTTATTGTAATTGACTTGTTTTCAGCTAATACAGAGATTTCTACTTAGACAACTTGAGATTCAGAAGGAGTTCTAGTGTGTTCTTGTTCTAATTGCATATTTTATCATCCTATTGCAGTGGTGTTTGTATATGTTACTCAGAATTAATCTTTGATGCTTTGACTTCCTATATATATAAACTGACTGTGTTTTTTACAGTTTCACATGTGTATCTCTGGACTAAAACTTTGATATGACTCAACTTCCATGTTAAGTAGATTCATTGGTTTACTGAAACTATTTTGATTCCATAAGCCCAATGTGTACTTGCTGACGTGATTTTCAACCTACATTTATCATCTATATTATTATTAACCCACATAGAGTTAACCATCTATATTTTTATCAAAATTCATTAACCCTTTGAGAGAGCCCTCTCAGGCTAAGGAGGCTAGGCCTCAATAAAAATATTGGTTTGAAATAGTTACATGAGATTTATTTGATTAGCATTATATCAAGCCCAATTTTGTGATAACAGATTCAGTAATTCAATGGAACATGCAAAAATTGTTTTAAATTATGTTAAGGAGTATCTCAATATTTGAGCACTTAATGATCAAATTCATAGGTAATTTCAAATAGCAAGTTGAATGATATGACTCAAATATTCATAGTGGTAGTATATTCAAGAGTCAAATTTATATATTAGTTTCCAAAACAAAATGTTTCAAGGGGTATTTAAAAAAAAAATATTGTGGAAGGGGTCTATGTTTGAGTAATACGACTACAAAACAAACTATAAAATTTCATTTTATGTTTTTAACTTAATTCTACTATATATTCATTCTATGTTTTTAACTTAATTCTACTATATCCTTTTCTCATGTATTATGCTAAAAAAAAAAGTCACTTTTTACTCCAATGAATAATTTTGTACATACTATCCTAGAAACCAAGGTTACATAAGTCTAAAGTTGAAGTACAAAAGGACAAGGAAACTATTGCAAGAGTGTTAAGGTCAATTGAAGTAAAATTTAGACACATTATCCAATGGAGAAAGAAAATTATACTATTACTCAAACTTGGAAGAAAAATAGAATAGTGGTGAAGGCTTATAAATATGTAATACTAGAAATTATTGCAATGATGTCACCAATATTGTGTATGGAGAGATTTCATGCACATCTTGCAACTTCACTTGAGATATTTAAGGAAATCATGGTCATGCATGTAGTTGGTATGTAATTTAGGTCTGACACCAATAGAGTCCAAAACCTTATAGTTAGGGGTGTCAATGTATAGTTCGTTGGCTCATTGTATAATTAGAGTATAAAGCTAACTTTGTTTTCACCTTGAGGCCATAATCTTAGTCTTCATTACACACATAGGTCAATCTTCTGGGGAATTTTCATCTCATATAGATAAGTAACATTACCTACAATTTTACCATTTTAAGGCCAAAAATTCATCTAGCACCCTAGGCATCCTTGTGTATAGTGCTCAAAAGTGTGTCATCTTCTCCAATTTAGGGTCATCTCCCCCAACTATATAACCCCTTTAGTTTGATCTTTCGATGTTCCAAGCCTCTTATTCTCTAATAAGGAATTGAATTAGGCCATTTTATAGGATAATTGTAAACAAAACATCTATGTCATTTGGATTATGCTATTGGAGAGCCTCAACTCAAAAATGGATTTATATTTGGAGCATATTTTGGGGTTACAAGAGGGAATCATGGCATCTCTCCCATATAGATATACATACAGCATGCATGCTCATAGGATTCCTCTAAGGAAACTTCAGGTGTGCTCCCACAAAGTCAAGATAGAGACTAATCACCATATACATTAGGTAGGAAATGCTTCACAATGTTGTCACATATAGGATTGAAAGATGGAATGTATCTTATCGTGAAATGCCATATTTAAATTAAGATCGAAGGCCATTTTCACCACCCTTATGGATACTCGAGGAACTCTCTATATTTTCTTCTACTATCATAATGAAATATGATATTGGTTATTCATGGGAGGGGTGTTTAGACACAAATATCAGTACTTCGATGCCCCATCTCAACCGAAAATTCTAAAGAGAAAAACTGTGTTTCCAATTTTCCTTGTCAAATCAAAGCAAGTGACACTCTCTTCTTAGCCGTCACCATATCTAACTCCTTTCCTTGAGTGTTCAACCTACATCTTCGAGACTCAAGGAGATTTGTTGTTTTAGTACATAGATCATGCATCATCACTAGACCAATAGACATTCCATATTAAGATAGGCTCAAAGTTGAGCCCCTCTAAATAGTTGAAATACCTTGCAACATTAATCCAATAGCTAATGATTTATAAGAAGTTTATTTTCCTTGAAATGGATGGTAGAAGAGTGAGGCTTTCTTGCTCTGCCATTTTCCCCAAAACAAATCATATGGCTAAGCCACCAAGTCCCCTCAATCTTTGGCACTCCCCTAAGGATACCATTCACTATTGTATCATGTCGTAAACAACGATAAATAATTACAACAACAAGGGAGTATCTAAGTCCCCTCCCTTAGTGTCGCAACACCAAAAGGGTTTGACACCATCTTTCCCTCTCTCCTCCAATAGTGAGATCTCGAATCTGGATAATTTTATTCCATCATGACATCGACATCATATTTTTTTTTTTTTATACAAGCTTATAGCTCTTGGAAAGATACTTGGTTCACTTTTACATACCCTAGCCTCATTTTTTCAGCAATTTTATTTGAGTGGTTGCATATTGGATGTACTTTTTATTATCTTTGACATATTTTTAAGTTGTCTTGTTGGAAATCAATAAAATTATCTTCTCTTATTAAGTTATCTCTTTGATGCTATTGAATTTGTCACACTACAAAGTTAAAATGGTAAGAAATAGAGTATAGTTCATAAGACTAGCTCCCATATTTGAACCTAGATTCGTCCATCTTCAGTATTTGGGTGGTTGGTGCTGTGACAAGATATCTTAGTAAACCAAGATCAACCTTCATCAATAATAATTTAAAAATATTTAATTTTAATAATATTAATAAATTTGGCTAATAATAATAATAATATTGAGGTTGACTATATTATTATTATTATTTAATGATAATAAAATATAGTCAACCCTATAATAGAATATTTTTTAAGAATATATGGATCACAGAAGTTTACACTCTCAAATATTAGGATTTACCATATTCAATAATAGTCAACATAAGTGAACCATGTTCAATTAAGACAACCACCAAAATCCACCAAGGTTAATTTTGCTTGAACATAACTATGGTTTAAAAATATTTAATAACAATAATAATAATAATAATAATAGTAATAATAGTAATAATAATGATAAAATTGAATATTGTTATTATTAATAATCATGTGATATTAATAATGGTATTAATAATATTCTATTATTGAAAATGATGTACTATATTTTTTAATATACATTCACCCATCAACTAAGAAAACCATATTAATAAATATTATTAATATATGCCAACCAAAATGAGATGAATCACATTGCCTAAAATAAATCTTAATAATTTTGACAAACCTGCTATTTTAACCAAATTTCCTAAAATAATTTTTAATACTTGTGACCAAATTGTTATTTGAGCATTACAATGAAAGGTTACTAGCTTACAACCTTCTATGAAGATGAAATGAGACTCATGTTTTTGAAAACATGCTTATTGTTACCACAGTGGAAAACATGCCCTTTCCCACTCCCTAAGTGTACAACGGAACCACCACTTTGCAATTTGGATGGGCAAGACAACCGACATAGGGTTCATTTGTCTATGCAGATCTGAACCTTGGTATGGGTATGAAACACCCCCAATTTAATAACCTGACTTTTCACAACTATCTAAGACTAGGCTAGTAATGCTACCACCACATCCAATTGATTTATTCCTAGATTTCCAATGTGAATGCATACACTTTTAAAACTTCCTAGATTCATTCATAGTTTCAAGTTTCAACAACACCCATAGTAAGCATGGTCCAAAGTGATCCTCTCCTCTCTAAATAGGACTTGGAATTACTCAATGTAGCAAAAATATGATAAGGATGGGGAATAAATACATCTAAATTGGAATTATTAAACCAAATATTAGAGTTATTTCACGCTACGTAGGGATGGAAATGGCCTAAGTCCGCTCTCCACTCATTCAAGTTCAAAACCACAGATTAAAGAAGTATACATAAATATACCATATGTTTCCAATCAGGCTTAACCACAAAATCGTGATAGAGCACATTATTTCCCGACACACAATGTGGGTAGGGAATCATCCATTCTTTTAGGTTCTTTATCGCAATAAAAGTTGGGTTGGTGAAATTCTAGAGTAGAGCATTTTGTTTAGTGATGTTGATGTACATGCACATAGTTAGCCTTAATTATCTTTAGTTCAACTCTAGTTATTGCATGTGATGTGCACTTGTCTTTAGCTAGTTAACGAGAGTGCTTACATGTTGTGTGTTGGCTTTAGTTAGTTGACTCTAGTGCTTACATGTGGTGCATGTTCACACTAACAAAACATAAATCAAACTTAGCTTTGGTTAGCTTTATTATCCAGAGTTATTGCATGTAAAACTAAGCTTAACTTTATTTCTATATTTATTCTAAAACTAATATTTTTGAATCATATTCAGTCTCAATTTCAATTTTTCTTTTTCAATTCTTGCAATTTTGTGAAATTATTCTTCAACTATATCTATATTTGTGCTTTAATCATTTTACATGGTATCATAGCTACAGGGGCTTGGAGATGGCGCATGAACAATATTTTGCAGGTTTGAAGAGAAAAGAATTGTAAATTGTTCGAAGATCTGATTTGCAGATCAAAATATTGGAGAGTTGTCGCAATTGTTGCTACAACCAGAAAGTGAAATAATGGAATTCCCAACTCCCACTATTCTGACTCCATACAATTATTATGAATGGAAGAAAATTATTTTAATTAATCTTAGGAGCAAAGGCTTGTACCAAATAGTCATGGGAATTGAGGCAGAACCAATTTTAGAGGATGAGAAGTCATATTGTCCTAACAGACCTCACATGGCTTATGGAATATTGTGTTTATCCATGTCTCAAGATATTATTTCTGAGATCAGAAATATTGAATCACCACATGGAGTCTAGACTACATTAAAAGGATTATATGAAAATGAAAATGATCTGGAAGAACACCATTTAGAGGCAAAGAGATCTAGTTATTATAGCACTCATGAAAGTGGTGAAAAATCCAATAATGTGGAGAAATATTCTCAAGAAATTATTGAACAAGAAGAGTCTTTTTATTCTATTGTTAATGAACCTATTGCACATGAGAATTTTATCTTGTCCAATAACGAAAACATCGCACATGAGGAGATATATTCCTTTTCTAGTGATGGAGACACTACTTTCAAAAACATAGAAGAGGACTTTGATTCCTCTACTATTGATGATGTTGATGATGTAGACTTGACGATGTATCAGTTTAATGATGCCCCACATGCACTCTTAGTCACAGAGACATGCATGCCCATACATGCATCTAATTAGGCATTTAAAACACCATGTATGTGCATGTATGCATCCACAAAGGCATCTCTAAAGCCACACATGCACATGCACACATGCCTAGAGACAACCATTACCATGAATGAATGTAGGGTACATGAATCTGATCCTAAAATTCATGACAAAGTTGTAGGGAATCCATATTGGCATGCACCCATGTATAAGGAATTTCAGTCCTTGATCCAGACATGGGATTTAATACCTCTACTTCCAAAAACGAAGCTTATTCCTTTGCATCCATGATGGGATCATCAATATTTAGTATTGTCCGAGTTCCAAGTAGGTTGTTTATACCTTCACGAAGAATTTCACAAAGCAGAAGTTTCAATTCCCACAAGATCATCTCGAGGTGAAGGACATGAATACTTAGCAGTTGTATTTTCTCTATTTTTTTCCATTATATTTGGAGGGGGGATTTTTTATTCCCAGTGGGTTTTCCCTATTTCTTCGTTTCATGCATTTTATATGGGTACCTAAAATGGCCTTGTTGTCAGGACTCATTCATTTTGCATCACACTCACCTAAGTTGTGCTTAAGGCGGGGTGTTGGTGTACATGCACATAGTTAGCCTTAATTAGCTTTAGTTCAAGTCTAGTTATTGAATGTGATGTGAATTTGTCTTTAGCTAGTTAACTCAAGTGCTTACATGTGGTGTGCACTTGGCTTTAGTTAGTTAACTTTAGTTCTTGCATGTGGTGAATGTGCACATTAATAGAACATAAAGCGCACTTAGCTTCAGTTAGCTTTAATTATTCATAGTTATTTCATGTACAACTAAGCTTCACTTTGTTTCTTTATATATTGATTCTCAAACTAATATTGATAAATCAAATTCATTCTAAATTCCAGTTTTTCTTTTTCAATTCTCACAAGATTTTGCAAGTTTTCTTCAGCTAGATCTATATTTGTGCTCTAATAATTTTATAGGGTAAGTCATACTTGCACCAGACCCAATTAGTAATAAACTCAGATCTAGCCTACCTAAATTGGACTGTTTCCATGTGTTAATAAACGTTGGTGGAGCCTAGGTGAGTTTTTACATCGGATGCATTTTTTCATTTTTCCATTTATCTACATGTCTTCTTCAAAATAGGTTCTATATCAATAACTCTTTCATGACAGATCATTCAAGGAATATTGAGGTATCTATCCAATTATTACCTTATTTAACATGTAAGTCTTCACATATTGAGAAAACTTGGAGAATATTTTTTAATATAGGAAAAAAGTCTCCCTTGATTTCATATTACACAAATGTTACATGATTCAAGGAAATTATAAATCACACCGTCCTTTATTTTTGTTCCACAGAAGCTTTTGAGAACCTAGGTTGTCATTGAAGATAAACAACTTGGGAATTTTTGTTGGCCACCACTCCCTTTGCTGGTTGAATATATTTGTAAAAAGTTGTATGGTTATGCTTTACCTCTATTAGAGTCGGCCAACTAGCCACTTCCATTGCATAGATAGATTTTTTTCTAATGGGGAAATCCACTCCCAAAGAAATTTAAATATCTTAATATTTTACTGCAGGCTCACACCATGCATCTACGAACAAAAATGATATGGTGAACCATTAAAAGTAAGTGGGAATGGTTTTGCAAACACGGTTTCTTGGAATAATGGTAAAATATAGAACTTGCTAGGGTCTCACCATGTCTAGTTTCATGAAAGAGGCTTTTCACAATTGGCATAATTGTAAAATATAGAACTTGCTAGGGTCCCACCAAGTCTATTGTCATGAAAGAGACTTTTTTATGGTTGTTTGTGTAAAACTTATAAAAGTTTCTCTTTCCTCCAAACACACATAATCTTTGAGATCTAAATATTTTTTTTCCCAATTTTTTTTCTTTCTTATAAAAACCCACAATATTTGTGACAAAGGCTTTCTTTCCGTTGTTTGTGTTTGTGGGTTCCTTAAAACTTATAAAATTTGTTCTTTTTCCAAAAGCCCATAATGGTTGGGAGAATATTTTTACAATAAATTTCTTGTGGACCCTTTGATCATCTTTTTATATTAACCTAATACTCGGCGTTCCATGAGAACATATGGAATAATCATTTTCCTTACTCCTTAGTATCTTCATAGCCTTCTCTTCTTTGAGCTTGAAATAATTTCCTTCATTATGGTTTTCATCATCTTTTAATATTAACCTACTACTTGTGGTTCCATGAGAACATATGGAATAATCATTTTCCTTACTCCTTAGTATCTTCATAGTCATCTGTTGCTTGAGCTTGAATTTAATGGAAAATAAATAAATTTATATCTCCCTCCAATCATTGTTGTGATAATTTTTATTTTTACTATTCCTATAATTTATCTTAACATTTAACACAACATTTTCATGAACAAGCCTTTATATGCCTGACATATTTTTTCTAGCCTTTCTTCAAAGTTTGCCTATGTAATCTCTCAAAAACAGAAAGGAAACTAATTTCATCATACAAACCTTGTGAGAACAAAAATAAAATGAATCTTATGAGAACAGAAATAAAATGAAGTGTATTGTGAAAAGTACCTTATGAGAACAATGTATAGGCACTTTCCCTTCTTATCATTAGACCATACCTACAAGTTAGATAAGTTCCACAAATTTTCCTTGGCCGTTTCGCTAGGAGTGAAAACATTTGTTTTTTTAACCTACCACAAATCCTTCGACATGTCCTCTGTCGCATCTCTTAGTCCTTGCTCATGCTCGATACACCTATTGGCCACCCTTTGCGCATCGTCCCACTAGATCTGTTTTTGTTGACATGTCAGGTGCCATATCCTCCAACACATATTTTTGATCCATTTATTATGTTCAGGGAGTCCCACATCACCACCACATGAAAAAAATGACGCCAGGTGGCAGTTCAATGACTATTTTAATGGAAGAATAGGTGAAAAATAGTGACATTTCAGAACTTTAAAATTTAAAATGCTAAAGAAAGCCTCATTGATTTGGAGTATCTTTAAGACGAAGTTGGTATTATTATTATTATTATTATTATTATAATTGTTTTAATTTATGATTATTCCTTAACAAACAATGAGGAAAAAATATCCTCTGCCAACACAAAGATTTCAAAAAATGTGCACATAGATATGGAGCAGAAAACTATATTTCATTAAATGATACACTAGACTGTTACAAAAAAAAACAATGTTTCCCTAAAAACTGTTGTTCTAGATTACAAAAAAAACTTGCTTGATTGTGCTGCATCAAAACATAACTTTCTTCTCTCAGCATATAGTCTTCTGCTATTTTTCGCACATACTGCTCCTTGGCATACACAGTCACTCAGCCCCTCTTCTGTTAAGACTACATTACATAACGGTATATGTATATATATATATATATATTTTTTGTAAACATATATGTTTACAAGATATATAAGCCTAAGTTTAAAAACTTAAATAAATCATGTTGCGGAAAATGAAATATTAAACCAAAGTTTTAACCCTTATAAATCATTTCACAAAAACATTTCAATATCATGTGATGGGTTATCACATCGATTAACCCATCATCTGACTGTGCATAAAGGATTTGTGATAAAAATATATTGGCTGCACGTGGATGAGCTAGCAGAGGTCGGCCATCCCTTATCGCGCAGTTTTGGAGAGGTGATGACATATGTACGAAATCGTGCGATACTCATTTGATTGGTTGACGGTGGTATATGTGGTGTGGCAGGGACCGTAGCTTATCACATGTTCTTAAGGAGTGGATGGCGTAGGTCCCTAGATCTTGTGATAAGATCCTATTAGCTGTGGGATAGGTGACGTAGAGTTATTGGGTCCACATAAGTGACATGGACGGTTGGAATTTAAAACAAATGTGTGGAAATTAAAAGGTTGGTGAAGGGTTTATGGCACGTGGGTGTAAGAGTTAAATGGCAGAGCTTTGCGTGTGGTTAAACCAGGGTTTTTACTTCAGAAAAGGGATACAAAATTATAATCAAAAATTGAATTTGCAGGGTTCTTAAACACATAATTGAATACATGGTGGAGTGTCAAACAAAACAAGAAATTTATGTTTTTGTTGTCCTTCGGTTTCCCATCAAGCATTGAATTTTTTCCTCCTTCTGTTTTGGTTGAATTTGGGATTAAATTCCAACACTTCCCCTTAATCACAACTGTTGTTTTCATACATTCCCAAACATTTTATGAGATAATTAAATTTTTCTGTCCCAATGGTTTTGTTAAAATATCAGCAAACTGCTCTTCTGTTCTACAATGCTTCAGAACAATTTCTCCATTGTTCACTAATTCTCTGATGTAGTGATATTTTGCATCAATGTGTTTTTTCCTATTATGAAACATTGAATTCTTGGATAAACTGTATCTTATCTATTATCACAATAAATTGTTGTGCCTTTTACCTGTTCATGACACAAAATTCTCAACATTATTCTCATCCATACTGCTTTACATGCTGCTGATGTAGCTGCCACATACTTTGCCTCTATTGTTGATAAAGCCACAATTGGCTATTTCTTAGAAGCCCATGTGATGGCTCCTAAACCCATATGAAAAACATATCCAGAGGTGCTTTTCCTATCATCTATACTTCCAGCCTAATCACTTTCAGTATATTCAATTAATTCAAAATTTTATGAATAGGTGCATAAAATACCATACCTCTCTGTTCCTTTCACATACCTCAAAATTCTCTTTGCTTCTTGCCAATGTGCCTCCTTTTTCTTTTCCATAAATTTGGAAATTAAACTCACAACATGCATAATATCTGGCCTAGTTGCAGTCAAACATAGAAGGTTGCCAACTACTCTCTTGTAAAAACTTGGATCAAAATCCTTGTTGCTGTCTTCTTTGCTTAACTTCAATCCCATCACTGTAGGAGTAATTGCTGCCTTGCAATCCTACATATTTAATCTTCCAAAAATTTCTTTTACATATTGATTTAGGAGCATCCAGTTCTACAATTTAATTTTAATTTAATAGATATATGGGGTCTTGTATTTCTATCAAATCGGAATGATTTGAGTGATTTTATTAGGATTAATTAAATATTGAGAGGATTTTTGTAAATGTTCTCGAAACAGAATATGAGAGGTTTGAAAATTAATTGTATTTTCTAATTTAGAATTAGTTTCATGAATCTGGGGATTTATGAGAGTCCTTAGGGACTAATTGAGTCAAATTAGGACTTAGAGGATTCTTTGGAATTCGTTGAGGAAATAGAGAATATGAAACCATAATTGGTTTTAGAAACATTTGTATAAATTATAAGCCTCAATGACATAGAATAATGTAGTGAAAAATTTAGGATCAAATAGTTAAGGTTTGAATTGTCACCTAAAACAGTAGGAAGAAAGAGGCCACAAATTAGAAAATTAGGCATGGAAGGAAATTCTATGTAAATATAGGCATAATTTCCAAATGTTGAATGTTCATTTTTCGAAATCTATTTGAGTTTAAATTGAATCGAGTTGAGCTTGTGTAAATTGATTCTTTGAGTGTTCATTGGAGTTGGAGAAATTCAAAATATTGAAATGCATATGGAATCAAGCGGAATGACATCGATTCAAGATCAATCCTCTGTACCTGGGTAATGTATGCGTAAATGGTTAAATATTGAAAGTGATGAAATTCAGGTTGAATTCTTGTTAATTTATTTCTGTGTATATTGTTTCTTTTAAAAATTACGCATTCACATTAAGAGCAAAGATATAATTTTTTTATTTAAACGCGAATAGTCCTTGATAAGAAAAACTGTGATTTCTTTGGGAAAGTTAGAAGCATTGGTTACATAACATCATACTTTGAAATTGGAAAAATTGGAGTAAATTCCATATTCAGGACAGAATATGGTTCGATTGAAACCATGAATTGAAAGAACATAATTCAAATCCTATGAAAGTGACCAGTAATCTAAAATGTTGAACTGTGTATGGCAGACATGAGGTTTCTATAGTAAACCTTAATCCGAAAATTGTGAAGAGTATTTGCTGGAGTAATATTGGAACCTGGAATGTTCGAAACCACGATTTGGTCAAAGGCAGAAATACTAAACAATGGCACAGAGGAAAGAAGTGAAGGTGTTATAACTTTTTCATTGTTTCTCCCGCATAGTTTCTGAAAATGGAATCATAGTCCAATGAAATAAATGATTTTAGAACAACATATTGGAGGAGACAACATCGATTTATGGTAATTGAGGGTTCTTTTATGTGTAATGGGAGTAGCAGAATTGAGTTGTGATGCGAAATTGCAAAAATTAAATCTTCATATCACAAAGGTTAACAAATAAGAATGTTTCAAATTGTTATAGTCCATGAAATGGCAGATTGTGTGATACAGAAATAATCCCGAGGTTGCGATGAAAATTTGCTGAGAAAAAGAGTCGAATTCAATCGAATTTGATAAAGCTGAAATATGTAGAACAGAGAAAATGGTTTCATAAAACCGGCAATGGTATTCGAGTTGGTTGAAATTTGTAAGTTGTATTTATTTGATGAAAAGATGAAGTGGTAAGTATAAAAAGTTTAAGTATTCAGATTAAGAGATCATTACGGGCTTTAAAAAAAAAAGGTTTATTTGTTGAAAGTAATTATAATAGAAAGTCTGGATAAAAATACCAAGGTCCGTAAGTTTATCAGAATTCACAAATTCATGTTTATATTATGAGTACTCCACTTGAGTTTAATGAAAAGGGTTAAGCTTTGGATAATTTGAAACAAAGTCGTTTTTCTTTTAAGAATGAAATAATGCTTCCGCATAAAGAGAGAAAGTTGAGATTGTTAAGGAATATGGATTTCACCATGCTAAAGCATATTAAAAACTTGGAATATGGAGCTAAACAATTATTTGTGGGTAAACACAGCTAAGGCTGCATAATTTTGGTATCAGAGCTGGAAAAGGTCTTTTGAAAGTTAAAGTTTTTTTTAATTAAATCATAATGCATGTGCGATGAAGGAAGAAAGAGGAGATCAGATATTAGATTTGATAAGAAGCAGATACACAGAATTGAAGTGACCAGGAATTCGCAAAAATAAATGAAGATAGTCCAATCAAAGTACAAGTGAATGAAGAGAACAACGTCGTGCAAAGATCTTGAAGGTGAGATAATTTTAATCTCATTTAAAAATTTTGATTGCAAAATTCTGGTTGTAGACAAGATGAAGACAAAGATTTTTATGATGATGGTAGTGAACCTAAATATTCTAGCTAAAGGTTGGATAGGGATAATAGCTAAAGTGTTCTCAAGAGAAGGTGAGTTGAGGATATAAGCCTAGAGAGAGTAGAAGAGAGTGCTCAATAGGTTCCATAGATAGAGAAGCAGTGCTTGCCAAAAGACCAAGTCCAAAGAGGGGATTGGTGAGGTAAGTGGCAGCAGGGAGGACTGGTTCGTGCAGAGGATTAAAGAAAATCATAGTGAGTGAGGTGCTCATGAATAATATGATCATGGAGGATCAGAGAAGAGGTTATAAAGAATGCCACAGAGGTAAGATAAATGATGAAGATAGAGAAAGAGGCATTGTAGTGATGAAAGTACAACTGGAGGTACTAGAGGGATGTCTCAAGAAAAGGAAAACCAAAGAGGAGGATGGATCATTCCACTGAAGGGAAAGAAGGTAATTTGGCACCCATTACAAATGAAGTGGAGGCAGAAGGATATTTCCTTATGGAAGGAAGAAATCAACTCTTTTGAGTCAAGGATAGAATTTGAGGATTTCACATGCAAATCTGCTCAAGGATAAATGCTTGAAGAAGTAGACAAGACTGAAAAGTATTGTGTTTTTAAAAATAATGATTTGTATATGATTGTAGGTACATCGCAGGATGATGAAAAAGCCTTAGAGGTTGTTAAGGGGAAGAATTTGAATCTGAAATCTGTTCAGATTAATGCTAATATAGAAAGATCTCAGAAAGAAAAGGAGACAGAGGGGTATCATGGAAATAAGTATAAGAGTATTGAACCAGAGGAAGAAGAACCATTTAATGATTGGTCAACAACAGGTCAAGGTATGGAAATTCGTGTAAAGTTTCCAAGTTCTACTCTAATTGAAATTGTTGAGTTATATAAAGGTTTAGATCTTCAAAGAAGAGCGTTGGAAAAGCATAGGATCTATACTCAGGGTGACTTGCTGAAAGAGAAAGGCAAAGAAATTTTCATTAATAACAATCAAGAAAAAAAGGTAAAAATGATTCAGCAAATTGAAGGAGTTCATTATGTGAACAAGAGCAAGGAGACAATCACGAAATCGATGATATGGAGGAAAGACTAGCTAGCTGATAGTCTCATGGAGAATTTAAAGCAGCATACTGAGATGTTTCCAAAGGAGGAAGCGGTATTGGGACCTTGTATTTTTAATATTGATAATTCATGTGTGAATTATGCAGGTAAAGAAGGATCGCAAATGAAAAATGTCAGAGAATTTAATGAAAAGGAAGCTATGTTAGCTGAAAACATAGTGAATAATCATCATTATATCATGGTGATTGGTACAATGGAAATAACCCTGAAAACTGGAAAGGAAGACAATGAATATTTTCTGAGTCTTGGAAGAGACTTAGAACTGCAAGAAGAAGATTTGGTGACTGGATCATTAAATGAGACCATTGGATCTTGTAATTTTGATGTTGATAATTTGAATATTTTTATAGGTGTTTTAGAAGGAAATCCATCTCTTGGATTTGTCTTGAATGAAGATGAATTTATTGCCAGAATCAATCAAGGAGGTGAAGGAAAATCACTGAAGATTGTCAAAGAAGAAGAATAAGGTTATGCTGAAACTGAATTGCAGCATATTGATGATGTGAAACAAGTTTAAAGGGAATGAATGAAATGCTTGCTGGAAACAACTATGCCAGAGAAATGAATTACATGTGCTGAAGTGGAAATGTTCGAAGTTGTGGAAGAGGCAGGAGCAGATACTAGTTTTCCAAAATTGATTATTCTTACTAGTATACAAGGAACAGTGAATGATTATGTTGTTGTGGTTAAATAATCATAATTATTTGCTGGTGGTAAGCAGAAGAGGGATGTTGTAGAGGGGGATATCTTAAGAGATATTCAGGAAGTCTGGGAGGCAACAACATCTATAGAAATTTCGAGAGCAACATTGTTTAGAGAAATATCTACAATGATATTTGCAGTAGAAATTGGAAGCAGCAACAAATGGTAGAGTGGTTACCAGATAGATTTTAACCTGGACATAGAAATTGCATGTATAAAAAGGTTTATGATGAAGGTGTATCAGAAGAAGACAATAGCAAGAAAGCAAAGAAACAACAACAAGGACAAGACAAGAATAGACTGTGGAAGCATAGCTAGCGGGAAGATGCAGAATAAAATATGGAAGCCTAGAAAAGTGCACCTGAAGAATAATGCAGCTATTGACAGCAACAATACAGAGTATGGGATCTAGGAGGAAAATGTTGGAAGCACATGATCAGGAGATCATGATAAATTTCTAATTTGGGAGTGTGATGCAAGAACATCCAACTCAACAATTTAATTTTAATTTAATAAATATAGGGGGTCTTGTATTTCTATCAAATTGGATTTATTTGAGCGATTTTATTAGGACTAATTAAATTTTGAGAGGATTTTTGTAAATTTTCTCGAAAGATAATATGAGAGGTTTGAAAATTAATTGTATTTTCGAATTTCGAATTAGTTTCATGAATCTGGGGATTTATGAGAGTCCTTAGGGATTAATTGATTCAAACTAGGACTTAGAGGATGCTTAGAAATTTCTTGAGGAAATAGAGAATCTGAAACCAGAATTGGTTTCAGAAACATTTTTATAAATTATAAGCCTCCAAGGCATAGAAGCATGTAGAGAAAAATTTAGGATCAAATAGTTAAGGTTTAGATTGTAGCCTACGGCAGTAGGAAGAAAGAGGCCACAAATTAGAAAATTAGGCCGGGAAGGAAATTCTGTGTAAATATAGGCATAATTTTCAAATGTCGAATGTTCATTTTTTGAAATCTTTCTGAGTTTAAATTGAATCTAGTTGAGCTTGGGTAAATTGATTCTCTAAGTGTTCATTTGAGTTGGAGAAATTGGAAATGCTAAAATGAGTATGGAATCAAGGGGAATGACAACCAATCGAAATAAATCCTCTGTACCTGAGTAATGTATGCGTAAATGGTTAAATATTGAAAGTGATGAAATTCAGGTCAAATTCTTGTTAATTGATTTCTTTGTATATGGTTTCTTTTAAAAATTACACATTCATAGTAAGAGCAAAGATATAATTTTTTTATTTAAAGGCTAATAGTTGTTGATAAGAAAAATTGTGATTTCCTTGGGAAAGTTAGAAGCATTTATTATAGAACATCATACTTTGAAATTGGAAAAATTGGACTAAATTCCATATTCAAGACAGAATATGGTTCGGTTGAAACCATGAATTGAAAGAACATAATTCAAATTCTTTGAAAGTGACCAATGATTTAAAATGTTGAACTGTGTATGGTGGACATGAGGTTTCTGTAGTAAAACTTAATCCTGAAATTGCGAAGAGTATTTGGTGGAGTAATACTGGAATCTTAGCATGTTTGAAACCATGATTCGATTAAAGGAAAAAATCCTAAACAATGGCACACAGGAAAGAAGTGACGGCGTTATAACTTCTTCATTATTTCTCTGTCATAGTTTATGAAAATGGAATCATAGTCCAATAAAATCAATGATTGTAGAACAACATATTGGAGGAGATAACCTCTATTTATGTTAACTGAGGGTTCTTCTATGCGTATTGGGAGTAGAAGAATTGAGTTGTGATGCAAAATTGCAAAATTGCAATCTGCATATCACAAAGGTTAATAGTAAGGAATGCTTCAAATTTTTACAGTCCATGAAATGGTGGATTGTGTGATACAATAATAATCCTGAGGTTGTGATGAAAAGTTGCTGAGAAAAAGAGTCGAATTAAATTGAATTCAATAGAGCTGAACGAGGCCTAATTAACTTCGTCGGGTTTGACCATTCCACCTCCACTATACAAACCTCAACATTAATCATTAGGCCACAGATGTTTCTTGTTTATATATGGCAGAATACTTTTATTTATTGTGTTGAGGTGGCACATATGGAAAGGGTGGTCGGGCTAAGGCCTAGCCTTTGCCCACCCTAGTGCCATGAGACCATGGCCGGGGGGCCGAGGGTAGGCCCTAGCTCATCCCTGTGGGGGTTACCATATACACCAGTCGCCACCATGAGATCAATGTTAACCATGGCATAACCCACCATACCCACTAGTTAAATCGTCTACCCAACCATAACCACTACTCGTGACTATGCCACAGGACTGCCAACTGTTACCCACAGCAAGACCGTTAGCTTCACAAACTCATAACCGCCCATGAGTCCATCCCAATGGTGACCATTAAGCTGAGACCTCCAACAAAGAGGTCCAACTCTTGGCCTTATGAAGGCCAATGTGATTAGGAGTGCAGATTTCGTGCCTTATTCACCGAAATAATAGTCCTGAAAAATTCTCCCATCGAGCGGGTTTTGTGCAAGGTTTGGAGGGAAGTTTAGGCGTTCAGTGTGCTCATGCTATGTTTGGGCCGAATTGTGGGGAGTTTAGCAACAAAATTTGGGAAAAGAAAGAAATAGGCATAAATTTCTTACTTTTTTGTCTATTTGCGAGAAAAAAGTTGCTAAACAGGCATTTTGATAGCTCTGAAGCTGACGGGGCAGATTTTGAAGCCATTTGAGCACTGTAACTCATGGTAACCACCATTTTATGATCATAATGAAAGAGGGTCAAGCATTTCATATTGGACTAGGAGACGTAGCCCAAGAGGGGTGAACTCCTTCATCACTTGCTTATTTGTGGTTACTGTTATGGATTTATTTCTTTGATATTTCTTGATTGTATAAGTTAAATTCACGTTTAGCTATGTTAAGAATATAAATTAAACACCTTAAAATATCAATCAATTTACTTACAATTTATACCATCCTCAAGCACATCCACATTCAGATAATCCCCCAACGGGGAGGGTTATGTAATATCCCTCGTTAAAAATCTATGTAAAAGAAAATATAATGTAACGATGGTCATGGGATTCATATTCCAAGTTGAATAGTTGGAAAAAACATCCTAGAGGGTGTTCGTTTGGTTTTTTATGGCTAAAGGAAATTGGCAAAGGTAGTGACAAAGGCTTTGGAAAGGCAAAGTGGCATTTTATTTATGAAATAATGGAAATTGAAGAAAATGAAAGTGAAAGGTCACAGGTTGCATGTGAGGAGGAAACTAAAGGAAAATAATGGAATATGAATAAAATAGAGGCCTCATCAATAAAAAGGATTCTAAGGATGAGTTGCCAAGATTTTTCCAGTTCAGACTTTTGTCAGTTCAGTTTTGGAGCTCTTATTATATTCTCTCTCTCTCTCTCTCTCTCTCTCTCTCTCAAACTCTAGGATACTTAGATTTTCTTGGTTCACTCTTGGAGGAGTGTGTCATACTTAGAATTTCGAAGAAAGAAGGAAAGGAAGAGTAGGAAAGTGCAAGAGGACATCAGGATCAACAACTACACTTGGTTTTTCTTGCAGATACCGAGTGCATGTATGATTTCCTTGCTTGTTTTGGCTTGCATGACACATTTATGCAGTTTCTTGGTTATGATATTGCATTGAATGGAGGATTGTGTGGATTGATAGTGTATTTTCCTAGATTTTCCATTTCCTTGACAGCCATGTTGTTGTGGATTCTACTTTTCTTTTTCATGTTGGTTCTCATGTACCTTTGGTTGTGGGTTGAGTTACTATTTCCTGGAAGCCTTGGTTTGAAAAATGGTTTGGAAGCCCTTGGTGGGTTGAGTTACTAGTCCTAGAAGCCCTGGTTGGAACAAACACTATGGATCCTTGGACAACTTAGGTAGAGACCGATATGGAGATGGCTAGTGATTTCTGACCGTGAGGTGGAATCACTGGTTGAGGGTTGAGTTGGGTGGCCTATGGAAACCCTAATTTGGTTTTTCTTGATGTGTTTCATGAAATACGACATTCATGCTTGGAATATCCACGAGGGTGACTAGTTCAAAGAGAGATTTGGGTCAGCCTAGTCTATGGTCGGGTGGTACGTGGAAGTCCCATACCCAGTTGCATTTTTCATATCATAATAAGAACTCTATTCCTCTTGTATCTGATTAGTAAAGGTACTTGTGTTTAAGTGGTTTATATGGATGTTATACCCCTGTTATTTATGTTGTCAATATGCTAGTTATGAGCGTGTTTAATGGAAGTGATGATGTATGGTTCTCATCTTGTTTTCAATTGTAAGTGAATGAACAATTAATATATGTCATAATGGATAATAATGTAACTAATATGATAAGGCATCAATGATTCTTAGTGATTCTTAGATATGTATGAGACCACTATGCTCATATATGTTGTTATGACCTGTAGATTACATCTTTGTGATATTTTTGACAAAATTCCTGCCATGGCTTGTAGGGGTCCAGTCAAGTCATTGTTCAAGAATTTGAATTAGTATCATTCTTTCAATGTTACCTTTGATTTCTCAAATTTTCATGAAGTTCTGGGTAATGGCCTGAGTCATGTCGTTGAAAACATGGCACATAATCCATAGTTGTAGGCTCAGAAATAGCTGAAAAAGTCTCAGTCGCATGCATGCCCCTATTGTGGGAGCGACTGGAGGATCCTATTCACTTGCATGCCCATGTCATGGGAGTGATTGGAGGATCCTAGTCACTCGCATGCCAATGTCATGGGAGTGACTAAGGCTATAAGTTAGTAAAATGTCAAGTTACCTTAGTGGTTGGTCACCTAGGATGTCTAGTTGGATCCTGGAAGTTATGTAGGATCTACGGATGATAATTTTGGTTTTTTTCCATCAGTTCCACTTCCTTACGATGATCTAGGAGGTTGATTCACATCATAGTAGCCTATCATCGCTTGTTTACCCCAGTGGACTGGTTAGCTTGGGTAAATGTGAGAGGAGGGTGTTATATAAGATTACATTTAAATTTAAAAAATATTTGCCACACTATGAGTCTTTTTTATCATTTATCTCACTAAAATTATGGTGATAGAAACAAACTTTTAAATAATTTCGAAAAACAACTAAAATTTTAAAATTTGAGAAAATATTTTTTATTTCAATTAATGTTAATAATTATCATTAACAATTTTATTTTTAAAATATTTAGTTGTGGAATAGATTTTGATATCTAAATTTTGGGTCAAGTCATTACACTAGCGAAGCTATGGATACCTAAAATATGTATTGGACTAGCTAGGGTACTAAGTTCTTTTACTTTTTGAGTTATAGACTGATGTCAAATGCAAGAATGAGAATCATGACTTGTTGCTGTTAATGGCACAAAAGGTTCTATGGCCATAGGAAAAATACTCAAATTTTAAATTGAAAGGAATTTTTATAATGTATTCCAGCTAATGCAACAAGTTGCTAGATTTTATTATCTATCATTATGTGCGTTGCAAAACTCCCTTTTGAATTACGATTTTTGTTTTATTTTATTTTTCATACGAAATTAAAAAATAAAATAAAAAATTACAAATATTAATTTTAATGGACACATCTATAATATTGCAAATAATATTTTGGAATTATATGTCAAAAAATATAAACTACAATTATTTTTATTTTATTGTTTTTTTCTTACTAAATAAAAAATTACAAATATTAATTTTAATAAACACATCTATAACATTACAAATAATGTTTTAGAATTACACGTCAAAAAAATATAAACTACGATTATTAATATGATTATGCTAGTTTTTCGAAAACTTATTAGACACTTGCCTCAAAGAATGACCAAATCAAATAAGTGTTTACACTGGGGAAAAGCTTCCTCTGCACGAACTAATTTGAGTTGGTAGGGTTAATAAGAAAAATCCATACTTGTGATAAAATGATGTTAGTGAATCGTCTTACTTTTTTTATGTATTAAATTTAAATAAGGGCAAATATCTTTCTCGGAACATTGAGTCAGTTTGACCAAACTTCATTAAATTCTTTTAAGTTTGAAGAAGCCCAGCTTTCTGTTTGGAAACACATAATTAAACGAGGTCCGCACAAATTTCGTTATTCTTCAAATGCTCCAATATTATGCTTATTTTTTACTTTAAATACTATATTAATATAAAATTTATCAAAAATGGAAAATTATATATTAACGAAAATTTAAAACAATATATATATATATATATATATATATATATATATATATATATATATATATATATAACTTTTTGATTTTTAAAAGAAATATATTCTTTAAATTTAAAATATTTTCTTTCAGTTTAAGAAATAAAATTGGTATACTTCGATATAATTTTAACTCTCAATGTATGGAGTGATTTTGTTGAATTGGAATATAATCTAGATATTAATGGTTTTAAAATAATTTACATCGTATTTAGGAATACAAATGAATTTATAAAATTTTAATGTATTTTTTATTATTAAAAAATAAAAAAATTAATTTAATAAAAACACAAGACAAAAACTTATAAAAAAAGGTTAGTAATTTTTTTGCGATTAAAATGTTTTTATTTTTTAAATAAAGCCAAAAAAAATAGAAAGGAATGATTAATGCATGTTTTAACATCGCTCATGTAACGAAAGACTCTCGCTACAAAAGTTCCTGTCTATTCCTCATAGAGAATACCGCGTAAGGTTGTTTTATTGGGTGGACTTTTGTGTAACCACATCGCCCCCTTTATTCTCTTTTTGTTTAGGAAATGGCTCATCTTAAGGTAAATCACGGCAAGAATAGAAGCAAAACTGTTTCCCGTCATAAGCAAGAATATCTTACGGTTAATCGAATCATACCTTCAATGTGAGGAGATTTTGTAGACCGGGTAGTTTTAGCATATATTACGTTGTTTCACTCTTTATTTTATTATCATTCTACTTTCTTATTATCTGTTTTACATATTATTGTAGTTTCTGCCATTGATTTATTTATTGGATTTATTGTGTTGTGGTTTATTAGGTTGGTAAGTATGTTTATAAAATAAATATTTTAAAATTTTAATTTAATAGGTGGATAGTAGAGTTTTAATTTTTATTGAATATGCCAAAATATTCATAATACTATTCACAAATCAAGACTTAAGATTTATCTTTGAGTTACTTATATTTTTAATTAATTTAATTTAAATTATTTAATTAAAGAAAATGTTATCCCAACACTTGTCATATTGGACATGTGGTATTCAAGAATCATGATATTATCCTATAATATTATAATAGAAGTAATTACAAATTAAAAGTTTATTTGGTAAATGGGGTACATCTCCATGATTAAGAACATTGTTACATGCTTTTTAAAATGTACATATACTTAACTTATATATTAACCTTTTTCTATATTAATAATTTACACGGTAACAATCGTGAGAGTGATGATATATTTCTCAAACAAAGATAAATTATTTATGCATGGGGATTAAATACAATCACAAACAATAAAGAAGAATTTCTAGAGTTGTGGAAAGTATTGGACATCGCTAAAAAAACATGGTATTAGAAAGCTCAAAATACTAGGAAATTCCATGTTACTTATTAAAATGATTTAAAATTCCCAATAGTCAACTGATCCATCCCCCCACTGTGGTGAAAGAAATAATTATGAGTTAGAAAAATTCATGTCTTATGACAATTCATGTTTTAAGACAATTAAATGGCTAGGTTGGTGGTAGGGAAAATTGGGGAGCGAAGTTGGGGGTTGGAGCTCTCAAATTAAATGTAGTTGACACGAGTTACGTCCCATAACTTCAAGCTTGGCTCATCGAGCCATCAATGATGTCGATAATAGGAATCCCCGATTTAGGTTACTAAATCCTTGCATGCAAGATAAATGGGAAATGTCGTTTAATAGGAGCCCATTTGGTGGATTTAACTATGTACATGGTTCCTCGGGGAGATCATCTGTACTACCAAAGAGAAATGTGGTCAGGGTGATGGACAGATGGATGGTATATAACTTTGGATTGGTGGTTCTCCAACGGTTTGTATTAATGGAGCAGAGTTGTATGCAAGTTTTCCCTTGCACTTCCACAGATCTTCTGCAAGGAATGTTAATGGTTAACTCGAAAAGGATGAGATCGCACTTGACATGTATATTAGTGAAGATATGGATTTAATGGCAAGAATGGAGAGTAATGGAGGGACCCTAGAAGAGGTAGGCCTATTTAAGTTGGCTATGTCAAATCCTTGGGCAATTGTTTTAACTTTTCTCTAGGTGTTGCTTTCGCATTTCTATATTGTTGAATCATTTGGTGATGGTTCTGGAAGGTGATCAGTCTTTGGAGACTGAGATGGAGCATTGGAAAAAAGATGGTGGAGTTTTTATTTAAGTTTCTTATGGGATGCATCAAATAGAGTAGTTTGAGAGTGACAAAGATGCCAAGGTAGCCCTGTGAAAGGGCAGGTCTGAAATTTTGGAGGTAAAGGTGGATACAAGAATTATCTTGATGGAATCAGATTTGTTGTCTAGGGGCTCAAAACTTGTGAGGGGAATATTATGTTCATAGCTTCGTGAATTTTTGTCTATCAAGGCGCCACACGATCTCTCTACTAGAGGCACAACTAGCCCAGGGACAAGCATAGGCAATAAGGTGACTGACATAGATAAGGAGGAAGTCGGGTCTTCCATGCCAACTTAATAAACCATCATTATATGTACTACAAATTTTGTTTTGTTGTTGGGAAAATTTTGTAAGACATATGGGAAATATCAATGTAGAATTATAGTCAAAAAGGTTGGTCGAAGCAAAAAAACTCTACTCTAATTATATTGGAATAAGCATTGAAGCTCATTGAATCATGTTAGAATGTGAAAGAATCATGTTTTGTTAAATCTGATATAAACAGTTCTGGCTATACAATCCAGACTTTCTAATAAAAAAAAAATTATTTCATAAAAAAAATTGATATTATTAATTTAAAATAAAATTATAATTTAATCAATTTTTACGATTTTATTTATTTATTTGAGAAATATGAAATATAACACATATTATAGGTAGATATTTGGATGTTTATCTTAATTTCTTATCTAATATTTAGTAGCTAGGACTACCTAAAATTACATACCTTTACAACTAACAAAACCGTGTTAATAAGCGTGGTTGACAAATGTCGATATACGTATATCAATCACATGCACAATCAAATTAGTTAATGTGGTTGAAGAATGCCTATAAACATACCTAATATCAATATTGATATTGTAAAAATATAATAATATTGTTATTATAATTTATTATATGTTAAATACTAATATTATTTTATTTCAAACATAATTAATAATAATAATAGTTAAAAAAAAATTAATTAATTAATATTATTATTTAATTATTAACACATAATAATAATAATTATCAATTATTATTAATATTAAATTTAATTAATTAATATAAAAATTAATTCATTTTAATAAATAATTAAAATAATAAATTTATTATTATCATATTTTATAAAGACATAAATATGGTTTATTTTTTATAATTCCTATTGGTTATTGTTAACAATAAAATATTGCTAATAAATTATTAGTAAAAATTATTATTAAATATTACTTTAATAAATAATTAATCTTATTGATTAATAATAAATAGTTTTTCTTATAATAATTTATAAATAAATCATTATTATTATTTAATTATTTGATATTAATAATTATTAATTATTATTAATATTGAATTTAATGAATTAATGAATTGTTTTGAATTAATTAAATGATTATCATTAAATAACTAATAATAATAATAATAATAATATTAATATTAATATTAGATCTAAGACTTTTGTGATTTATAAAGTAGATAAATGTCTTTTGGATTAATCACATCCTTAAAATTTGCTAGACATTTCAAATCAACTAATGTGGTTAATCTTCATGACAAAGTAAAAAAGGCAATGAATATCATTCAATAAATAGTGTGGATGCATCATTTCCCGGAATTAGCATTGAAAACTAGTCATTTAAAAATTAGCCATTTAAAACTAGCCATTATTGAATTAGTCAATTAGTTATAATATTAAAAAAGAATAGTTGTTAAGAAATTTCTATTAAAAAGGTTACAAAATTGTGACAGCTTCATTAAGAGTTAACTAGCATTAACTAGTTAAAGACAATTTGTTTATTTTTATTTCTTGACAAGAAAGACTTTATGGTTATTGTTTAAGAAACAAATTACTATTTTATTTTTGGTATTAAATTAATAGGAGGAAGTAATGAATGAAAAGAAAATCTTCTAAGCTGTTGGTAAAAGTTTCTAAGAATAGGAGGTGGTTGGGAACAGTTTCAAAAACAGTTACCTGCCCTCTAGGGATAAAGTGAAATCCTAGGAGAGGGGTAGGGGTTCTGTGAATTTTGGTAAGGAGGGTGAAGCATTTTCTAGAGTTGGTGGAGGACCAGTTGAATATAGCTTCTGCAACCCTTGTGAACCAGATTATCTGTTTGTGACTGAATTGGCCATCCAGAGGTCACAACAGAGGAATTATCCACTGTTACCCGTGGCACTGTCTAGAATTCTGGATTTAGGGGGAAAGAGGAGGACGTCATAGCCTCCCTTGATGGTTGGGAGGACCACAGTTTAAGATATTATTGTTCCATTTTAGATAAGTATTCATAAAATGAAATATTAGGAACTACAGGCTTTCTTTCTTTTAAGGAAATGAAGAAAATAGACTGTTCATGGCTTTTACTGTATATAATTTGCTATTGAGAAGTTCTGAATGTTATAGCTCGGCTAAGGATTTGGCATGCACTCTTAGTATAGATGAAGTTTTTCAGATATCTTAGTAAAATAGTACTCTGTGTAGAGGAAAGAAAGATTGTATTACTAGATTATTTTTTTTACTCACAATAATACTCTGTGTAGAGAAAAAAAAAGAGACAGTTTGTATTGCTGGATTTACTTTCTCTCATTAAAAGACCTATGATAAGACTTTGCAGGGGTTCTATTTTTTTTTAAGAATCTGCGAATAGAATATCAATGGTTTATATTGGAAAAACAAGAATAAAAATTTAACGCAGACATGAACATACTGTTTGAGTGAATACTGAAAATGCTCAGTGAGGAAGAAGTAATAATGAAATGGGAGACATCAAAGAAAACAACTGTGCATGCAGTAGTATACATTGGATTTTTTTATTTTTTTTTATTGTTATGGAAGTAATACCAGGGTTAAGGAGGCATAGAACTTGAAGAGCAGGGTCTGGGTGGAAACCCTAACTTGCTCTTGATTCGTTTTTCTTTTAAATCTATACACAACCTCTTCAAATGGCGGACTGGTACTATAAGGCATAAGAGAACTTCAATTAAATAGCAAGAATGGTAGTGTGCACGACAAAGTAACACTCCGTCTCAAGACAAGAATTCAGAGAAATTCTTACAAGTAAATGTATTAAACCCTCAACGTAAAAACACAGAGAGAAAATAAATCTCAGGTTACATGTTAACTAGATAACTAAATTGGTATGAAAGGAGAAATATGAGCATCTGAGTACCATGTGAAAAATACAGCATATTTGAGATAGAAAATCTGAGCGAAAGCTCTTAAATACAGTAGAAGAAAGAACACGTAGCCTTTATGCAATAAAAAAAATAATACACTAACAATAGAGGCCGAAAACGAGTTCATATATTATTTTCTCTGCTCCGGCGAGATGAGCACATAGAAGAGAACAAAATTGTAACTAACTCTTTAAAATATGCATAGAAAGCTGTGGAATATTTTTCCTTTTCAGTTAATAATACCGTAAGGGGGTATAATTCCCTCGATTAAACAGAGGGTAAATGGTAACCAGGCCAAAGTGCTACAATTAAAAATGACTAACAGACATACGAGGCCTCGGCCACATTAATAGAACCAGAAGTAGAAAAACGGTTCCAAAATCTCCACAATCCATAACAGTTTTATAGTTTAAATAGAGTCGAATCTCAGAGACATATTATAACAAGAGAAATCTAGCCTCTGCGAAATTATAAACCCTAGGTCAAGTAAACTAGACCCTAGAATTTTTGTAAGGCAAGCCATTGGAGTTACGGCTGCCATTACTCATTCAGCGTAGGGTACCTGTGAATGGAGAAGTCACATTAGCCGCAGTAGGAGAAATAAACTGTGAAGAGTGGAGGAAAGGGTATGGCGAAAAATCATGAAACTGAAAGTAAAAAAACCCTGTTAGAAACTTAATGAACTCATAGGTCAGATAAAAGACTGGTGAAAGGGTACTTCTTGTAAGAATGGACATTTCTGTGCTAGAAAGGGAATGCTTGAGATATCTTACCTGTCGAGAGTTCCAATCTCGCGAAGCCTGGCCATTTCAAAAAATTGATAAGGGTTAAAAGAAAAATATATTCATTCAAAGCCTGAACCGAGAATTACAACTTAACATATGAAAACCCTGAACAGAACGGAAGCTGTAGGGCAGGTTACCCTACCCGTCGATTTTGCATCAAGGAAATTGTTGAAAGGCTAGCTTCCTCAAGTAGATGAGAGGGTTTTTCTCCTTTGTGAGCCGTAGAACTTGTGAGAAAAATCGCGACACAGGGTAAACAAAAGAAAAAAAAAATGAATTGAAATCCATATCTTAACATTGCAAGTAAGCCGAGAAAATCTGGAATAACATGTCGAGGGATGCTCACCTTAAAACCAAAGAAAACATGCCAACTAAACCACTGAGGAGTCGAACCCTGCTAGCGTGCCTTGGGAGAGCGATAATCGTTGAGAAACGTGTCGACTGGCAGAAGACTCCAGGTTATTTTTCCCTCGCAATTTCCATGGAAATCGAGGCATGAGTTACAACTTTCCTAGAGTTAAAGGCCATGTACAACAATGCTGGAAAGAATGACACCTACGCCTCGGCGAGAGGGTTTAACACACCATGTGGCAAGACCAAACCCCGAAACAGATCGTTTCGTGAAGTCAAAATATGACATAGAATTGCAATGATTAATGAATATCAGAGCTCAAGGTAAACAACTCAAGTGTCATTTAAACATTCATGCGTAGGTACCACCAAAAATAATGTGCACAATTATTCGCATGCAGATCACACATATTTTATGTAGGACATCAACCGAAGATAAACTATAGTGAACTTCAAGATATTGCAATGTTAATTATGCCATCTCAGAATGTTTGATCTGGTGATTATTTATATGGAAATTAGTTTTGTGTTTCTCCGAGTTGTGGTAAATATAAGTGTAGATTAATTTTTTTTTTTGATATGAGTAATTAATTGTGGATGGACGTGACAAAAATAATAATATAATTTTTTTTAATAAATATTTTAATAAAATGATTAAAATTTTTATTATATAATATAATAAAATTTTCAATCATTTTATTAAAATATTTATTAAAAAAAATACCTTGTTATACATTAATTCATTTAATAAAGCTTTCTTAAGAGCTAAAATTTTTAGGATTTGGTTGATGTTTTGAACCAGCTAATGTGATTCATCCTCCAGATGAGGTGAAAAAGTGCATGTATCTTATTGAATAAATATTTTGAATGCATCATTGCCCGAAATTAGTCTTTAAAAATTAGTCGTTTAAAAAACTAGCTATTAATAATTTAGTTAATTCATTATATAAATATAATAAGAAATAATTAAATTTTTAATTATTTATTAATAAATATTGTTTTTATTATTCAGTTAATATAATACATATGAAACTATATAATATAATTATAATATAATACAAAGGAAATTATATAATATAATTATAAGATAGTAGAAAGGGGAATATATAAAATAAATACAAGGGGAAGATCAAAGAAAAGATTAAGAAATAAAAAGGGTTAGATGAAAATAATCACAGACAGGGGAAAAGAAGAAAAAAGAGAAATAAAACCTTAAAAACAAGTAAAGAAAGGTATAGAAAAATATTTCTCTTCTTTCTTCTTTTCCCTTGTCTATGATTAATTTCCTTTAACACTTTTTATTTCCTAATTCTTTTCTTTATTCTTCCCATTGTCTTTATATTATTTTCTCCTTTGTATTATCTTATAATTATATTATATAATTTCCTACGTATTATATAAATTGAATAATAAAAATAATATTTATTAATAAATAGTAAAAATTTTAATGAATTGTGTTAATAAAATTTATTAAAATTTTATACCCCATTTAATAATAAAAATGAAATAATTTATTATTATATTTAATTAAAAATGTATAAAATACATTTTCTTTTATATATAACTAATTAACTATTTCATTAATTGCCAGTTTAATGACCTTTTTTTAAACGACTACTTTTTAGAGAATATTTTTGGGCGATGATGCATCCACACTATTTATTTAATAAGATCCATGGCCTTTCTCACCTTGTCCTGATGATGAATCACATTAGTTGGTTCGAAAGATCGACCAAATCCTAATGATGTGATTAATTCGAGAGACATTTATTTACTTTATGGATCAAAAATTCTTAGCTCTAATAGATAAGTTTTTTTAATATTACAACTAATTAACTAATTCAATAATAGCTAATTTTTGAACTGCTAGTTTTGAACGACCAGTTCCGGGAAATCATGCATTCATACTATTTATTCAATAAAATTGATTGGCTTTTTCAAATTGTGCTAAGGATTAACCACATTAGTTAGTTCAAAATGTAGACTAAATCCTAGTAATGTGATTAGTCCGAATAGTAATAATAATTAATCAATAATTATTATTATTTAATTGTAATAATTAATTAAAATAATTCATTAATTTGAATAATTAATTAACAATAAATAATTTGTTATTATATTTTATAAAAATATAAAAATATGGATTTTTTTTAATTCCTATCTTTTAGGGTTAACATTAATAACATTAAATATGGTTAACATTAATAAAAATATATAAACCATATTTATTAATAATATTTTATTATAAATAATTATTATGAGTTAGTTATTAATAACTATTAATCATTATAAAATAATAATAATATTAAATCATGGTTGATGTTCATATTGAGACAATTTGTGTCACAATGCGACGTTATACCATGGTTGTCCATGGTTGACCATGGTTGACCATGATTGATTTTCATACTAAGACAATCGTTTTCATAATGTGACATTGTACCATGGTTGACCATGATTAAACATAGATGACCATGGTTGTCTTTCATATTGAGACAACCTTTGTCACAATGTTATGTTGGACCATTGTTGACCATGGTTGATAATGATTGAACATAGTTGATTTTCATATTGAGACAATATTTGTAACAATGTGATGTTGGACCATGGTTGAGATGGTTGACCATGATTATAAACCCAAAGAATCGATATTATAAATCTGGGGGATTAATACTAAAAACTAAAGGGATTATAAACCCAAGAAAATAATATTAAACCTAATGTATTAATATTATAAACCTAAGATAAAAAATATAAAGCCTAAAATAAACATGGATGACCATGGTTGATTTTCATACTGACACAATATTTATCACAATGGGACATTGGACTCTAGTTGACCATGGTCGATTTTCATATTGATACAATCCTTATTACAATGCAACATTGGACCATGGTTGATTCTCATACTGAGACAATATTTGTCACAATACAAGGTTGGATCATGTTTCACAATGGTTGACCATGCATGGCCATGGTTTTCACAATGTGACATTAGACCAAGAGACAACCTTTGTCACAATGTGAAGATGGTTATTAACTTTGGTTGATCATGGTTGATTTTCATATTGAAAAAATATTTGTCACAATGCGTCATTGGACCATGATTGACCATGATTGACCATAGTTAATTTTTATATTAAGACAATCTTTGTCACAATGTGATGTTGGAGCATTTTTTACCATGGTTAACCATGATTGACCATAATTTACCATGGTCAACCATGTCTAGCCAATGTTGACCCTAATTGACCATGGTTGGCCATGATTTATTTTAATATTTAGAAAATCCTACAAAAACTCTAAGATAAATATTATAAGCAACCATTCTCACAATGTGACGTTGGACGATGGTTTACCATGGTTGGTTTTCATATTGAGACAATGTGTGTCATAATGTGACGTTAGACTATGGTTGACCATGGATGACCATGGTTGTCACAATGTGATGTTGGACCAAGAGAAAATATTTTCCAGAATGTGAAATTTAACCATGGTTGACCATGGTTGAGTTTCATATTGAGACAATTTTTGTTAGAATGCAACATTGGACTATGGTTGACTTTGATTTACTTTCATATTAAAAAAAATCCTATGATAAACCCTAACATAAATATTATAAAACAAGGAATATAAACCTTAGGATAAATATTATAAACCTTATGAATAACATTAAACCCTAATATTATGAACCCTTAGGTTAATAAACCTAAGAGACTAATATTATAAACATAAGGGTTTAATTCTAAAACCCCAAGGTATTATAAAAAAAATAGAATAATATTAAATCGAAGAGATTAGTATTATAAAGTCAATATATATAAACCCTAAGATAAATAAACTGAAGAGAATAATAAACCTAAGGAATGAATATTAACAGTTCAAGATATTATAAACCCAAGGGATAAATATTGTAAACCAAAGGAATCTAAACCCTAAGACAAATATTATAAACCCTAAATCAACATGGTTTCCCATGGTGAGCACGGATTATTATCATATTGACAAAATACTCGCCACAATGTGATGTTGGACTGTGGTTAACCATGATTGATTTTCATATTAAGACAATATTTCTAACAATGCTACGTCGAACAATGGTTGACCATGGTTGATCACGATTCATTTCCATATTGTGACAATATTTTTCACAATGTGACATTGGACCATAGTTGGCCATGGTCGACCATGAGTATAAACTCAAGGGATTTATACTAAACCTTATGATTGATATTATAAACCTTGTAAATAATATTATACCCTTGAAATATCATCCCTTAGATTAATCTGAAAGGAAATCAAGGTGGACCCTGGCCTAGCATGGTCCAACATCGCATTGTGACAAATATTGTCTCAATATGAAAATCATCCATGGTTAACCATAATCATTTTAGAATTTTTAATATTCATCTTAGAGTTTATATACCTTGGATTTAAAATATTAATCTCTTGGATTTAATATTATTCCCTTGAATTCATAATATAAATCTCCTAGATTTATTAATATAAAATTCATATTCCTAGCATATAATATTTTTCATAGAGTTTATAATATTAATCATTCAGTTTAATTAATTGACATTAACCAATATAATTTAAAAAAAATAGCATTTATATTTTTTAATAAATAATAATAATTTATTAATTAATGTTAACCATATTTATTAATATATCGATAAGTTAATATTAAATTAAAAATAATAATAATAATAATAATTATTAATTAATACAAATAATAAAGAAAATAATAGTTACATTTCATATAACAAATTATTATTCATTAATCATGATATTATATTTAAATAATAATAATTATTGTTTGTAGAATTAGGATTATTTAATATAAATTAATAATTATTATTATTAACGTTAATTTTAATATTAATATTAATATTAACGTTAATACTAATATTAATATTCATATTAGATATATACCATTAGCGCTTATCATTTTTCAACTACATTTATTGATATAATATATTCTATTATTATTAAAGATATTAATTAATTATTATTAATAATAATCAAAATATTGATAATTAAAAAGTAGTTATAATAATTATGTTAAAATCATTATAATAATAATTAAAAATATTTAAATAATGATATCAGTAAAAATATTTGATATATTTAATATAAAATAATAATTTTTTATAAGTTAAATTATGAAGATAAATTCAACTAAATTATTATAGAAAATAAAGTAAGAAAAGAAAAAATAAAAATTAAAAAATAAAATAAAGCAATAAATATGATCCATAAAAATTTAGTAAATATGATTGATATAATCCTAAATATATAATCTATTATTAAATGTCTTGTGTTAATTTCTAATAATCTATATACTTTCAAGTCCAACCGGTACAGATCATATCTTTCCAAGGGATGGATCATACAGATAATCTCCTTGATGAACCAGACACATGATTTACTTTTTTTGGTGTTAAGAGCGACCTCTTTGAAGATCAACATTCCTTCTGATTTCATGATATTAGATAGCCTGGCAAATTTTTGTAGTGCCTAATCAGCCAGCTGTTGCTCTTGCTCTGGTTCCATTTTGCATACAAGTCAGTGAGGTTTACTAATAAAACTATTTTTTGAGTTGGTATGGACTGATTCCATTGCTTTAAAGCAAATTGAGTTGAGAGACTACGCCAACCAACACCAGATGAATCGATAAATCAAAGGAAACATTGATGAGGAGAGGAGCAGGCTACGCCAACGGACACCAGAGCGACTATGCCAACCGACACCATGCTCCCGCAACGATTTTATATTCAGGGTGATGAATATCCCATGTTTTCCATTAAATTCCAAGACAACGAACACTTGGAAGGTTGGAGTTCAAATATTTTAATACCACCGTTTCAATTTTAATTCTAACCTTTGGCACTCCTTTTCATAATGTTCTGTACTCTTTTTATCCAAGCAGCTATTCCATCTCTAAGAATAAGCATGTTTTTAGCATATTCCAAAGACATTCAATCTCGGCCATTCTCTTAAATAAAATATAAAATATCTTTTAAAGAAAAAATAAAAAATCATGAAATGTATTTCCACCCTAACTTGAAATATATACTCCTATTGGCTAAATTGACTGTAACAATGAGTTAATTTTGGATAATCCCTGGCGTATGTTGTATATTTGAATATTTCGTCCATCAAGTTGGATCCCCGCCTTAAAACATTTTGTCAATTCCCAGCTGTGTGCAATGTGGCCACAGGTTATTCCCACGGCAAGTGTTTTAGCATTGGTTGCATTGAATACCAACCTCAAAATATTTTCCCAATTGTCAGCTTTGGCAAAGAGGCCACCGGGTATTTCTCACGGCTACAAATCGAATAGTGAAAAAAATATCAATAGAAAATCATCATTTTCATTCTTCACGGCCAAACTATGAGAGAGTTGCATTCATAAGTAAATAACGGTTAAGCTCCATCCACTCTTCGATCTGCACATCATTACTGACCTAACCGTTAAGGATTATCGTAAATTCAAATTCCCATATATTTCCCGCGATTACATCAAGTAACCGTTACAAATCATAGGAGATAATTTAAATTCTAGCACATCAACCGCGATGGAATCCGGGTTACTGACCGTTACAATCTAAAAGAGATAGATAACTTTAAATAAAATAGTTTTATTTTGTTGTTTTTATTAAACTGCAATTTGGGTGAGTCTGTTTTTTGGGTTGTGTTTATTATGAATTTAAAAAGGTAAGGAGCGTTATTTACTTAGCTAAATGCATTGATCTTTCTCCCGTTTGAATCATTCTTACACGCGTTTTTGAATAATAATTTTAATAATGAAAACCTAATCTTTTATATTTAAAGATATTTGTTTTATTAAATAATAAATTAAGTGTTGAAATATTGTCGCATATATTTTTACAATGATTTTAATAATAAAAGCTCGAAAAATGCTTGTATTTAAAGGGTTTTAATTTATTAAAAAATAAATGAAATGCTAAAACAATTTTACGTGGATATATTTATTATAATATTAAATTTGATAAGATTTAATGATAAAAATAAATAAGTTTATCTCTGAGTTGGTTGGTGATTGAATATTTTGTTAAAATATTAGTTTGTAAAGGTTATTGGTTGCAATCTCATGGGACATCCTATTACAAGTAACTGTGGTTTACTTTGTTTGTTTTGCTTGCTTTCCTCACTATTATATTAAGCTAAGCTAGCAGGGTTTTGGGACTTAATTGTGGCTGATGAGTTATATCTCATATAATAATAATAATTTAAAAATTTGTTAGTTATTTTGATTATTATTTAATTAAATTATAATAAATTTATAAAATATTTAAAATAATAAATTTGTCACAAGTTTTAATAAATATTGATTATTAATAATAATTTATGAATTGGTTTTAATGGTTAAGAATATTTATATTTTTATGAGAGATTATAAGTTTAAATTTAGAGAGGGTAGTTTATGTATATCTCTATCTATAAGTTTTCTAAGCCATAGTAAATTGTTAACTCTTTTGAATAATATGGGGAAGCCTAAGATCAGACTTACTAACTACAACTATAACACCAAGAGTATATCCAAAATCTCATAATTTATGACTTAGAAATTAAATGAATGAATTAAAAAGAATAGCTTGTCTTTCCAATAAAAAGATTTCAGATATCAATTTTTTGGATATTTAATTATTATAAATTAAGATGCACATTTTTAAAATTTTCTCATTCCGATAAATTTATAACTAATTATTTATTTAAAACATAAAATGAAAATAAAATAAAAATTAAAGCATATTTTAAAAAAAAAATCATTCAAATAAATTTATAACTCATTATTTATTTGAAACTTCAAATGAAGAAAACTAATAAATCAAAAATTGCTATGTGAAATCCAAGACCCCCTATGAAATAGAATGTCAAAACAAAAGTCCCCATCCTTCAAAAAAAAACATGACGAAACTTTGAAACCGATGATTAATGCAATGCACATTTTTAGATTGTTGTAAGCAAGGTCACCTTACAAAATGCCGAGCTGTATTCTTCCGTTGACTCGTGTAAATCTACGGGTAAGCAGTTTTCTCCTATGCCCTTTATTCTCTTTCCATTTAGCAGATGGATCATCTCAAGAATGGCCATGGCAGGATCAGAAGAAAATCACCCCCGTGTTTTGCTCGTAGCACAAACTTGTTTCCATTGTGCGCATGGATATCATTTGGCTAAGAATATCATACCTTGAACAAGAAGAAATATACTAAACTGGATAGTCCTAGCTCTAACATCTATTAGTTGATTCATTCTATACATATCTCATTAATTATCACTTTTTACACTTCCTATTCTAGCACAATCCATTGGTTTAACATTTATACACTAGCACACCAATGTGGTTGATATACGCAGATAAGCGTATATGAAATATATTTACAACCACATTCACCAATGTGATTGATATACACCGATAGACCTATATCCACTATCCACCACATATATTTTACCAAAATAATCATTATATATTTATCAATATAATTACCAATATATTTTCTATATTTTATTAGAATATTCTAATAATATTAACTATATGCATACTATATATTAAACTAATATATATATATATATATAATTTGATAATAAAGTATTATTAAATTTTTTCAATAGATTAATAGTTATAATTCAAACTCTATTAAAATTCAAATATAAGTTAATAATAGTATTTTATTACTATTTATAATAAGTATATATATATATATATATATATATATATCTTACCAATATCTCAAGGGATTATTAATATTATAACCCAAAAGAACTAATAAAATCGAGAAATTGGTGAACCCAAGGGGAAAATATGAAAAACTTAAGAAATCAAGAAGTCCAAGGGATCCATATTAAAAATATAAGAGATTAATAAAGGCTAAGAATTTATATTTTAAATACAAATGAATGATAAAATCACATGATCAATAAGGATAAGAGATCAATATTAAAAACATAATATATTAATAAACTTTAAGAATAAAGATTTCAAAATTTAAAAAAAAATGAGAAATTAATAAAGCCTAATAATAATTGATATTTTAAATTCAAGATATAAATGAACCGAAGGGATTAGTAATATTATAAACCATTTAAAGAAGTAATAAACCCAATGGTTTAATATTATAAACCAAAGGAATTAGTGAACCCAAGGGATAAATATTAATAATATTCACCAATAAATTAATAAACCCTAAGAATTAATATTTAAACTCAAGATATTAATAAACCCAAGGAGTTATTAATATTATAAACCAAAAGAACTAATAAAACCAAGGGTTTAATATTAGAAACCAACGGAATTGGTGAACCCAAGGGATAAATATTAAATACCTAAGGGATAAATAAGACCAAGGGATCAATATTAAGAACACAAGAGATTAATAAACCCCAAGAATTAATATTTTAAACACAAAAATCTAAAATTAATAAAAGCTAAGAATCACTATTTTTAACTCAAGAGATTTTAAAACCAAATGGATTATTAATATTATAAACCAAAATAACTAATAAACCCAAGGGTTTTATATTTCAAACCCAAGGAATTGGTGAACCCAAGGGATAAATATTAAAAACCCAAGGGATCAATAAGTGGAAGGGATAAATATTAAAAACGAAAGAGATTAACAAAGCCTACAAATTAATATCTTAAATATAAAGGATTGATAAAATCACATGATTATTAATATTATAAACTCAAGGGAATAATATTAAAGCTAATAGATTAATATTATAAACCTCAAGTATATAAAAAAACTTTAGATAAATACTGTAAACCATAAAATAAACATGGTTGAGCATGCTTGATTTAAACATTCAGAAAAATTTTGTCACAATGCGACGTTGGACGAATAATGATGATGGTTGGCAATGGTTGATTTTCTTCTTGAGACAATATTTGTCACAATGTGACATTCGACCATGAAAGACCTTTATCAAATACGAATAACGACGATTAACAATTTTCTCCCATGGTTGGTTTTCATATTCACACAATTTTTTTCATAATATGACATTGGACCATGCATTAATCTTAAAGCATATGACTAATTAACACTTAATATTACCAACCCAAATATTTAGAAAACTCAAAGATTATTAAACCCTAAGAATTAATATTTTAAACTCAAAATCATAAGAAGTTAATAAACCCTAATAATTAATAATTTAAACTCAAGAGGTTAATAAACCAAAGGGATTATAAATATTATAAACCAAAAAAACAAATAAATCCAAGTGTTTAATATTATAAACTAAAGGAATTGGAGAACTCAAGGGATAAGTATTAAAAACTTAAGGGATCAATAAGTCCAATGGTTTAATATTAAAAACACAAGAGATTAGTAAACTCTAAGAATTAATATTTTAAACACAAAAAACTAAAAAATTAATATACAATAATCTAATCAATATCTTAAACTCAAGAGATTAATAAAACCAAGGAATTATTAATATTATAAACCAAAAGAACTAATAAACCAAAGGGTTTAATATTATAAACTTATAAACTAAAGGAGTTGGTGAACCCAAGGGATAAATATTAAAATCTTAAGGGATTGATAAGGCCTAGGATTTAATATTAAAAACAAAAGAGATTAATAAACCTTGAGAATTAATATTTTAAACATAAAATCCTAAGAAATTAATATACCATAATCTAATCAATATTTTAAACTCAAGAGATAAATAAACCCATGGGATTATTAATATTATATACCAAAAAAATTAATCAACAAAAGGGTTTAATATTATAAGCTTAAGAAATTGGTGAACCCAAGAGATAAATATTAATATTATAAACCAAGAGATTTATAAACCTTAACAACTAATATTATAAACTCAACAGATTAATAAAACATAAGAATTAATACTTTAAACTCTTGATGTTAATAAACCCAAGGAGCTATTAATATTATACACCAAAAGAACTAATAAAACTAAGGGTTTAATATTACAAACCAAAGGAATTGGTGAACCCAAGGGATAAATATTAAACACCTAAGGGATAAATAAGGCCAAGGTATCAATATTAACAACAAAAGAGATTAATAAAACCAAAGAATTAATATTTTAAACACAAAAACCTAAAAAAATAATAAACTCTAAGGATTAAAATTTTTAACTCAAGAGATTTTAAAAATGAATGGATTATTAATATTATAAACCAAAATAACTAATAAACCCAAGGGTTTTATATTTCAAACCCAAGTAATCAATGAACCTAAGGGATAAATATTAAAAACCTAAGGTATCAATAAGTCGAAGGGATCAATATTTGTAATATTCCTAATTAGCGACAACTAATTGGAATATTCGATTTTGTATAGTTTTGTCATCCACAGTTTGTAAATAAATAAAAAGTGAGTAAAGAGGGTCTAACTCACTTAAGTAGAATAAGACATCCGCCTAGTATCACAAGGTTGTGACTCAAGGGAAGTCAAAGGGGCCAAACACCACGTAGAGGAGGGGGGCCTACGTACACTCTAGAAGCTTCTGCGCATATAAGGATGAGTATGTGGAGGAGAGAGAGGCTATGTTGGGTTTTGGAGGGAAACAAATGCTATAAAATATGGAGGAGCCTCCTCATTTGGATCATTATTGAGTTGATGATTTTGGAGTGAGACTTTTGTCTTCTTGAGCACGCTGGCTATTTAGCCTGTGTGCAGCACTGTTTAGTCCATTGAATGTCTCCGGTCGGAGATCTCGCCCTTAGCCCTGGGGGACGTCGAGTGCCTGCTCGGGTAAGGTTAATTTTCCAGTATTGTGAGTTGTTTCATTGTTTGGGTTTGTTGCGGAGCCAGAGCTTATAGAGACTGTGCAGTCACTGGGAGAGAGGATGCAATCCATTGTGGAGGAGCTTCGGTTTGGGATTTCTGTAGGTGATTTCACCGGGATTTTGAGCAGAGGGTTAGCCTTTGCCCATCAGAGGTTTTTGGCAGAGTTTGTGGTAGTATTTCACTTGTTTCTATCCAGCCACTATGTTATACCTTGGAGGCCAGTGTAATTCACTAGGGAGGTAGTTTTTGGTGATTTCAGGGGTTGGCCATTCTTGGAATGGTTTTTGGATCTTGTCTGGGTTGTTGAGGAGAGGAGATTTGTCGATTTTCAGCTCATTCCGGCAAGGGGATTAGGCCCTAATATTCAGCCAATTCTAGCAGTAGCAGCTACACGCCATTTTTCCAGCAGCTGGGACGTAGTTCATAGAGTAGCCACTTCTTGTCTATTCTGAGAGTGTTTTCTTACTTGCTTTGGGAATGATCACATCTTGTACTTCATTACATTTCTCAGATTAATAAAATGGCTCAACATTTTCTCTCTATGTTTTCTGGTTGAGTTGTCGTAGTTGCCGTATTCTTTTTCTATTTCTATTATTATTTTTGAGCGTTCTAGTTCTATACCACTTGGTGCATTTATCTCTCACTCTTAGACAGAGTCTGGAAAGGTCCAGGTAGCCTCCGGATCTCGTCCTCTTTTCAGAGGTGAAATATCCGGTAAATGCCCTACCAGTCTATCTCTAGTTGGAGTTTGTCGTGTTTTAGAGATATCCCCGAAACGTGATATTACAGTGGTATCAGAGCATAGTTCTAGCTCAGCCTATGGTCTATGAAATCAAGAAAGAGACTCTACAAAGGCAGGAAGTATAGAGACCATGAGCGTAGGTTGGAGGCCACCTACGAAGAAGAAGACTGTGCCTACGTAGAGAACGCAGATCAGGAGAGAGAGCCTGTGACGGACACAGATCAGGTGGAGCTTGTAGTAGATTTAAGAAAGAAAGAACCAATGGTAGATGACACAGAGGCCAAACAGTTTGGAGAGGCACTCCTCAAGTCTGTGCAGGATTTAGCTAGACAGATTGAGGTGATGGGACAGAGGTTCACAGCTATGGAGGCTAGGTAACGTGAGACTCTAGGGGTTTTCTAGGTCAGAGAGGGATCAGGTACATCCCATCATTTGCTGGAGTAGGGTGCTGCTCAGCGTGATACTCCTCAGTCGACGGCTTCATGTGCACCTACTCGCTCTACCATGGCCACTTTCTTGGGAGAATATACAGGGTTAGGAACCCGACAGGAGGCAGAGCCTGGACACTTAGATGAGTATTTTGCAGAGTATTAGTCCTATGAGCAGGAGTTCAGGGATGCTCTCACATTCAGATATTTTGTGCAGCTCAAGTAGGACAGTAGACCTAACGACCATCATAGAGGACACCGGAATTACCATGATGGAGATTCCCACCGTGCCTCTAGTAGATTTCATTTACCTACATTTGATGGATCATCAAACAGTTCGACAAAGTCTTGGGTGGAGAAGCTGGACATCTATTTCCAGCTTAAGCAGATGTCGGAGACAAAGGCCATCAAGGTGGCGACATTACATTTGGATGGTGAGGCCCAAGACTGGTGGTTTCATGGGATGGAAACACTCGAGCATTCCATACTGACGACATATGCCGAGTTTACCAGGAGATTGATAGAGCATTTTGACCGGAGGGATCCAGAACATCATTTTGTTGAGTTGACGAAGCTCAAACAAATAGGGAACCTAGAGACATACATTGCAGATTTGTTGAGGGTTTCGGTGATGGTGCCAGATCTATCCATGACATGGATGATATATATGTTTGTGGAGGGATTAGAAGAGACACTTCGAGGTCTAGTGAGATCCACTAGACCAGTTACACTCCAAGATGATATTAGTAGGACTAGGGATTTGCAGGATGCATTTCCTAGGATGCGGACACCTTACCCCCATAGATAGGGTTTCCATCCCAAGGGGAAGGATTTGAGGGTTCCTCCTCCCAAGGGGAATCCAAGACAGGCATAGGTAGATGATGAGGCCAGGATGGAGCTGAGGAATAAGTGGTTGTGCTTCACTTGTCAGTAGCTGTGGGCACCAGGGCATAGGTGCGCTACTGGCAAGGCACACTTCATTGAGGTCTTCTCCGATGGTAGAGGGGAAGAGGATGAGGAGGAGGATGAGGAGGCAGGAGATAGTCAGATGGCCCAGGATCAGTTGCCGCCTCCGCCTCCAAGGACAGGAGGTGTAGCTTTTTCACCCACAGGACGGGTCCTTGCATCTTTGCAAGGAGTTCCTAAGTATTTGACATTACGCATACGTGGGACAGTACGTGGCCAATGAGTATCAGTATTGGTTGACAGTGGGTCAACCCAGAACTTCATTGATGCACAGATGATCAAGCGGAAGGGTATACTGACTGAGAGTTTTGACGGGTTTTGAGTCTTGGTCCTATGAGCCCAGACGATGCAGTGGGCCCAGTATGTTCTAGAGTTAGGAGTGACGATGGGTACTTACACCATGACTGATCACTTTTTCATGGTCAACATACCAGATACCAATGTGGTACTGGGTTTTCAGTGGCTGATTACTTTGGGGAAGGTTACCACGGATTGGGAGGCCTTATAGATGGAGTGGGATGACAAGAAGACCTGGAAGCATGAGAAGATCCACGGAATGCATACTTACCCACCTCAGACAGTGTCGGCACAACGGATGGAGGCATAATTTCATAAGGGAGACATAGAGTGGGCAGTTGAGTTGTGGGCATCAGAGACAAAGACCACCGATCGAGTAGTTCATCCAGAGATACAGGCCATCCTTGACAGGCACGAGGTAGTGTTTTCGGATATACCACCAGGTCGGCCACTGGATAGAGGGTTTGAGCATACCATCGATCTTGAGAAGGGTATCCAGGAAGTTATCACTACACCCTATAGGCATCCCAAAGCCTATCGGGATGAGATCGAGCGGGCCATCTAGGATTTGTTGGCTCTTGGACACATCAGAATGAGCACGAGTCCGTTTGCTTCTTCTGTAGTGCTGGTGAAGAAGAAGGAACACACCTTGAGGATGTGTATTGACTACAGGGCCCTGGACAAGGAGACTCTAAAGAACAGGTACCCTATACCCAGGATTGATGAGCTGATGGATGAGCTGAGAGGAGCTAAGTTCTTCTCAAAGATTGATTTGAGATCAGGGTACCATCAAATTCACGTGAGGGAACGAGACATTCCCAAGACCGCCTTCAGGTGTCATTATGGGCACTTTGAGTTTTTGGCTGTGCCTTTTGGGCTGACCAATGCACCAGCCACCTTTCAGTCTTGCATGAACCATATCTTCCATAGTCATCTGAGGAAGTTTGTATTGGTTTTCTTTGATAAAATACTCATATATAGCAGGACTTGGGAGGAGCATCTCCATCATAGAGAGGCAGTACTACGCATCTTGGAAGAGCAATAGTTCTATGCTAAACTCTCTAAGTGTGAGTTTGGGATGAAAGAGATGTTGTATTTGGGTCACATCATAGGAGTGGACTGAGTGAGGGTCCATGAGGAGAATATTAGAGCCATCATAGATTGGCCGAAGCTAAAGAATGTGACAGAACTTTGAGGGTTCATTGGGATATGTACCTATTACAGGAAGTTTGTCAGAAGTTCTCATATCTTGCTGCACCCGTTACAGATTTGACGAAGAAAGGGGCATTCAGTTGGACAGATACAGCGCAGTGAGCCTTTGATAGGCTCAAGGAGGTAATGAGTAGCTTCCCAGTGCTTGCATTGTCGGATTTTACACAGCCATTTGTCTTGGAGTGTGATGCGTCGAGAGAGGGGATCGACATAGTATTGATGCAGGGGGACACCCTATAGCTTTTGAGAGCCGGAAGCTCCTTCCACATGAGAGGTTGTATTCCATATACGACAAGGAGATGTTGGCCATCATGCATGCCTTGGCCAAATTCCAGCAGTATCTAGTAGGGAACAGATTCATGGTGAGAACTGACCACAACAGCCTCAGGTTCTTTTTGGAGCAGAAATAGCTACAGGAGAGGCAGCAGAAGTGGATCAGTAAGATCCAAACATATGAATTTGACATTGAATATGTGAAAGGTAAGAATAACGTGGTAGCATATGCCCTTTCACGTAGACCAACCATGTTATCTCTTATGAGCTTGGATACAGATTGGAGGGCTCGACTTTTAGTTGAGTACTCCAAAGACAGGTTTGCATGTGAGGTGCTAGATGGTTGGGTAGAAGATGATAGATACAGGGTGCTCGACGAGATCATATATTATAGGGACAGGATCTTCTTGACTGAGGGATCTCAGCTTAAGAAGAGGATACTCAAGGCATCACATGATTCTCCATTGGAAGGCCATAAGGGGTTTACCATAACCTACAGGGCCATTAGGGAGAGGTTCTCATGGAAGGGACTTAAGGAGGACATAATCCAACACATCACGGAGTGCAATGTTTGTCAGAGGAACAAGGGGGAGATGAGCCATCCCGCAGGGTTGTTGCAGCCTCTTCCCATTCCAAAGGGGAAATGGGAGAGCATATCGATGGATTTCATCACAGGGTTTCCCCTGGTGCAGGGCAAGGATTGTATCTTTGTCGTCGTTGATCGACTGACAAAGTATGCCCACTTTTTCGCCATATCCGCGCATTACACAATAGAAAAGGTGGCCTAGCTATTCTTTCGAGAGGTTTTCAGGTTGCATGGTCTTCCTAAGACCATCATCAGTGACAGGGACAACAGCTTCATTGGCAGATTTTGGTAGGAGCTTTTTCGACTAGTGGGGACGGAGTTGACACCGAGTACTAGCTACCACCCACAGACAGATGGAAAAACGGAGATAGTTAACAAGTGGCTAGAGGGCTACTTGCGTAACTATGTCATTGGGCCACAGTGAGCATGGTTGAGATGGTTGCATTTGGGGGAGTATTGCTACAACTCGACACATCACATGTCTATTGGTATGTCACCATTTTATGCTTTGTATGGGTACCATCCTTTATCATTTGCTGATGTGATTTTTGGTGCGAGTAAGGCTCCTAGAGCTAATATTTGGATCCAAGAGAGTTAGGACATCCTTCGAGCTCTCAAGGACAATATGGCTATAGCACAGAACCAACAGAAGTTGTATGCTAACAAAGGTCGAGTGGAGCGACAGTTTGAAGTAGGGGACTTGGTCTACCTATGCTTACATCCATATTGATAGTCATCGCTGAAGCAGAAGGGAGCTGAGAAGCTCAAGCCTCGTTTCTACAGGCCATATAGGGTGATACGCAGGATTGGACAGGTTGCATATGAGTTGGAGCTGCCCCAAGGCAGCAAGATCCACAACATTTTCCATGTATCATGCCTGAATAAGGCGCTGGGACAACAGGTGACAGTGACAAAGGAGCTACCATCTACAGATGATGAGGGGCACTTGGTGTTGTAGCCAAATTCCATTATTGATACCAGGGAGAGGCGGTTATGGAGCAGGATGGTCCGGGAAATCTTGGTGAGGTGGAAGAATTTGCCAGATGAGGATGCCAGTTGAGAGGATGAGAAGATTTTGCAGCATCCATCACTTTAGTTGCTTGAGGACAAGCAACATTTTCTGGGGGGGACTATAATATTCCTAATTAGCGAGAGCTAATTGAAATATTCGATTTTGTATAGTTTTTCTATCCATGGTTTGTAAATAAATAAAAAGTGAGTAAAGAGGGTCTAACTCACTTAAGTAGAATAAGACATCCACCTAGTAGCACAATGTTGTGACTTAAGGGGAGTCAAGGGGGCCAAACACCACGTAGAGGAGGGGGGCCTATGTACACTCTAGAAGCTTATGCGCAGATAAGGATGAGTATGTGGAGGAGAGAGAGGATACATTGGGTTTTGGAGGGAAGCTAATGATATAAAAGATGGAGGAGCCTCCTCATTTGGATCATTCTTGAGTTGATGATTTTGGAGTGAGAATTTTGTCTTCTTGAGCACGTTGGTTGTTTAGCCTGTCTGCAACACTGTTTAGTGCATTGAGTGTCTCCGGTCATAGATCTGGCCCTTAGCCCCGGGGGACTTCAAGTGCCTGCTCGGGTAAGGTTTATTTTCCAGTATTTTGTGAGTCATTTCATTGTTTGGGTTTGTTGCGGAGCTGGCGCTTATTTAGACTGCACAGTCACTGGGAGAGAGGACACAATCTATTGTGGAGGAGCTTTGGTTTGGGGTTTCTGTAGGTGATTTCACCGGGATTTTGAGCAGAAGGTTAGCCTTTTCCCGTCGGAGGTTTTTGGCAGAGTTTGTGGCAGTATTTCAACTGTTTCTATCCAGCCACTACATTGTACCTTGGAGGCCAGCATAATTCACTGGGGAGGCAGTTTCCGGTGATTTCTAGGGTTGGCCATTGTTGGAATGGTTTCTGGATCTTGTCTAGGTTGTTGAGGAGAGGAGATTTACCGATTTTCAGCTCATTCTGGCAAGGGGATCAACCCCTAATCTTCAGCACATTCCAGCAGTAGCAGCTACACAAAATTTATCCAGCAGCTGGGATGCAGTTCATAGAGTAGCCATTTCTTGTCTTTTCTGAGAGTGTTTTCTTACTTGCTTTGGGAAATATCACCTCTTGTAATTCATTACATTTCTCAGATCAATAAAATGGCTCAATATTTTCTCTCTATTTTTTCTAGTTGAGTTGCCGTAGTTTCCATTGTTGCCGTATTTGTCGTATTCTTTTTCTATTTCTATTATTGTTTTTGGGCATTCTAATTCTATACCACTTGGTGCGTTTATCTCTCACTCTTAGACAAATTCTAGAAAGGGCCAGGTAGCCTCTAGATCTCGTCCTCTTTTCAGAGGCGAAATATCTGCTGAATTCCCTCCCAGTCTATCTCTGGTTGGAGTTTACCATGTTTTAGAGATATCCCCGAAATGGGATATTACAGTGGTATCAGAGCATAGTTTTGGCTCAGCCCGTGTTCTATGACGTTAGGAAAGAGACCGTACAGAGGCAAGAAGTATAGAGACCGTGAGCTTAGGTTGGAGGCCACCTACGAAGAAGAAGACTGTGCCTAGGTAGAGAACGTAGATCAGGAGAGAGAGCCTGTGATGGACACAGATCAGGTGGAGCTTGTAGTATATTTAAGAGAGAAATAACCAATGGCAGATGACACAGAGGCCAAATAGTTTGGAGAGGCACTCCTCAAGTCTGTGCAGGATTCAGCTAGACAGATTGATGGGATAGAGGTTCACAGCTGTGAAGGCTAGGTAGCGTGAGACTCCAGGGATTTTCCAGGTTAGAGAGGGATCAGGTACATCCCATCATTTGCTGGAGCAGGGTGCTTCTCAGCGTGATACTCCTCAGTCGACGGCTTCATGTGCACCTACCCGCTCTACCATGCCCACTTTCTTGGGAGTAGATATAGGGGCAAGAGCCTAGCAGGAGGTAGAGCCTAGACACTTAGATGAGTATTTTGCAGAGTATCAATCCTACGGGCAAGAGTTCAGGGATGCTCTCACATTCAGAGATTTTGTGCAGCTCCAGCAGGATAGTAGACCCCATGACCATCATAGAGGGCACTGGCATTACCATGATGGAGATTCCCACTATCCCTCTAGTATATTTCATTTTCCTACGTTTGATGGATCATCAAACAGTTCGGCAAAGTCTTGGGTGGAGAAGATGGCAATCTGTTTCCAGCTTAACCAGATGTCGGAGATAGAGGCCATCAAGGTGGCGACATTACATTTGGATGGTGAGGCCCAGGACTAGTGGTTCCATGGGATGGCGACACTCAGGCATTCCACAGTGATGACATATGTCGAGTTTACCAGGAGATTGACAGAGCGTTTTGACCAGAGGGATTCAGAATAGCACTTTTTTGAGCTGACGAAGCTCAAACTGACAGGGAGCCCAGAGACATACATTGCAGATTTCTTGAGGGTTTCAGTGATGGTGCCATATATATCCATGACATAGATGATATATGTGTTTGTGGAGGGATTGGCAGAGCCACTTCGAGGTCTATTTAGATCCACTAGACCGGCTACACTCTAGGATGCTATCAATAGGACCAGGGATTTGCAGGATGCATTGCCTAGGACACGGACACCTTACACCCAGAGACAGGGTTTCCAGCCCAAGGGGAAGGATGTGAGGGTTCCTCCTCCCAAGGGGACTCTAGGACGGGCATAGATAGATGATGAGGCCAAGTGGGAGTTGAGGAAGAAACAGTTGTGCTTCACTTTTCAAGAGTCGTGGGCACCAGGGCATAGGTGTGCTACTGGCAAGGCACACTTCATTGATGTCTTCTCCAATGATAGCGGGGAATAGGATGAGGAGGATGATGAGGAGGTAGGAGATAGTTAGATGGCCTAGGATCAGTTTCCACCTCCACCTCCAGGGATAGGAGGTGAAGCTTTTGCACCCACAGGAGGGGCCCTTGCAGATTTGTGAGGAGTTCCTAAGTATTTAACGCTGCGCGTACGTGGCTAGCGAGTATCAGTCTTGGTTGACAGTGGGGCAACCCATAACTTCATTGATGCACAGATGATCGAGCGGAGGGGTATACTGACCAAGAGTTTTGATGGGTTTTTAGTCTTGGTCCTAGGAGCCCAGATGATGCAGTGTGTCTGGTATGTTCCAGAGTTAGCAGTGGCGATGGGTACTTACACCGTGACTGATCACTTTTTCGTGGTCAACATACTAGATACCAATGTGGTACTAGGTGTTCAATGGATGATTACTTTGGGGAAGGTTATCACGGATTGGGAGGCCTTAGAGATGGAGTGTGATGACAAGAATACCGGGAAGCATGATAAGATCCGTGGAATGCATAATTACCCACCTCAGACAGTGTCGGCACACTGGATGGAGGCAGACTTCTGAAAGGGATACATAGAGTGGGTGGTTGAGTTGTAGGCATCAGAGGCAAAGACCACCGGTCGAGTAGTTCATCCATAGATACAGGCCGTCCTTGACAGGCATGAGGTACTGTTTGGGGATATACCACCAGGTCGGCCACTGGATAGAGGGTTTGAGCATACCATCGTGCTTGAGCAGGGTATCTAGGCGGTGATCACTACACCCTATAGGCATCCCAAATATATCGAGATGAGATCGAGCGGGCCATCCAGGAGTTGTTGGCTCTTGGACACATCAGACTGAGCACGAGTCGGTTTTCTTCTTCTGTAGTGCTGGTGAAGAAGAAGGATGGCACCTTGGGGATGTGTATTGACTATAGGGCCCTAAACAAGAAGACTCTGAAGAATAGGTACCCTATACCCAGGATTGATGAGCTGATGGATGAGCTCAGAGGAGCTAAGTTCTTCTCAAAGATTGATTTGAGATCAGCGTATCATCAGATTCGCATGAGGGAATAGGACATTCCAAGACAGCCTTTAGGTGTCATTATGGGCACTTTGAGTTTTTGGTTATGCCTTTTGGGCTGACCAATGCACCAGCCACCTTTCAGTCTTGCATGAACCATATCTTCCATAGTCATCTGAGGAAGTTTGTATTGGTTTTCTTTGATGACATACTCATTATAGCAAGACTTGGGAGGAGAATCTCCAGCATATAGAGGCATTACTACGCATCTTGGAAGAGTAACAGTTCTATGCTAAGCTCTCCAAGTGTGAGTTTGGGATGACAGAGTTTTTGTAATTGGGTCACATCATAGGAGTGGATGGAGTGAGGGTCCACGAGGAGAAGATTAGAGCCATCAGAGATTGGCCAGAGCTGAAGACCATGACGGAAATTTGAGGGTTCATTGGGATATGTACCTATTACAGGAAGTTCATCAGAAGGTTCTCACAGCTTACTTCACCCCTTACAGATTTGACGAAGAAAGGGGCATTTAGTTGGACAGATACAACGCGGCAAGCCTTTGATAGGCTCAAGGAGGTGATGAGTAGCTTCCCAGTGCTTGCTTTGCTGGATTTTACGCAACCAATTTTCTTGGAGTGTGATGCGTCGGGAGAGGGGATCAGCGCAGCATTGATGCAGGGGGGACACCTTATAGCTTTTGAGAACCAGAAGCTCCTTCCACATGAGAGGTTGTATTCCATATACGACAAGGAGATGTTGGCCATCATGCATGCCTTGGCCAAATTCCGGCAGTATCTCGTAGGGAACAGATTCAGGGTGAGAACTGACCACAAGAGCCTCAGGTTCTTTTTGGAGCAGAAAAAAATACAAGAGAGGCAGTAGAGGTGGATCAGTAAGATCCAAGCATATGAATTTTACATTGAATATGTCAAAGGTAAGAATAACATGGTAGCAGATGCCCCTTCATGTAGACTAGATATGTTATCCCTTATGAGCTTGGATACAGATTGGAGGCCTGGACTTTTAGTTGAGTAATCCAAATACAAGTTTGCATGTGAGGTGCTGGACGGATGGGTAGCAGATGACAGATACAGGGTGGTCGATGAGATCATCTATTATAGGGACAGGATCTTCTTGACTGAGGGATATTAGCTTAAGAAGAGGCTACTCCAGGAATCACATGATTCTCCATTGGCAGGTCATTAGGCGTTTATCAAAACCTACAGGGCCATTAGGGAGAGGTTCTCATGGAAGGGCCTCAAGGAGGACGTACTCCAGCACATCACGGAGTGCAATGTTTGTCAGAGGAAAAAGGGGGAGATGAGCCATCCCGTAGGGTTTTTGTAGCCTCTTCCCATTCCGGAGGGGAAATGGGAGAGCATATCGATGTATTTCATCACAGGGTTTCCCATGGTGCAAGGCAAGGTTTTGTATCTTTTTCGTCGTTGATCAACTGAAAAAGTATGCGCACTTTTTCACCATATCTGCACATTACACAGCAACACATGTGGCCAAGCTGTTCTTCCGAGAGATTTTTAGGTTGCATGGTCTTCCTAAGACCATCATCAGTGATAGGGACAGCCGCTTCATGGGTGGATTTTGGCAGGAGCTTTTTCGGCTAGTGGGGATGGAGTTGACACCGAGTACCAGCTACCACCCATAGACGGATGGACAGATGGAGATAGTTAACCAGTGGCTAGAGGGCTACTTGCGTAACTATGTCAGTGGGAAGAAGCGAGCATGGTTGAGATGGTTGCATTAGGGGGAGTACTGCTACAACTCGACACATCACATGTCTATTGGTATGTCACCATTTTATGCTTTGTATGGGTACCATCCTTTATCATTTGCTAATGTGATGTTCGGTGCGAGTAACGCTCCTAGAGCCAAGATGTGGATCCAAGAGAGTTAGGACATCCTTCGAGCTCTCAAGGACAATATGGCTACAACACAGAACCAGTAGAAGTTGTATGCCGATAGAGGTCGGGTGGAGTGATAGTTTGAGGTAGGGGACTTGGTATACCTATGCTTACAGCCATACCGAAAGTCATCGCTGAAGCAGAAGGGAGCTGAGAAGCTCAAGCCTCGTTTCTACGTGCCATACAAGGTGATACGCAGGATTGGACATGTTGCATATGAGTTGGATTTGCCCTAAGGCAGCAAGATCCACAACATTTTCCATGTATCATGCCTGAAGAAGGCGCTGGGATAGCAGGTGACAGTGACAGAGGAGCTACTTCCTACAAATGATGAGGGGCACTTGGTGTTGTAGCCGGAGGCCAGTATTGATACCAGGGAGAGGCGGTTACGGAGCAAGACGGTCTGGGAATTCTTTGTGAGGTGGAAGAATTTTTCAGATGAGGATGCCACTTGGGAGAACGAGAAGATTTTGCAGCATCCATCACTTCAGTTGCTTGAGGACAAGCAACATTTTGCCGGGGGGGACTGTAATATTCCTAATTAGCGACAGCTAATTGGAATATTTGATTTTGTATTGTTTTTCCGTCCATGGTCTGTAAATAAATAAAAGGTGAGTAAAGAGGGTCTAACTCACTTAAGTAGAATAAGACATCCGCCTAGTAGCACAACATTGTGACTCAAGGGGAGTCAAGGGGGACAAACACCATGTAGAGGAGGGGGGCCTACGTACACTCTAGAAGCTTCTACACATATAAGGATGAGTATGTGGAGGAGAGAGAGGCTACGTTGGGTTTTGGAGGGAAACCAATGCTATAAAAGATGGAGGAGCCTCCTCATTTGGATCATTCTTGAGTTGATTATTTTGGAGTGAGACTTTTGTCTTCTTGAGCACATTGGTTGTTTAGCTTGTCTGCAACACTGTTTAGTGCATTGAGTGTCTCCGGTCGGAGATCTCGCCCTTAGCCTCGAGGGACTTAGAGTGCCTGCTCGAGCAATGTTTATTTTCCAGTATTTTGTGAGTCGTTTCATTGTTTGGGTTTGTTGTGGAGCTGGCACTTATAGAGACTGCATAGTCACTGGGAGAGAGGACGTAGTCCATTGTGGAGGAGCTTTGGTTTGGGGTTTCTGCAGGTGATTTCACTGGGATTTTGAGCAGAGGGTTAGCCTTTTCTTGTCGGAGGTTTTTGGCAGATTTTGTGGCATTATTTCAGCTGTTTCTATCTATCCACTACGTTGTACCTTGGAGGCCAGCGTAATTCACTAGGGAGGTAGTTTCCGGTGATTTCTGGTGTTGGCCATTCTTGGAATGGTTTTTGGATCTTGTCTGGGTTGTTGAGGAGAGGAGATTTGACAATTTTCAACTCATTTCGGAAAGGGGATCAGCCACTAATCTTCAGCCCATTCTAGCAGTAGTAGCTACATGACATTTTTCCAGCAGCTGGGACACAATTCATAGAGCAGCCATTTCTTGTCTTTTCTGAGAGTGTTTTCTTACTTGCTTTGGGCAAGATCGCCTCTTGTACTTTATTACATTTCTCAGATTAATAAAATGGCTCAGCATTTTCTCTCTATGTTTTTTGGTTGAGTTTGCATTATTGTCGTTGTTACCGTATTCTTTTTCTATTTCTATTATTATTATTGAGCGTTCTAGTTCTATACCACTTGGTGCGTTTATGTCTCACTCTTAGACAGAGTCTAGAAAGGGCCAAGTAGCCTTCGGATCTCGTCCTCTTTTCAGAGGAAAAATATCCAGTAAATTCCCTCCCAGTCTATCTCTGGTTGGAGTTTGCCGTGTTTTAGAGATATCCCCGAAACATGATATTACAATATTAAAAACAAAAGAGATTAACAAAGCCTACAAATTAATATCTTAAATAGAAAGGATTGATGAATTCACATGATTATTAATATTATAAACAGAAGGGAATAATATTAAAGCTAAGAGATTAATATTATAAACCTCAAGTATATAAAAAAAATTAGATAAATACTATAAACTGTAAAATGAACATGGTTGAGCATGCTTGATTCAAACATTGAGACAATTGTTGTCACAATGTGACGTTGGACGAAGAATTATGATGGTTGGCCATGGTTTATTTGCATATTGAGACAATATTTGTTACAATGTGACATTCGACCATGGAAGACCCTCATCAAATTTTAATAACGATGATTAACAATGGTCTCCCATGGTTGGTTTTCATATTCACACAATGTTTTTCATAATATGACATTCGAAAATGCATTAATATTAAAGTGTATGACTAATATTTAATGCCTAAAATTACCAACCCAAATATGTAGAAACCTCAAAGATTATTAAACCCTAAGAATTAATATTTTAAAATCGAAAGCCTAAGAATTTAATAAACCCTAATAATTAATAATTTAAACTCAAGAGGTTAATAAACGAAAGGGATTATAAATATTATAAACCAAAAAAACTAATAAACCCAAGGGTTTAATATTATAAACTAAAGGAATTAGTGAACCCAATGGATAAATATTAAAAACTTAAGGGATCAATAAGGCCAAGGTTTTAAAATTAAAAACAAAAGAGATTAACAAACCCTAAGAATTAATATTTTAAACACAAAAAACTAAAAATTAATATGCCATAATCTAATCAATATCTTAAACTTAGGATATTAATAAACCCAAGGAATTATTAATATTATAAACCAAAAAAACTAATAAACCAAAGGGTTTAATATTATAAACTAAAGGAATTGGTGAACATAAGAGATAAATATTAAAAAACTAAGGGATCAATAAGGCCTAAGGGTTTAATATTAAAAAAAAAAAAGATTAATAAACCTTAAGAATTAATATTTTAAACATAAAAACCTAAAAAATTAATATACCATAATCTAATCAAAATTTTAAACTAAAGAGATTAACAAAACCAAGGGATTATTAATATTATAAACCAAAACAACTAATAAACACAAGGGTCTAATATTATAAGCTAAAGGAGTTGGTGAACGTGAGGGATAAATATTAATATTATAAAACAAGAAATTAATAAACCCTAAGAATTAATATTTTAAACTCAAGAGATTAATAAATCATAAGAATTAATATTTTAAATTGAAGAGATTAACAAACCCAAGGAGTTATTAATATTATAAACCAAAAGAAATAATAAAACCAAGGTTTAATATTACAAACCAAAGGAATTGGTGAACCCAAGGGATAAATATTTAAGACCTAAAGGATAAATAAGGCCAAGGTATCAATATTAAGAACACAAGAGATTAATAAACCCTAAGAATTAATATTTTAAACACAAAAATCTAAAAAATTAATAAAATCTAAGGATTTTTAACTCAGGAGATTTTAAAACCAAAGTGATTATTCATATTATAAACCAAAATAACTAATAAACCCAAGGAATTGGTGAACCCAAGGGATAAATATTTAAAAAAAAGGGATCAATAAGTGGAAGGGATTAATATTAAAAAAAAATGATTGATAAAATCACATGATTCTTAATATTATAAACCCAAGGGAATAATATGAAAGCTAAGAGATTAATATTATAAACCTCAAGTATATAAAAACCTTTAGATAAATACTATAAACTGTAAAATAAACATGATTGAGCATGCTTGATTTAAACATTGAGACAATTGTTGTCACAATGCGACATTGGATGAAGAATGACGATGGCCGACCATGCTTCATTTTCATATTGAGACAATCTTTGTCAAAATGTGATATTCGACCATGGAAGAACTTAATCAAATACGAATAACGATGATTATCAATGGTCTCCCATGGTTCATTTACATATTCACACAATGTTTTTCATAATATGACATTTCACCATGCATTAATATTAATGTGTATGAATAATATTTAACGCCTAATATTACCAACCCAAATATTTAGAAAACTCAAAGATTATTAAACCCTAAGAATTAATATTTTAAGCTAAAAAGCCTAAGAAGTTAATAAACCCTAATAATTAATAATTTAAAATCAAGAGGTTAATAAACCAAAGGGATTATAAATATTATAAACCAAAAAAACTAATAGACCTAAGGGTTTAATATTATAAGCTAAAGGAATTTTTGAACCCAAGGGATAAATATTAATATTATAAACTAAGAAATTAATAAACCCTAAGAATACATATTTTAAACTCAAGATATTAATAAAGCGTAAGAATTAATATTTTAAACTCAAGAGATTAATAAACCCAAGGAGTTATTAATATTATAAACGAAAAGAACTAATAAAACCAAGGATTTAATATTACAAATAAAAGGAATTGGTTAACCCAAGGGATAAATATTAAAGACCTAAGGGATAGGTAAGGATAAGGGATCAATATTAAGGACACAGGATATTAATAAACCATAAGATTTAATATTTTTAACTCAAGAGGTTTTAAAACCAAAGGGATTATTAATTTTATAAACCAAAATAACTAATAAACCCAAGGGTTTTATATTTCAAACCCAAGGGATAAATATTAAGAACTTCAGGGATCAATAAGGTTGAGGGCTCAATATTAAAAACAAATTATCAAAGCCCACAAATTAATATCTTAAACAGAAAGGATTGATAAACTAACATGATTATTAATATTATAAACTCAAGTGAATAATATTAAAGCAAATAAATTAATATTATAAAGCTCAAGTATATAAAAGCCTTTAGATAAATATTATAAACTGTAAAATAAACATGGTTGAGCATGGTTGATTTAAAAATTGAGACAATTGTTGTGACAATGTGACATTGGATGAAGAATGACGATGGTTGACCATAGTTGATTTTAATATTGAGACAATCTTTGTCACAATGTGACATTCGACCATGGAATACCTTGATCAAATACGACTAACGTTGATTAACAATGGTCTCCCATGGTTGGTTTTCATATTCAGACAATGTTTTTCATAATATGACATTGGACCATGCATTAATATTAAAGTGTATGACTAATATTTAATGCCTAATATTACCAACCAAAAGATTTCAAAAACTCAAAGATTAATGAACCCTAAGAATTAATATTTTAAAACTCAAAAGCCTAAGAAATTAATAAACCCTAACAATTAATAATTTAAACTCAAGAGATTAATAAACCAAAGGGATTATAATATTATAAACAATAAAAACTAATAAACCCAAGGGTTTAATATTATAAACTAAATAAATTGGTGAACCCAAGAGATAAATATTAAAAACCTAAGGGATCAATAAGGCCAAGGGTTTGATATTAAAAACACAAGAGATTAATAAACCTTAAGAATTAATATTTTAAACACAAAAACCTAAAAAATTAATATACCATAATCTAATCAATATTTTATATTGAAGAGATTAATAAACCCATGGAATTATTAATATTATAAATCAAAAGAACTAATAAACCAAATGGTTTAATATTATAATCTAAAGGAATTGGTGAACCCAAGGGATAGATATTAAAAAACTAAGGGATCAATAAGGCCAAGGGTTTGATATTAAAAATAGAAGAGATTAATAAAACCTAAGAATTAATATTTTAAACACAAAAACCTCAAAAATTAATATACCATAATCTAATCAATATTTTAAACTCAAGAGATTAATAAACCAACGATATTATTAATATTATAAACCAAAACAAATATTAAACCCAAGAGTTTAATATTATAAACTAAATAAATTGGTGAAACCAAGGGATAAATATTAAAAACCTAAGGGGTGAATAAGGCCAAGAGTTTAATATTAAAAATACAAGAGATTCATAAACCCTAAAAATTAATATTTTAAACACAAAAACCTAAAAAAATAATATACTATAATCTAATCAATATTTTAAAATGAAGAGATTAATAAACCCAAGGGATTATTAATATTATAAACCAAAAGACCTAATAAACCAAAGCGTTTTGTACGATAGATTATGTGTAACATCACTCCTAAGCAAACAATTATTTTTTTTTTCTCTGAAGTCTTCCATATTTATATACATAATCTTTTCCATTGAGTCTTTTATATTTTATACATATAGTAGAATTTTCATAAATTCTATTAGAGATAGTTTATATTTTAAATCTAAAGACAATTCCCTACCAACTTCATATCTAAAGACAATTCACTACCAACTAAGTTATCATATGTATATTATTAAATCATGAATAATATACATAGGTGTTTTAATCCACCTCCAACCTTGTATAGGTTTCCACATGGTAATACCATACATCAAATACACAACTATATCAAATATATACCCATTCTATGCCTCTTCATTATATCTATATGTCTCCCACTAACAAGTTATACATATCACTTTCATATACCATCACACATCTTTGGATTTTGGGTTTTAACCCACTATGTAGATGTATACTTATGTTCGTATGTCCCATTCGAATTTGGACTACGCTTTTGAACACTTGTTACCATACAATCGTTAGCCCTACGTGGAACGTGAAATAGATTCTATGATCTGTGTTGATACTTATATATGTTTACATATTCCCTCCTTTGGATACACTCGGGATTCGAGACTTATTAATTCAACATTTCCTACGTTTAATGCCCAACTATACTTGTGAGCGCCATGATGGTTTTGAATTTAAGGAAGGTACGTTTTTAAGTCTCGTTAAACTGCCTGAAAATCCCAAATCCGACTTCAAATCCTCCTCAGCATACAACTATGCTCCACATAAATTTCTATGCACCGGGTTTTGGTTTTCTGAGGACGATGCACTTAATTCCAAAGATTATCGTATTACCTAGGATTATTCTCTGTACCGTCAAGTTGTTTTTATATAATTTTGTGATATGGAGTGGTTTATCATCGCACACGTGGACGATGGTCCCCGTTCGAATTCTAGGGTTTCATACTGTATTAAAATGTAAACTCAACTGAGTCGACTTCATTTTTCCGCTCTGGCAATTGTTGTTTCGTTCTTCACTCCAGGCGAGCCATTTGACCTCATGCTTGTCTCGGTTGGTGTATGATTGTCGCGCCTGGAATGGCTTGGTGCTTCCTACTCTACGTATATGGTAAGTGATTCTTTGTGTATTATCATTAGAGATAATATAGATGTTCTTTTCATCATTCATTTTGATTTCTCAAGTGATATGGCTCTGGTATCATAGCTACTATCTTCTCTTGTAGAGTTGCCCTTCATCATTTCATTGCGTTGCTATCTGGAGTTAATACTCAATTTATTTTTTGTTTTATGGCTTCTCCCTTAGTCGACTTTTATGATTATTCAGATTTTTTCGCAGCGTGGTTAGAGGGCTTAGATTCCTTAATACGCAGGGGTGAAGGAAATTCCCATCGTACCGACAGGTGATTTTTTGCCAACCCTCACGTCATCCTCTTGTTGGTTCATTTCATTTGTAAAATAATCACTCTAACATTCTTCTTCCCTCTTTATATTACAGAGTACAGAAATCTGGTTCCATACGACTTGTATAAGGTAGTTACTGGTTCGATTTTTAATTTGTCACACTCTTCTATTTTTGTTTTTATCTCTGTCTCTATTTTTATTTCAAATTTAACTCGTTTTACATGGGTGTTCACAGGTAAGTACTTGTTAAGAGTATTCTCAAGGAACAAATCCTTTTATCCTCTCTAGAATCCACCTTAATCTTGCGTTCACTTGTTCTGGACAGGTTGGTACTACCTCATGCTTCGGAATCCAGAGTGATTTTATATAAGATGCGAGATTTCGTCTTGTCTCACAATTTAGTTTTTGGTTCTGGTCTCTGTAATTTTTTTTGTGACAGTTGTAATAATTAGGAATTTCAGTTTGGTGGAACTGTGAAATTCTTCTCTCAATAGGAAAACGAAATATTACACCATTCTATTGACATTTCAATAGGTTACATTCGTGGCATAAAATATGTTTTGGGTTTAATTTATTATCATTCCCAGAATATCTTCTGTTATTAAAATTTTGTTCCATGCTGTTTATTTGTAACTTAATTTCCAAAACAGACTTTAGTTAGGTCCAGTATTATGCTTTCCTCCTATAATAGCATTCCCCTCTATTTAATATAGTTAACTCCATGGTGTTAATGGCTGGAAATATCCTTTTGTTATTTAATCGAGAGGGTTAATAAACTCAGTTTACTCTAGTTAGATTAATGTGAACTCACTGTTGCTCATTGATATATATTTTTTTCTCTACTATATAGAGGTCTCATATGACAATGACAGGCTTTATTTCTGCTATGCTTGTCATATCAATTCATATGAGGATATAATATAGTTGCCATATAATAGAATGTTTGTACTTCAATGCAACCTCTTGAGTTCTGTATAATTATTTTGTTTTATTTATATGTGTGGAAATAGCACTGATGCTCTATTTCTAATTATACTTCTCTTCTTCATTATTCTATAGTAACATCTTATTACAAATGTAATTCCATCAACCTAGAATTTAATAACTAACATTTCAGATACTAATATAATGTTTCTCTATCCACAGAGGCAGAGAGTTAACTTTATGATTGTATAAGTAGAGCTGGTTAATAATTAAGTTGATAGGTACTCGTTTAATAATTGATCTTCAATCTATTCCTATACATTTATATAGACATCTGTTACCGATATTTGCAAATTTTCTCAAATATATCAAGCTATCATGTATGTGGTTCAGTATAATTTTAGGGAGTAATAATAGCTTCTGCCAATCTTTCAGCTTTTTCTAATTTATTTTTCAGAACATTATTATCATAAGTAGTCTTACCAAGAGCAATCATAGATTATTAGTAGTATCTTTTCCTTCCTTAAGTATTTTTAATTTAGTATATTTGCTTCTACTTGAATTTAATATTCTGCACTTAACTAGTGGTATGACTACATGCAATTAAGTGTAATTAGCCAAACAGACACTAATAATTTCTACTCACTCTATTCAACTCTCAGTGTTTTTCAATTGAGTTAATTAATATATATATATATTGCCAAAGTAGATTAAAGTTACACTTTACTTGTTCTAAGAAATCTGTTTAATATCTAAGGAATTATTTAATATCTCCATATTTAGACCAGCCTATGGTCTAGAGATTCTGGTTGATAATGTTTCTTATAATGTACTCGTACTACACTACAGAAATCTGGAAGAGTTATTTCTTCTATGGAATTTTGTTAAAAGTAAGGAACATAAATTTTAACTTAAATAAAATATTAGCTACAGCATGCACCAGTACAATATTCCAACAACTCTTTTAACCATTCATAAAAATCTTATGAGCATACCAGTTATGCAGATGACCAATCCTCCCAACCTTAGAGTTCCTTTGTCTCCAGAACTCACCCCCGAGCTAAGATCTCCTCCAAGAACAGACCAAGCCCCAATCTGTTTTGGAGTATTTTATTTAAGCTTATGCTTTCCAAAGCTTGTTTCTAATTCTGCATCCAGAATTATAGGATGCTTTTATTCCTGTTTGCCTATGCTTCTCTTATTTAGGGACTTTTAAAGCTACTTTATGATTTTCCATCTTTTTACCTCTTCCCAACTACTCTCCACCTCATTGGGGAAATCTATATTTTTCCTCAAAAATATAAATTAGAAATAAATTATTTCAATTAATTTTGAAAGATTTTTGGGGAAAGTCTTAGCCTCTTTCCATACCTCATGGATTTGGCAAGTGATCTCAAAATTCTCATTTGGTCAATATGCACAACAATATTTTATTTATTTTTCAGGATTAAATAATTAATTACATCCACACAATCATTATCCATTAGGGTCCACTCCCCTTTGGATTGAAGTTCAAATGTCTAACTTGAAAAAACATAAAACTAGGGGTGTTACATATCCCCCCCCCTAAAAAACAACATCGTCGTTGGTTTTAACAATTAACTACTAGAGTTCATTTTGAAAATAGATATGGATATTTTCCCTTCATCTCAGCTTCTCTTTCTCATGTAGCTTCTTCAGTAGTAAAGTGCTTCCACTGCACCTTTACTCTTGCTACTGTTTGGTTTCTCAATTCAATTTCTTCCCGCTCCAATGTTTGAAGCGGCTCTGGAAGGAACTCCCCTTCTGGTTCCACCTGTATCACATTGCAATCAATAATGTGAGAAGCATCATGTACATATATTTTTAATAATAAAACATGAAAAGGTGGGACTAGTGTTTCATGTTTCATTATTAAAAATATATGTACATATAGGAGCCAATTTTGCACAACTTCCAGCATAAAGTGTGCTCTTTTTTGGTTTAATACGCAAATACACATGATCTCCCACTTTGAACTCTCGATGCACCCTTTTCTTATCATCATAGTTTTTCTGTCGATCATGTGCTGTCTTGATGTTTTTTTGTATTTGTTTGACAATCCTTTCCATTTCCTGTAAAGTATCTGGTCCCAATACTAGCTTATCTTCCGGTTGGATCCAACTTAAAGGAGTACAACACTTCCTTCCATAGATTGCTTCAAATGGACTCATTTTGATGGAAGATTGATAGATGTTGTCATATGAAAATTTGGCTAAATGCAAGTAGTCTTCCCATTTTGATGGACGGTCCATCTCATACATTCTCAGCATATCCTCCAAGATCTGATTTGTTCTCTCAGTTTGTCCATCCGTCTGAGGGTGATAGGTAGTACTAAAATTCTGTTTAGTGCCCATGCCCCCAAACAGACCTTTCCAAAAGGCTGCTGTGAACTTAGCATCTCTGTTCGAAATACTCATCTTTGGGACCCTGTGTAGTCTTACTATCTATTTTAGGAACACATATGCTACTTGGGCTATCCCAAAAGTAGATCTTACAGGTATGAAGTGTGCAGCCATTGTTAATGTTTCTGCCACTACCATCACGAAGTCATGTTGGTACTTTTTTCTGGGTAACCTAGTTATGAAATCTATGGAAACAGTGTCCCATTTCCACTCTGCAATTGGCAAAGGATTTACAAGTCCAGCTGGATGCTGATGCTCAAATTTAACTAGTTGACATTCCATGCATCTAGCGAAATATTCTGCTATGTCTTTTTTCATTCTTGGCCAAAACAATTTCTTTTTCAAAGCTGTTAGCATTTTTTGATATCCAGGATGTCCTGAATATGGTTGTTTATGATATTCATCTAGGATTTATTTTTCCAAGGACTCTACATTAGCGATATACAATCTATTTTTATAGCAGATCAGCCCTTTCTGGTTTTGGGTATACTCATCCATTTCTTTTTCCTGCATTTTTAATTTCATATTTTCATAGTTTGGATCTTGATCTGCTACCTTTTTAACTAGTTCTTCTAAGTCAAGGGTAGCACTACTCCCAATGTTGCTTATGTTTTAGCAAGCATTTTTGCTTAAAGCATCAGTGATTTTATTCTCTTTCCCCTTGATATGTTTTATGTCCATATCAAATTCACTCAGAAAAGACATCCATCTGGCTTGTCGAGCATTCAAATTTGTTCGGGAAAAGAAATACTTGAGACTAATATGATCAGTCATCAACATAAAAAAAATTTCCAAGAAGATAGTGTCACCACATCTTTAGGGCATGAATTACAGTAGCCAATTCCAAGTCATATACGTTGTAATTCTGTTCATGTTTCTTAAGCTTCCTAGATTCATATGCAATAATAGAATTTTCTTGCAACAAAACTCCTCCCAATCCCTCTCTACATGCATCAGTACACAGGACAAACTCCTTATCTGGATCTGCAATCTTCAGTATAGGAGCTGTAGTGATTTTTAACTTTAGTTTCTCAAAGCTGTTTTGGAATTTTTCAATCCACTCAAATTTCATGCCTTTTCGCTGTAGTGAAGTTATGGGATATGCTATTGCAGAAAATCTTTCCACAAGCCTTTGATAATAACCTGCAATTCCCATAAATGACCTCACTGTTGAAACATCAGTCGGCACCGGCCATTCTCTAATAGCCTTTATTTTCTCAGGGTCAATAGCCAATCCTTGTTCTGGAATAATATGCCCCAAGTATTGAATCTTATCCTTATGAAATTCACCTTTACTGAATTTGGCATATAACTGGTTTTCTTTTAAATTTTACAAAACAACCCTTAAGTGTTCTTTGTACTCTTCCTCACTTTTTGAATAAACCAGAATATCGTCTATGAACACTAGTATGAATTTATCCAAGTACTTGTTCAAAACGTTGTTCATTAAGCAAATAAAAGTGGCAGGGGCATTTTTCAAACCAAAAGGTAGGACTACAAATTCGTAGTGACCATACCTGGTTCGAAAAGCTATTTTACTGATGTCTTCCTCCTTAATTCTGAGTTGGTGATAACCAGTCCTTAGATCAATCTTAGAAAATACTGAAGCCCCTCTTACCTGATCAAAAAGGTCATCAATTCTAGGTAAGGGATATCTATTTTTAATTGTCAACTTATTCAGCTGACGATAGTCAATGCACATTCTAAAGGTTCCATCCTTCTTTTTCACAAACAACACCAGTGCTCCCCAAGGAGACACACTCGGTTTGATATAACCTTTATCCAACAATTCTTGCAATTGCATTTTCAACTCCATGAGTTCAGGGGGGCTCATCCGATAAGGGGCTCTGGAAACAGGTGTTTTTCCAAGCACCAAATCGATGGAAAATTCAATCTCTCTTTCGGGGGGAAGATGAGGAATCTCATCTGGAAAAATTTATTTGAAATCGCTTACCACTGGTAGAGTTTATAGCAAGTTTTCTTCAAGTTGCTGTCCTAGTTCTTCAACATGTATAACATATACTTGATATCCTTTCCTAGATGTTCTTTTTATTTGCAGAGTGGATATTTGTCTTACAGAAATTGGCTTTGGTTTTCCTTTGAGTATAAAGGGTCTCCCTTCTTCCTCTATGTAGTGCAGAGTTTTATCCCAATAGTTCATCATAGCCTTTCTCTATTCTAACCAGTCCATTCCTATCAGCAAGTCATATGAGCCTAAGGGAAGAATTTTTAAATTTACTTCTGTCTGAAAATCATTTAATTTAATTGCTATTTGAGGTAAATTATGAGTTAATTTTCTCTTGGTGCCAGTGGCTAACTGGAACAACCAAGACTGCTAAAATTTTTCAGTATTGAGATTGAATTTATCTACAATCTGTGGACTAATGTAACTCAAAGAAGCACCTGGATCAATCAAAACCGTAACATATTGGTCAGTGATCTTACCTTCGATCTCCACCAAGTAGCCTGGTGTTCTGCTTGCCAATTCTCCAAGTCTGTACTGATAGTAGGTATATTCCTTTCTATATCATTCACTATGGTAGCTTCTCGACCTCTCATTATCATTTGAATATTTTGGTGTGGACAGTCCCTCAGCAAATGAGGTCCTCCATAGCCCCAACATTTCAAAGGCTCCCACATTTTAACTATTCCTTCCTTTTTATTATCTCCCTCTATTTGCTTTGAACCAACTTGGGACTGAGTAGTTTGAATTTCCTTTGGTTTGTTAAATTTCTTCCGCTGATGATCTCTACCAAAATTCTTCAAGTAAGCTGGTTTCTGTTTCTTTCCTTTAAATTCACTCTTGTTTACCCAGCTCTTCCCATGCTCCCCCTTTCCTTTAAACTGCTGGTAGCATAATCTAGCTTTCCTCACCATTTCATCCATAGTTTTTAGATTATCGAACTCTGTTTTCTCCTTGTACACAGTGGAAAAGCAATTCAAAAACCTTTGTACCTTTGCCTTCTCTTCACGAATGTAAGGAACATACCTTAACAAATTTGTAAAATTGGTGAAAAAATCATCTATGGTGAGCTATCCCAATCTAAGTTCATGGAACTCCTTTTCTTTATCATCATAATAACGTTCATTTAGATAGCGGTTTTTAAAATTGACTTGTAAATCTTCCCAAGTCACTGTTTTTTCATCAATGGCATGCACCATTTTCGTCTCCTCCCACCACAAGGTAGCCTTACCTTGCAACTGGTAGATAGCTAATCTAGCCTTCAGATTGCTCTCGTATTCATAGACCTGGAAATACTTAATCATATTCAACAACCATGCCTCGGCATTTTCCACCTTTTCCCCATCATAGGAGGGAGGCTTAATTTTTTAGAATTCCCCCTATAATTCCTTCTTCTATTTAGACTGATGTCTAGTAGTGTCCTCTTCCTCCGATTCATCAGAGAACTTGCCTTTCTTCCTCTTTCCTGAACCTTCACCTTCTTGGCTATTCCACGAAGTTAGTTCTCTTATGAGTTTTTCCTGCTCCTCACTGGCTATTGACAGCTTGCCATTTTGGCTTCTTAACTCAGCCATCTCTCGTTGCAACCTGTGAAACATAGTCATCAAAGGAGCGTTGGTATCTGGTGTGTTATCTTCATCACGCAGATCAACATAAATTTCATCTCCTTTAGCCATTGACTTTTCAGTTCCAGTACCACTGTACACTAAACAGAACAACATCAAATATAATTTTTTTTTTCAACAAGAAATAATTTATACAGTGAGCACAACAACAACCCAGTTTTTATAACATGTGCTCTGATACTATTTGTAACATCACTCCTAAGAAATTTTTTTTTTTTTCTCTGAAGTCTTCCATATTTATATACATAATCTTTTCCATTGAGTCTTTTATCTTTTATACATATAGTATAATTTTCATAAATTCTCTTAGAGATATTGGATATTTTAAATCTAAAGACAATTTCCTACCAACTTCATATCTAAAGACAATTCACTACCAACTAAGTTATCATATGTATATTATTAAATCATGAATAATATACATAGGTGTTTTAATCCACCTCCAACCCTGTATAGGTTTCCACATGGTAATACCATACATCAAATACACAACTATATCAAAGATATACCCATTCTATGCCTCTTCATTATATCTATATGTCTCCCACTTACAATTTATACGTATCACTTTCATATACCATCACACATCTTTGGATTTTTGGTTTTAACCCACTATGTAGATGTAAACTTATGTTCGTACGTCCCATTCTAATTTGGACTACGCTTTTGAACACTTGTTACCACACAATCGTTAGCCCTACGTGGAACGTGAAATAGATTCTATGATCTGTGTTGATACTTATATATGTTTACCTATTCCCTACTTTGGATACACTCGGGATTCGAGACTTATTAATTCAATGTTTAATGCCCAGCTATACTTGTGAGCGCCATGATGGTTTTGCATTTAAGGAAGGTACATTTTTAAGTCTCGTTACACTGCCTGAAAATCCCAAATCCGACTTCAAATCCTCCTTGGCATACAAGTCTACTCCACATAAATTTTTATGCACCGGGTTTTGGTTTTCTGAGGACAATATACTTAAGTACAAAGCTTATCGTATCACTTGGGATTATTCTCAGTACCATCAAGGTGTTTTTATATAATTTTGTGATATGGAGTGGTTTATCGTCGCACACGTGGACGATGATCCCCATTTAAATTATAGGGTTTCATATTGTATTAAAATGTAAAATCAACTGAGTCGACTTCATTTTACCGCTCCGACAATTGTTGTTTCGTTCTTCACTCCAGGCGAGCTGTTTGACCTCATGCTTGTCTCGCCTGGTGTATGATTGTCGCGCCTAGAATGGCTTGGTGCTTCATACCCTACATATATGGTAAGTGATTCATTGTGTATTATCATTAGAGATAATATAGATGTTATTTTCATCATTTATTTCGATTTATCAAGAGATATGGCTCTGGTATCATAGCTACTCTCTTCTCTTGTAGCGTTTCCCTTCATCATTTCGTTGCGTTGCTATCTAGAGTTAATACTCAATTTTTATTTTTATTTTTATGGCTTCTCCATCAGCTGACTTGTATGATTATTCAGATTTTCTCACAGCATGGTTAGAGGGCTCAGATTCCTCAATACACAGGGGTGAAGGAAATTCCCATCGTACCGACAGGCGATTTTTCGCCAACCCTCACGTCACCCTCTTGTTGGTTCATTTCATTTGTAAAATAATCACTCTAACGTTCTTCTTCCCTCTTTACATTACAGAGTAAAGAAATATGGTTACATACGATTTGTATAAGGTAGTTACTAGTTTGATTTTTAATTTGTCGCACTCTTCTGTTTTTTTTATTATCTCTGTCTCTATTTTTATTTTGAATTTAACTCATTTTACATGGGTGTTTATTGGTAAGGACTTGTTAAGATTATTCTCAAGGAATGAATCCTTTGATCCTCTCTAGAATCTGGCTTAAGCTTGAGTTCACTTGTTCTGCACAGGTCGATACTACCTCATGGTTCATAATCCAGAGTGATTTTATATAAGCTGCGAGATTTCGTCTCATCTCGCAATTTAGTTTTTAGTTCTGGTCTCTGTAAATTTTTTTGTGACAGTTGTAATAATTAGGACTTTCGGTTTGGTGGAATTGTGACATTCTTCTCTCAATAGGCAAACGAAATATTACACCGTTCTGTTGACATTTCAATAGGTTACATACGTGGCATAAAATATGTTTTGGGTTTAATTTATTATCATTCCCAGAATACCCTCTGTTATTAAAATTTTGTTCCATACTGTTTATTTTTAACTTAATTTTCAGAACAAACTTTAGTTAGGTCCAGTATTATGATTTCCTCCTATAATAGCATCCTCCTCTATTTAATATACTGAACTCCATGGTGTTAATGGCTGGAAATCTCCTTTTTTTATTTAATCGAGAGGGTTAATAAACTCAGTTTACCCTAGTTAGATTAATGTGAACTCACTGTTGCTCATTGATATATATTTTTTTCTCTACTATATAGAGGTCTCATATGACAACGATAGGCTTTATTTCTGCTATGTTTGTCATATCACTTCATATGAGGATATAATATAGTTCCCATATAATAGAATGTTTATACTTCAATGCAACCTCATAAGTTCTATATAATTATTTCGTTTTATTTATATGTGTGTAAACAACACTAATGATTTGTTTCTAATTATACTTCTCTTCTTCATCATTCTATAGTAACATCTTATTGCTAATGTAATTCCATCAACCCAGAATTTAATAACTAACTTTTCAGATACCAATATAATGTTTCTCTGTCCACAGAGGTAGAGAGTTAACTTTATGATTGTATAAGCAGAGTTGGTTATAATTAAGTTGACAGGTACTCATTTAATAATTGATCTTCAATCTATAGCTATACATTTATATAGACATCTGCTACTGATATTTGGAATTTTTCTCAAATATATCAAGGTATCATGTATGTGGTTCACTATAATTTTAGGGAGTAATAATAGCTTCTGCCAATCTTTCAGTTTATTCTAATTTATTTTTCAGAACATTATTATCATAAATAGTATTACCAAGAGGAGGCATAGATTATCAGTAGTCTCTTTTCCTTCCTTAAGTATTGTTAATTTAGTATATTTCCTTCTGCTTGAATTTAATATTCTGCACTTAACTAGTGGTATGACTACATGCAATTAAGTGTAATTAGCTAAACAGACACTAATAATTTCTACTCACTCTATTCAACTCTCAGTGTTTTGCAATTGAGTTAATTAATATATATATATATATATATATTGCCAAAGTAGATTAAAGTTACACTTTACTTGTTTAAGAAATTTGTTTAATATCTAAGAAATTATTTAATATCTCCAGATTTAGACCATCCTATGGACTAGAGATTCTGGTTGATAATGTTCCTTAGACTGTACTCCTACTACACTACAGAAATCTGGAAGAGTTATTTCTTCTATGGAATTTTGTTAAAAGTAAGGAACATAAATTTTAACTTAAATAAAATATTAGCTACAGCATGCACCATTACAATATTCCAACAACTCTTTTAACCATTCATAAAAATCTTATGAGCATAAAAATTATGCAGATGACCAATCCTCCCAACCTTAGAGTTCATTTGTCTCCAGAACTCACCCCCAAGCTGAGATCTCATCCAAGAACAGACCAACCGCCAATCTGTTCTGGAGTAGCTTATTTAAGCTTATGCTCCCCAAAGACTATTTCTAATTCTGTGTCCATAATTACAGGATGATTTAATTCCTGTTTGCCTAGGCTTCCCTTATTTAGGGAATTTTAAAGCTACTTTCTGCTTTTCCAGATTTTTACCTCTTCCCAACTACTCTCCAGCTCATTGGGGAAATCTAGATTTTTCCTCAAAAATCTGAATTAGAAATAAATTATTTCAAGGATTTTTGAAAGATTTTTGGGGAAAGTCTTAGCCTCTTTCCATACCTCATGGATTTGGAAAGTGATCTCAAAATTCTCATTTGGTAAATATGCACAACAATATTTTATTTATTTTTCAGGATTAAATAATTAATTACATCCACACAATCATTATCCATTGGGGTCCATTCCCCTTTGGATTGAAGTTCAAATGTCTAACTTGAAAAAACATAAAACTAGGTGTGTTACATTATGGCTCGACATTTTGGCAATTGTAGACCACATTCAATCATATTATCAACCAAAAGGACTAACATTATAAATCCTTGGGATGATTATTATAAAGCCAATATATTAATAATCCCAATGTTTTATTAAACCCTAACGTTATAAACCCAATGTAATAATATTAAACCTTAGAGTTAGTATTATAAACCAAAGTATTATGAACCCTAGGGTTAATATTGTAAACCAGAGTATTATAAACCATAAGGTTAATATTATAAACACAATGGGTTAACATTATAAATCGTTGGGTATAATGTTATAAATCCAAATATTAACAAACCCAAGGGTTTATTAAACCCTAACATTATAAACCCAAGGGAATAATATTAAACCCTAGGTTTAGTATTATAAACCCTGGGATTTGAATATTATAAACCCATGGGATTAATATTATAAATCCTTGATATTAATATTAGAAACCCAAAATATTAATTAACCCAAGTGTTTATTGATATTAGAAACTCAAGGGATTAATAAACCATCAGGATTGTTAATATTATAAATCTAATAAATTGATATTATAAACCAAATGGATTAATAAACATAAAGGATTATCAATATTATAAACTCAAATAATTAATAAACAGAAGGGATTAATATTAGAAACCAAACGGATGAAAGCAACTCAAGGGATATGTGAGATACATATTATAAATGCTTGAGATTAATATTATAAACAAAAAATATTAATACACCCAAGAGTTTATTAAACCCTAAAATTATAAACCCAATAGAATATTATTAACGCTCGTATTAGTATTATAAACCAAAGTATTAAAAACCCTAGGATTAATATTATAAACCTGAGGGATTTACATTATAAATCCTTTGAATTAATAGTATAAACCCAAAATATTAATAAACCCCAGGGTCTATTAACCCATAACATTACAAACCCAATGGAATAATATTAATCCTTAATGTTAGTACTATAAATAATAGACATGATTAAATATGGCTAATTAATGTTGTGTATTCCGACAGTGAGTAACAATGATTAACTATGTTGGAAAGGTTTGACCATATATGACCATGGTTGAGTTTTTTTAACCATGTTTTATTAGAATGATTACAATGGTTGACCAAGGATGAACATAGCTTACTATGGTTGAGCAAGGATGGCCATAGGTTACTATGGTTGAGCAAGGTTGACAATAGACTGCTATGGTTGACCATGTTTGACCATAGGCTACTATGGTTGAATACGACTAACTATGGTTGTGTATTTTCGAGCATGAGTGACAATGATTAACTATGATGGCAATGTTTGACCATGTATGGACATGGTTGAGTTTGTTTTACCATGTTTGATTAGAATAATTACAATGCAAATCTTAATATTATTATTTACCACTAATAATCTTAATATTATTTATATTAATAGTGTAAATTTTAGTATCAATAAAGTTATTTATCACTTATAATATTAATACTATTTATATTAATAGTGCTAATTTTGGTTTCAATAGTAATATCATTCATAATATTAATCATCATATTTTTTAGAGTGAATATAATTTAAAAAATGAATATTAATAAAAAAACATATTTATTATTATAAAGAAAACATTATTAATATTATTTATCAATATTAATGTTAATAGGATTTATATTAACAATATTAATGTAATTAATCATATTAATATTATTAAAAAAATGTTATTAATATTATTGTTATAATTTAAATGTTATTAATAATTAAAATGTCATTTTCATAATCATTATATATTAATATAATGTATTTAAATCATAATCATCATTATTTAAATACTAATTATTAATATTATTTTTAGTGTACATTAAAATGTTAACGTTATTAATGTAATTTTTATTATTTTAGGGTTTTTAATATTGAGTTTATAATATTGGGGTCTGAAATTAGAAAACTTAATATTATAAAGTTTAAATATATAAAATCATTAAAAAACTTAAAATTAAAAAAAAAAAAAATAATGGCTCAATATATACTTTTATCCTAATACACTAAGTATATTAATAAATTAATAAATTAATAAATAATTTATTACTATTAATACATTATCAATATTAATAATATTAATAAATAATTAATCAATATTATGAAAAATAATACTATTAATTAATATTATTAATATTAATATTAATATTAATTAATATTAAAATTGATTAATTATTTACTAATATTAATCAAAATAATTAATCAATTAAAATAATAATATTGATATTCATATATTAATTATTAATGTTATTAATATTACTATTATCGTTTTCTTATAAAATTAAAGAAATTATAAAACTAATTTATGGTTTAAAAACTATGAAAACTAATATTATGATAAACTTAATAAACTTATTATTAATATTATAAAACTCTTAAATAAACATTATATTATTATAAAGAATATTATTTTTAATACATTAATCGAAACTTAATAATAATAATAATAATAGACTAAATCCAATAAAAAAACTAAATACCTAAATACAAATTTAATGCTAAAATTTATCTTATTATTTTAACGAAAAAACAAACTACATACCAAAATATTAAAAAAAATATTATTATAGTTACATTAAAATGTAAATGGAGAGGACTGCAATAATTCAAAGGTGAGCCTCTAGACCATGTTTTACTCGTCATACCAATTTTTAAATTTTCATTGTATTTTTAATTTTACTCTTTAATATAAAATGTTTAATATAAATAAACCCTCCCATAATTGTTTTAACTTGTAACACATACCTTAATTAAGAGTAGGACAACCTCGTTTCAATATATTTTTAATTTCAATGTTTAATAAAAATAAAACCCCCCTAAAAGTTAAATTTAAATCAAGAGCGTTACAGCAGCTCTAGCAACCATAAAAATAACACATACTTTAGGTTATGGGACACGTTTTAGTTAACAACAGCCAAGTGTCAATGTATTTTTATTTTTAATTTGATATTTATTTTTATTTTTCTCTATGGTGATACATAAAAGGCACAGTAAAATTTTAATATGATTTGGCAAAAAATATTTTAATCAAGGTTTAAACATATGATTTAGATATGCAAGGAAGTTATGATTTTGATTTTCATTCATTTATATAGTGGCGACGACGAGAATATATTGGCATATTTCAATTTAGACCGTAAGATCAAAAAAATTAATCAACAAAATCATTAAAGTGGCGAATTCCAACAGAGGAACGCCTATCAACGTACTTATTCCGTTTGACAGAAAAAAAAATCACCAAGACACAAATTAATATTGAAAGTGCATTGAGTTAATTTTCACTAATTTTCCGTGTTCGTGCTAAGTTTAGTTTCCGTATGTATTGACCCCAACTAATATTCCATAGGCCGTGCATCAAGGATTTCAGCATGGCATATATGGTTATATACATTCGGAATGATACCAAAAAACACACAGACAACAATTGAAAGTACATTACACAAACTCTTAGAGGAAAAACAAAAAAAAACAAGGGGACACAAAAATACAACACAAAATTACAACGAGCAAGGCTCCCAAGTGCACACAGAGCGGAGGAAGTTTAGAAGAGACCGAGTGTCCGGAAGAGGAGCTTCAACAAAGAAATACAACACATCTTATTGTGCTCTATTACTCAATACGGTCAACCTCTATCCACCCTCTCATAGGTGCATCTGTCCATCATTGCCAGCCATTGCATAAGGATCTGGTTATTCCTGCAATTCAAATTCCAATCCATCTTGCACTTTGTATCTAAATGAACGTTACAATCCATCCCTCCATTTCCCTTGAATCCAGATTACTGTTACAATTCGAAGTAAATATGCAAGCTTTTATTTAAGACTAACGTTTTTCAGTTTTTTAATGTGTGTTATCTTGTTGTGCATGTTCAATTAAATGCAGTTTTCTTTCTCCCTTTATACATAGAATGGTGTAATGAGTGAAGCGTTCATATTTTTTCTATAGATTTTTTTTTTTAATATTAAAAAAATTGAGTATTTACTTATAAAGGATTCCTTATCCTTATTATTAGATAAGAAATTTGGTAGTGAGATGAATTTATATTTTTATATTGATTATAATATTAAACTATTAATATTATAATGCTAAGCTGTAAGGCTGAACAAATGGCATGGCACTTTAGAGGTTGTATTTTTTAAGTTATTTTTTGTGTTATTTAAGGTTGATTTGTTCATGGCACTTTAGAGGTTGTATTTTTTAAAGTTATTTTTTGTGTTATTTAAGGTTGAATTATTATGTAGTTGTTCTTTTATATTTTTTATCTAGTTTTTCAAGGTGTTATTTTCTTTGACCTTTGTTTCATGGTTTTTGTCAAACATTATAGTTAGTTAGTTCTTGTTTAAAATGGTTTTCTTTTTCTTCTTTTAGTGAGATTTAATGTACTCATAGAGATTCTCTAATGTAATTTTACTTGGTCTCTAAATTAATTTTACTTGGTTTTCTTTTGATAGAGAGGGTCTTCAAAATATGAGGGAAGTATTCATAGTCTAATAAAATAAAACTTAATAAGAGAAGGAGGATAAGTGGGAACATGTGCATGCCCAACCAATGCAAGGATCCCATGACACATTTTTAATAAATTTATTAAAAATAGGTTTCAAGAACCATTTAATTTGTTATCGAAGTAATGTGAAATTTGCGAAAAGTGAGAAATTAAAAGTTAAATCCTCTTATTTAGATAAAATAATACAAACCATAAACCTCAACAGTTTACTACATGTCAAGCAAACTAATAAATTCCTGGAATAAATAAATATATTTTAAAAATAAATTAGATATTTTTTTAAAAATAATTTCAATAAAATTCATATTTTTGAATAAGGTTTATCCTAATTTATTATTATTTAATTAATTTCTTTTCAATTAAATTTAATCAAGAAAATTTCAAAGTGGTAATTTCGGGAAGTGTTTTCATGCAAGGGATAAAAATTGCTTATGTCCATCACATGCATATAATTTATTTTTTTATATTTATATTTGTACTTATGAGTTACATGTTTTGCACCTTGTTTTTAATATTTTTTTTCAATTCTTCACTAATTAATCTATTTCTTCCCCATCATGATTTCAAAATGTAAACTTCTAATAAATATCTATATACATTATTTTAATGATGTATGAAATAAATTGGTATAATGTTGATTTTTTTTATTTGATAATTTTTTTAAAATTTAAAAATATTAAATTTCATTCGAAAAGAAAATATTTACAAATTTATCTAGGTATAGCTCACATATAATTTCCAAATAAACACATATTTATTACATATCCATTAAGGATCACAAATGGTTAGGGAGGAGGCATAGGAGGGAAACAGTTGGATGACGTGGTAGGATGTCATTAGTTGGATGGATAACGATTACGATGTAGAGGGAAGGATTCACTAGCTTGAGGTGTGAGAGGAAATAGACGTTGGAATGGTTTTACCGTTTGAGGATTTAGAAAGGGTGGGGGGGGGGGTGCGTACCTCCTAGTTTGTGATTTAGGGTGGAGGGGGTGTGAAGTCGCGTGGTGTTGACACATTGCAAAAATTGGAAGCCGTTAAAAAAAAAATTTGGACCCCCCCTCCCCCCTCTCATTAACGAGAAATGGTCGATGGGGTCACGAAGTGATCCTCCGCCGTGGATCTTGAGTGGGAGAAATATCACCTGTTGAAACTTGCCATCGCTTTATTCAGTGCTATTTGACCTTTTTTCCTCTAGTGACTTTAGGACAGAAAAATATGTGCTATATGATTCTGTAATACCTCTAGTGTAAGGAATTTTTTTTTTTTTTTTCGTTATTATTGACATATTGGCTGAATACCAAGTTTAGAAATGAAATAGTTATTTCCACCTAGTATTATAACTTCCTCTATCCCTTCGATTTTTTTTCTAAAATTTTTAAGATCTCCCTTTTTTTTTATCCCCTTTTTATAACATTTAATATTTTCAATGGTTACATTTCACCCCTATATATACATAAAATCCTATATCTAATTATATAGACCACCTACATAAATATCATATATGCAATTGTATATATATAACACATATATATATACTCCTTTGGATAAATTTACCTTGAATGCGGATGCTCCATTTCCAAGCCCATATATATATACCTATAACATATGTGTACATATACTTTGGAACCACGCTTTGAGGGCGCTCATATATATAAGAAAACTGCATGAATTAATTATTCACAATGTATAATTCTACCCTTGGAAAACCGACTATATGTTATCAAGCTGGCTTTTAGACATAGGTAAATAGTAATTTGGCGAATACATTTAATCACCCACGCGCATGGAATACATAGTACGTAGTCATAGGTTGACCATCGTAGGATTTCCGCCTTCGAACTCTCTGATATATATATATATATATATATATATATATATTTAGCCTGGTGTTTGATTTCTCGCTGGCGTTATATCAATTACTATACCGGTCACATTTGATGGGGTTACGCTCCCATATATGTATCAACGTGGAACTGGTGTAAATTCTCATCATATATATATTTTGATATAACCATTAATTTACTGTCACGTTCCTATTGCGTGATGGCTACGGTTTAGAGTTTGTGTATGCGCCACAGTCTGCATTTCACTGATCTAGTACGTAGCGTCTTAACGTGTTGTAAGTGTTTGTTGCAGAGTGTAGTTGGCCAGCAGGCCATGGCAGGGTTTCGCTTTGAATAGCATGATTACTCACCACGTCTTCCAATCAGCTTTGTGCAGGTGTCATCAATAGTTGTGCGGCCCTGATGCCGCTCATTTCCTCAGAAACTGAATGCTGGCTTTAGCCGAACTTCACCGGCACCGTACCTAAGATTTCAGGGGAAAACAGAGAACTGGGATAAGATGGTACTTCGCGGCCCATCCATCAAAATCCCCTTCGGGATTTCTTTATGCACTCTCGGATATGCACACTAGGGTTAGAGCCTCCGCTCTACACGCTAACCCTGTATCCCGCCTCCGCGTGCACAGTGGTGTACTAGTGGAACTAGAACGTGGTTTTCCCCTTTTTAACCCTCGTTTCTGCCGTTGTTCGTCATTCCCGGACTTAATTCGTATGTATCTCGCTTTCATTTGCTTTCTATCTCTACGCCTCACCTCTCTGTGTGGCCCGACGTATATGGTAATGGGAACCGGGTTAACACCGGCGTTGCAGAAGTCTGATCAATCGAACGACACAGGTGTGGCTCGATATCGAATTGAAACATTTGTTTATTTTGTTCGTATTGTTTTTTTTTCTTTTCTGAGATTTCTTCCCTACGATATTGAATCACGTTTTTCTTCTTCTGTTGGCGATTCTATCACCTATTGCTACAGCTTCCGTTACAAGGCGAATGGGATCTTGTTGATATGGCATTGAATAAGCGACATGGATTATTTTAAATGTCGCGTTCCTTCCCAACCCAATCTCAGCTCTGCTATTCGTTTTGTTGGTTTGTTGTTTTCCCTCTTCTTTTTTTTTGTTTTAGTTTTATTTCTCTGTTACTCCTTTACCATTACCTCTCGTTTCATAGAAGAACTCAGGTGGTGCGTCCCGGTCAAGGGCGAGAGATATTTGGCTGAAGGCGCTCCCTCGTTGGATTCACCGGGTTAGAAGAGGTTAATAACCTTCTCAGCTTTGAAATCGTTATCTTTTGTATTCAGATGGGCTGCTAGGTTAGGTTGTATCGATAACCATGTTATTAATTTAACCTGTAGGGATTTGACAAAACGTTTATATTGACCCACCCATTCGTAATTCCCTGTCAGGAACAGAAGGTGAATTTAGGGATTTCTATGAATAACTCTTGACTTTCAGTCTGCAACCCACAGCCTTCTATTCTAACTTCAACGTATTTACCCTGGCTCTGGATGTGTTTATGATATATGCGCTACTTAATGTTTTTCTATGTTATCACATGCTCTGTAGACTGCAACTACTAACCTATTACTGTTTTGGTTTTCTAGGGCGGCGGTGTTTCATGCTACAGGAAGCCACGGTGTTCTTTTAAACCAAGGACTGGATATTTTTAACTGCTATGCCGGCATAACTACGCGTAGTTCATCACCGCTTAACTCATAGGCGTTTTCTACACATGATTAGTTTCGGTATTTTATCAAACTATGATAATGATGTTCGACGTAATTTAAAAGTTACGTATTAATGTTGTTTGTTGACTCTAGAATCTTCAGTTCCCATCTCGTTTTAATACTACACAGAAACCCGAATATGACAGGATTCTCAATGTCGGGTTGGCCGGTACATCTGGGTTTGGAAATAAATTTATTCCATAACAGCATCGCAAATATCAGTTACATGTTTATGGATAAGCCCTAAAAGGTCGTGGCGTTAATAATTGTAAAATCCGGGATATAAGATTGGTATGACTATTGCATAAGAATATCACATAGTCATGAGGTTTTTACATAGTTGCCCCATGCGCCGAAATCGCGTCGACCTAGGGTACAAACATACCCATTTCCCCTTACTACCATATTTTGTTATAATCGTGGCTTTTAATGAGTTTTGATTTGGCTTGCGACTTGTACATTTTATTTTATGCACATATATATGTAAAATTATTATTTTAGGTTGCGGCGCTTACCCACTCTTTTATTTTAATGCATACATATATATATCATATATCGCTTGAGTAGAGAACATTAATGTACAAAATTTCTTTTGCTATGACACTTGGTTAATATACATATATATTTTTTTTAAAATGCTTATATATGTATTCAATAATTCCTTCGATAGTGTATATTCAACCCAACTTTAATTTCATGGCTATAATAATTTTTGTTTTTTAAAAAGCAATATATTCTATACTTGCTAGGAATACCATATACTCTACAATTACTATGAATGCCATAAACCTCATATAGAATAGAAGTATTTCATTATCTAGAAGAATTTCAAGTTTCATATTCTAGTGTCTTTACTTTCTTTACCTCAATTCTGCTACAATATTGTTCTAATATACTTATGCACATATAATGTCACCTTGTGTCTACATAAACAAGAAAATATTTCATTTTCCATAGAGACTAAGTAACTTCAGATTTAAACCAACCTTGGTTTAGAGCTTCTGGGGTTTCTACTCTATGGATTTATGGTCTACAACTAACCAGAATCTGGAAGGTGAAAACCTTAGGATGGACTTTGGTAAATGTAGTACTACAAATCACTCATACCAGTAAATTGATTTTATATGTAGTCAATTCATACTGTCATAAAACAAAATAACAAGAATTTCAGAACATACCACAACTGCAAATGACCAACCTCCCAACCTTAGAGTCCTCTTTGTCAGCCAGGACTCACCCCCGAGCAGAGATCACCTCCTAGAACAGATCAACCTCTGATCTGTTTTGGAGCAGCTTATTTAAGCTCATATTTCCCCAAAGCATGTTTCTAATTCTGCGTCCAAAATAGCAGGATGCTTTCTTTCCTGTTTAGCCTAGGCTTCCCATTTTGGGACTCTTTAAAGCTGTTTTAAGCTTTTCCTCAGCTTTTCCAGCTTTTCTCACCTCTTCCCAACTACTTTCCTCTTCATTGGGGAAATTTACATTCCTCCTCAAATATAAATTAATTTATTTCAAGGATTTTTGAAAGATTTTGGGGATTTGTTGCCTTATCCATCCTCATGGATTTGGCAAGTGATCTCTAATTCTCATCTTGGTCAAAATGCACAATCATTTTATTTATTTCCTCAAATAAAATATGCAAATACATTCACACCATACTTATCCCTTGCGGTCCACCCCCTTAGGATTTAAGTTCAAATGTCTAGCTTTTAAAAACTCAACACACAAATTGGGGGTGTTAGATATTCCCCCTCTAAAAATAAACACCGTCCTCGGTGTTGTTATTCAACTACTAGAGTTCATTTAAACAAAAACGGATATTTCTCCATCATTTCAGCTTCCCTTTCCCAGGTAGCTTCTTCAGCAGTAAAGTGCTTCCACTGCACTTTTACTCTGGCCACTGTTCTGTTTCTCAATTCAATTTCTTCCCGCTCTAATATTTGAAGCGGTTCTGGCAGAAACTCCCCTTCTGGTTCCACCTGTACAACATTCCAATCAACTATGTGAGAAGCATCATGCACATATCTTTTTAGTAATGAAATATGAAATACATCATGCACTCTAACATGGGGTGGTAAGGCCAGCTTGTAAGCCACTGGTCCCACCCTTTCTAAAACTTTGAAAGGCCCACAATATCTAGGAGCCAGTTTTGCACAACTTCCTGCATAAAGTGTGCTCTTTTTGGGTTTGATGCGCAAATACACATGATCCCCCACTTTGAATTCTCGGTGCACTCTTTTCTTATCAGCATAGCTCTTCTGTCGATCTTGTGCTGTCTTGATATTTCTCTGTATTTTTTTAACAATTCTTTCCATCTCTTGTAGTGCATCTAGTCCCAACACTAGTTTATCCTCTGGTTGACTCTAGCTCAAGGGAGTACGACACTTTCTCCCATAGAGTGCCTCAAACGGACTCATCTTAATAGAGGATTGGTAGCTATTATTATAGGCAAACTCAGCTAGATGCAGATACTCTTCCCACTTTGATGGTCTATCCATCACATACATTATCAACATATCCTCCAAAATTTGATTCGTCCGTTCTGTCTGCCCATCCGTTTGAGGGTGATAGGCAGTACTAAAATTCAGCTTAGTACCCATCCCTCCAAACAATCCTTTCCAAAATGCGGCTGTGAACTTAGCATCTTGATCTGAAACAATTACTTTGGGAACTCCATGAAGCCTTACTATTTCCTTTAGAAAAACATTTGCTACTTGAGCTGTTCCGAAAGTAGATTTCACTAGTATAAAGTGGGCAGCTTTGGTTAAAGTGTCTACTACCACCATTACAGAATCATGTTGGTACTTGGTTTTAGGTAATCCTGTTATAAAATCCTTAGAAACTGTGTCCCATTTCCATTCTGCAATTGAAAAAGGGTTTAAAAGACCTGCTGGATGTTGGTGCTCAAATTTGACTAGCTGACATTGCATACATCTACTTAAATATTCTGCCACATCTCTCTTCATTCCTGGCCAGAACAACCTCTTCTTCAAGGCTGTTAACATCTTTTGGTATCTTGGATGTCCTGCATAGGGCTGTTTATGATATTCATCCAAAATCTCCCTTTTTAATGACTCTACATTAGGAATATACAACCTGTTTTTGTAATATAGTAACCCTTATTGATTTTGAGTAAAGTCAGTTTTATCCCTTTTCTGCAGTTTCACCAAGAGTGTTTCATAGTTTGGGTCTTGGCTGGCTGCTTTTCCCACCAATTCATCTACCTCCATATGGGCACTACTCCCCATGCTGTTTAAATTTTGACAAGCATTTATACTTAATGCATCAGCAACTTTATTCTCCTTCCCCTTGATATGCTTTATGTCCATATCAAATTCACTTAAAAAAGACAGCCATCTGGCTTGTCTTGCATTCACGTCAGTTTGGGAAAAGAAGTATTTGAGGCTAATATGATCAGTCATCAATGTGAACTTTTTCCCAAGAAGATAGTGTCGCCACATTTTCAAAGCATGGATAACAGCTGCAAATTCTAAGTCATATGCACTATAATTCTGTTCATGTATTTTCAGTTTCCTAGATTCATATGCAATAACTGAATTTTCCTGCAACAGGACTCCTCCCAGCCCTTCTCTGCAAGCATCTGTACATACAACAAACTCTTTATCAGGATCAACAATTTTTAATATAGGGGCTGAAATAAGTTTTTGTTTTAACTGCTCGAAACTGTTTTGAAATTTTTCAGTCCACACAAACTTGACACCCTTTCTTTGCAATGAAGTGATGGGATGTGCTATGGCAGAAAATCTTTCCACAAATCTACGATAGTAGCCTGCCATCCCCATGAATGACCTTACTGCTGAAACATCAGTTGGGACTGGCCATTCCTTAATTTCTCTTATCTTTTCAGGGTCAACTGCAAGCCCTTTTTCAGAAAGAATATGACCCAAATATTGAATATTATCCTTGTAAAATTCACATTTACTGAACTTGGCATATAGCTGATTTTCTTTCAAAGTTTGCAACACTATCCGCAGATGTTCCTTATGTTCCTCTTTGTTTTTGGAGTAGACTAAAATATCATCTATGAACACTAGAACAAACTTATCCAAATACTTATTTAACACACTGTTCATCAGGCACATAAAGGTGGCAGGGGCATTTGTCAGTCCAAAAGGTAGGACTACAAATTCGTAGTGTCCATAACGGGTTCGAAAAGTTGTTTTGCTAATGTCTTCTTCTTTGATTCTGAGCTGGTGATACCCAGTCCTTAAGTCAATCTTTGAAAATACTGAGGCCCTTCTCAATTGATCAAAAAGATCATCAATTCTAGGAAGTGGATATCTATTCTTAATGGTCAACTTGTTCAGTTGACGATAATCAATGCACATCCTAAAAGTTCCATCCTTCTTTTTAACAAATAAAACAGGTGCTCCCCATGGAGACACACTTGGCCTAATGTAACCTTTATCCAATAATTCTTGCAGCTGCATCTTCAGCTCCATAAGTTCTGGCGGACTCATCCGATAGGGGGCTCGGGAAACTGGTGTAGCTCCTGGCACCAAATCTATGGAAAAATCAATTTATCTTTTGGGAGGGAGATGAGGAATCTCATCTGGGAAAACTTCTTTAAATTCCCTTACCACCGGTAACTCATTCAGCAGATTTTCTTCCGTCCTCTGTTCTACTTCTTCCACATGTACTGCATAAACTTGGTATCCTTTTCTAGCTGTTCTTTTTAATTGTAAGGCTGATATTTGTCTTATTGAAATGGATTTTGGTTTCCCTTTTAGTGTAAAAGGTTTCCCTTCTTCATCCACACAATGCAGGGTTTTATCCCAGCAGTTAATCAGAGCTTTCTTCTTTTCCAGCCAATCCATTCCTATCAGCAAGTCATAGGATCCTAATGGCAATATGTTCAAATTTATTTCTGTTGAAAAGCCATTTAATTGTATTGCTGTTTTGGGCAACTTATGTGTGACTTTTCTCTTAGTTCCAGTGGCCAGCTGTACCAACCATGACTGCTGAAACTTTTCAGGTTTAATTTTACATTTTTCTAGAATTCCAGGACTAATGTAACTCAAAGAAGCACCTGGATCAATCAAAACAGTAATAGGTAGGTCAGAAATCTTACCCTCCATTTCCACCATGGTTGCTTGATGTTCTGCTTGCCGATTTTCTAATGCTGCACTGATAGTTGGTATATTTCTGGCTATGTCATTTACTGTTGTCGCCTCTCGCTCTCTGCTGATCATGTGTATATTTCGATGGGGGCAGTCCCTCATCATATGGGGTTCTCCACAACCCCAACATTTCAAAGGTTCCTTCATTCTGATTGTCCCTTCTTTCTTATTGTTCCCTTCTACTAGTTTTGAAGCTACTTGGGACTGAGTAGTTTGACTTTCTTTTGGTTTATTAATTTTTTTCCGCTTATGATCTCTACCAAAATTTCTTAGATATGCTGGTTTTGGTCTTTTACCTTTGAACTCACCCTTGTTCAGCCAGCTCTTCCCTTGTTCAGCTTTACCTTTAAACTGCTGATAGCATAATCTTGCTTTTCTAACAGCTTCATCCATTGTCTTTGGGTTGTCAAACTCAATTTTATCCTTGTACACAGTAGGCAAACAATTTAAAAACCTTTGCACCTTTGCCTTTTCTTCTCTAATGTAAGGGACATACCTCAGTAAATTAGTAAACTTAGTGACAAACTCATCGATGGTGAGCTGTCCCAGTCTAAGTTCATGGAATTCTTTAGCTTTATCGTCATAGTACCGCTCATTCAAGTAGCGATTTTTGAACTTAACCTGGAAATCTTCCCAAGTAACTGTCTTTTCATCAATGGCATGCACCATCTTTGTCTCTTCCCACCACAGTGTAGCTTTTCCTTGTAGCTGATACACAGCTAATCTGGCCTTCAGATTGCTTTCATATTCATAAACTTGGAAATACTTGATCATGTTCAGCAACCAAGTTTCAGCATCCTCTTCCTTCTCCCCATCATAGGAGGGGGGTTTGATCTTTCTAAATCCCCCCTGCAATTCTCTTTTCTGCTTATGTTGATGTCTAGCTGCATCCTCATCCTCAGACTCATCCATCTTTCTTTTTCCAGAACCTTCGCCTCCCTGGCTGTTCCGGGAAGTTAGCTCTCTGATGAGCTTTTCCTGCTCCTTACTGGCTGATGACAACATGTCATTCTGGCTTCTTAGTTCAGCCAATTCTCGTTGCATCCTGTGCAACATGGCCATTACCGGGGCATTGGGATCTGGAGTAGCAAACTCATCATGCAGATCCACATAAATTCCTCCCTCTTCAGCCATTTTAGCACCACTGTACACACTCATACATTTGATTAGTAAGACAAAAAAAATAATCTCTACAATGTTTAATAATAATTAAAATTCAGTGAGCACAATAACAACAGCCCAATTTTTGCACGTGAGCTCCGATACCATTTGTAATACCTCTAGTGTAAGGAATTTTTTTTTTATTTTTTTTCGTTATTATTGACATATTGGCTGAATACCAAGTTCAGAAATGAAATATTTATTTCCACCTAGTATTATAGCTTCCTCTATCCCTTCGATTTTCTCTTTAAATCTTAATATCTCTTTTTCTTTTCCTATCCCCTTTTAATAACATTTAATATTTTCAATGGTTACATTTCACCCATATATATAAATAAAATCCTATATCTAAATATATATTGACCACCTACATAAATATCATATATGTAATTATATATATATATAACACATATATATACTTCTTTGGATAAAATGGCCTTGAATGCCCATGCTCCATTTCATAATCCATATATATACATCTATACTATATGTATACATATACCTTGGAACCACAACTTTGAGGGCGCTCGTATGTATAAAAACACTGCACGAATTAATTATTCACCATGTATATTTCTACCCTTGGAAAACCGATTATATTTTATCAAGCTGGCATTTAGACGTAGGTAAATTATAAATTGGCGAATAAATTTAATCATTCACGCGCATGGAATACATAGTACGTAGTCATAGGTTGACCATCGTAGGATTTCCGCATTCGAACTTTCATATATATATATATATATATATATATATAT